>CALSBV010011423.1:10049061-10062589 GCA_943590825.1 Bovichtus diacanthus
CACTCTCACTCTCACTCTCACTCTCACTCTCACTCTCACTCTCACTCTCACTCTCACTCTCTCCCTCTCCCTCTCCCTCTCTCTCACACACACACACACACGCATACACAAATCCCACACTGCATTCAAAAAGGTCACACATTCGTTAGACTGCAAAAGTTAGGAAAAGATGCATGGGCACACACACTGTATGAACACACTGGTCATGTATACACACATTAGAGCAGTGGCCAATGTCTGTCTGTCTGTCTGTCTAGCTCTGAGAGGAGCAGTGCTGATTAGTGTGAAACATTATATGGAATTGTGCTGTACAGTGTGCGGCAGGATGTGCAGTGTGTTTGTCCTATCAGTGCTGTGAAGGTCAACACACTCAGACACTAAGCAACAGCGTGAGAGCTGTGTGTGTGTGTGTGTGTGTGTGTTCGTGTGTGCGTGTGTTTGAGGTAAAGTAAATCAAGAGGCTTTTCTAAATGTGCACCAGTAGTGGCTGGGTCTCGCTATCGGGGGGCTCACCCTCAGGGGGGGGCAGCTGGTACACCATGCAGAGAGAGGAGTAAAGGCAGCCCACGAATGACATCAGGCTTGCAAAGTACATCACTCCCTGGGCCCCACCCACCAGTGAGGTCAGAGGTCCCATCGCCACAGAGACCAGGATCTGAGCCAGGAAATACTGGCAGCTGAGCAGAGAGATGTCCACCCCCATCCCTCGTCTCGTCCCTTCCTCTGATGAGCCACAAAACTGAAAGACATATGCAAAAAGTTTAGGGAGGATCAATCTATGAAGTGCATCGCAAATCACTACAGCATTGAAGGAGTAGGACACTTTCTTGCTGAGAGTTAAATGAGAAGAATGGACCTCATTCACATAATTCACAAAGATTCTGACATTCACCAACGTTGTTTTATTTGGGATTTGTTCTTAGCAAAGAACTTTTGAGTGCTGGCATGTTTGTGCAAAATAACTGGTTGTTGCTTTCTCTTCAATTCTGCAGTTGTATGAAATGGGATTTGAATTACCATAATATTTTTTTCATTTGGAATATTTTGTACTTTTTTCATTATTTTACAAAGCATTATGGTCTTTTACAAATAAATAAACACTACACACTTAACAAGTGATATCATTCCATGCATCTTTTTGTGTTATTGTATATCCACTCATGACTCTTAAATATGAAACTATTTTGGCTTCCGCTCTTTGCACCCTCGTAAGATTTTCGTTTGGGCATTCATAACTTAATTCTCTCAACTTTTATTTTCAATTTCTTTGCAGTGTCATGTGCTTTTATGGTGATTGACGGGGTGTTTACCTGCTAATTAGGAACAACTGGCTGCATGCTTTCAATTTACAAGGACAATAGGATTCATCATTTTAAGAACACAGGTGCAAACAATTCTGCAGATTAAAAACATGCCATGAATCTAACGTAGACTTTTCTTAGGAGCTTTCTCAAGAACACATTTAAGAACAAATTTAGGAAGATATTGGTGAATGAGGCCCATTGATACCACTTGTCTGTACGCTATATATATCACGCTTCAGCCAGCATCTGGCTAAATTACATTTGCATTAAAACTGGAAACAAAGGTAACACAATTAATCTGGTTACCAGCACCTCTAAAACTTTAGAAACAGTCAGGCACATAACCCCCCCGTAATTGTTACACATACATTTTTGTACATGTGCAAAAAACAATACACCATGCTAAGTAGTGAGCTTTGGAGGTGCTGATGGGAGGATTTTATTACCCCCGTTTCCAGTCTCTATGCTAAACTAAGTTTTTTTTTTTTTTCTTCTTTAAAAAAAAGCTTTATTTAATCAGGCACTCTCATTGAGATTAAGAATGATTTCCAAGAGAGACCTGAGAACAAGAAACACAAACAAAAACAATGTCTGCACCAGCTAACTGGCTGCTGGCTGTGACTTCATTTATATTGCACTTCATCTCTCAGCCAAAAAGTCAATAAGCTTATTTTCCAAAATCTTTAACTATTACTTTGAGTTGATCCCAGTAAAATGGCATAAAGCAACTCCAAGCTACACAAATGACATATCTAGATACTGACCTGAGGGTTCTGGTAGTATTCACACAGCAGAGAGTAAGGCAGTGTGCATAGAGAAGAGAAGAGCACCCCATAGGTGACGCAGAGAGAAAGTACCACGTAGAGGTTGGTGGACAATGTGGCCAGGCCCGTGCCCAAACCAAACGCCAGGTAGGCAAAAAAATATAGAGTGCGAACAGAGAAACGTTCCTCCAGTTTCTCCAATATGGCTGAAACCCAGAGAGAAACAGAAGGCACAAATGTAGGGCTTGCCAAGGAAAATAATAAAAAAACTATTTCCTGGTAAAACAACTCTTCCGTGCACAGAGCTGCATTAACATCCAAGACATGTGATAGAGAGTGTAGCTTACCTGAGTAGAAAGCAGCACTGAATGCATAGATGCACATGCCCCAGCAGCCCATGCTGACGCCGGCATTGTACCGTTGGTACGCCTCAGAGTCGTGGGGTGCCTTGGGGTCTCCTTCAAACACAACCTCCCCCATGAAGTCAGTGTAGAAGAGCAGCATGCCTTCAAAGGACAGCCAGCCTAGAGGGAACCAATAAGTATTAACTCGGTTGATATTGAATACAAATCAGACTTCAGGTTTCATGAGCAACAACATTTAAATAGTGATAATTCTCACCCAGGAAATGATTAGTGCATAAACTCCGCAGAGAGGGAGGCATCCTGTAGATGGCTATACACAGCAGCTTCATTGACATCTTTGATTCTCCTGTATCCGCATTCTCACTCAGATCACTCTCATAGTGCACCCCATTCAGCAAAATGTTTGCAACCTTTAGAGACAAAATACAAACACTGTGTTAAAAAAAAAAAAAAAAAAGGTTTGGTGGCTACTGACTAAACAGCTTTCGTCATTTTTAAAATATATATGTGCCGACCTGCTGGCTGAAGGTCACTGTTCTCCTGCGTCCATTCTCCAGCGCAACAATCTGAGTAGCCATGGGCTCCTCCATGAGTGCAAGACTCTGGGGTCGCTTCAGGATACCTGCAGAAGAGCGCCGATGTGATCCTGCACCAGGCTGAGCCCCAGCTGTGACCTGAGATTGTGCATCTCCCAGGGGCGCTTCCGCATCCTGAGCTTCCCCAGCTGGACAAGACACAACATCAGCCTGGGTCTGTCCTGCAGGATGGCTCCCTGCTCCCTGTGTGGACTGGTCAGGAGGAGGGGAGTCCCCTGGAGGCAGGGGCGCAGTAGTGGAGTTGGAGGCCAGGGCCTGTGGAGTCTGCTGACCTGTGTAGCAGTTTATGAGCACACTGTCTATATAGGAGGTTCCTAATGAAGAGGCAAAGTCATTGATGCCAGTGAGCGAGCTGTCCCTGCTAATAAAGCTGCCATATTTCGGCGTGAGGGGGCTCAGGGGCGATATGGGGCTCGTGAGGCCAGCACAGAGGCGTGCATTGGCACTGCAAGAATGGGCAAGTGGGTCCGAGTTATATGGGTGAGACTTTGAGAAGTTGTAGCTGTAAAGACCATCTTCGTCTTCCTCATCCAGTCCCAAAGCTGATCCTGGGGGAACAGGGGGAGAGGGAGGAAGAGGGAGGCTGGGGCTTTTTAGATGAGCTTTGCCGGAGTTTTTTTTCTTTGGTAGGGGGCGTTCGGGGATACTCAGCAGAGTCATGGCTGTGGCGAACACCAAAGTGATACTCGTGAACATGTATATGACCCGCAGTTGACCTCCCATCGACCTTCCAAATTGTGTCTGGTCCCAGTTGATGCCACCCACAATGTAGCCAAATCCACCTCCTAGTCCTGCAGAGCAAAACAAAAATCGTTTTAATAATGTCTTAAAGCTTTATTTTAGGTCTGTTTTCTCCATATTATCTTCATACATATACACCATCACTTCTACTGTATAATGATAAAGTAAGTGTTTTCTTACCTGCCAGTAGTGCATGGATGTTCAGCCCCCGATCCTGGTCCTCTGGGCTGCACACATCCATCATGTAGGCATGGCTCGGGTTGTCGGCTGAATCAGCACTGAAGTCCATCAGAACCACACCACACACCGTCAGGACTATTCCCCACTTATGATTTGATGCCGTGTCCGCCAGCACACCTCCAATGTCCCGCCCGTTCAGCACCAGGGTTAGACCAAACAGAGCCCCTATGAAGGAGGAAAGTAGAGTTCAACTGAATTCTTGCTAAATGGGAAAAGATCAATAGAGGAGCACTCGACTGATTTTACTGTGAATTTACTAGGAATGGAGAGTAGTGCAAAGCAGTTCTATAATGTCTTCTGTGGCTCTGGAGGAAAGAAAAATACAGAGGCAACCTCTTATAGCGATCACGTCTGTCCGGGTCAATCTGATCACTATAAAGGGATGATTATTATAACCACATTTATTTTCTTTTTCTTTATTTCTAATGCTGATTACCAGATTATTTATTTTACATGAATATAAAAATATAACAAATATAAACCTAATTACTGAATTGTATTGACTGTTTCAAATGCTTTTTAAATGACTGTACTAATGTAATTACTCGACTGTGTATAATTAAAATACACTATAATACAATAGGCTACTAAGACACAGCTTAGTGTGGTTTCAGTGCCTTTCAAATTTTTTAACAGACCTGAAAATAAAATATAGAATTTCTCCATATGTTGTCATGTATGATAAGAGCCCAAATGAACACTGGACTGGTTGATCACTTCAAACTAATTATTTAAACAACATTTGTATAGGTATGATTCGGTCCCAAGTTTTTTTGACCACACACTTTTAACAGCAAACATTTACCACAGGGCTGTGGAGTTTGGGAGACATCCGCATTTACGAGGTGGGAAAGGTGTAAGAAAAGATTTGTAGTTGCATTATGGGACGCGCAGAATCCAGTGTTTTTGCTTCATATTATGGACAAAAAGTCTTGGCCTCTGTTGCATCAGTTTTTCTCATAAATCCCGCAACTTTACATAAGTAGACTAACATACACTACATACCTACATTTAGTATTGTACTTACTAAGCACAAAATTACATTTCTTACCAATAGCCAAGGCAAATATAAAGGGTCTCCTTCGTCCAAACCGGGATGTACAACGATCACTCCATGCTCCGAGGAGAGGCTGAACAAGGAATCCTTCAAGCCAAAGATGGAGGAGGGAGTTAGAGTCTTAAGTTCTGCACACAATTATTGCTACTCAAAATCACACAATGATGCATCACATATCACCGACCAGGTGTTCCTCTCCATGTGCGTTTCACTTACCCAGTATGGGGCTAATAAACCACACCAAGCTGTAGAATTGATCAGGCAAGCCCATCTGTAGAAGCACGGGAGTCACATAAGCCGTTTCCATGGCATAACTAAATTCAATACCAAACAGGATGCAGCCGTTGAAGAGCAGCTCTTGGAAGGTACGCCTTGGGGGAAGCTCACTGAGGTCCAGCTGGTCCAGGGGACAGGGCGTGTTGGGCGGAGGAGGCGGTGAAGGTCTTATCAGCTTCCGACGCTTTGGCTGTCTTTGGAAGTTGTTGGCCCGGTGACTGAGGTGCCGAGTTGTGGACGTTGGGAAGCTGGCCGTTTTGGGGAGTGAGCTCCTCCAGAGACCTTCCTGAGCTGCGGACAACCTCCCTCCTGGACTGGCCAGAAGGGGGTCACTGGGGGTGCCCATGCCCGGAGAAGACATTTCTCTCAAGCCAGCTTAGACTGCAGAATGTAGAAGGGTGATACACATTGCCAGGTTAAAACTGGTTTGGGGTTGATTTTTCATATTAGAGGTCATTCAAGATCATCACAATGTAGCATCATGTGAGTAACTTAGGGCAGCTGATTGTTATGAAGTGCTTCTAAGAGGACACTGCAGTCATCGGCAGACAGCAGCGATGGCACAGCAATGATGGGCACGACGCACTGCAACCAATGCGCATGTTAGTGTTGTGCGCAAAGCCCATGTGCTCGGCGTGGCTGACTACAGCAGTGAAGCATGCGGCACCGCTCTCATGAAGCCTGTTTCCATTTTAATATTTCATAGAGGAAGCTCAAATTGGACATAATGAAGCCGGTGGGGTTTTAATGGTGGCTAGCAAGACAGTTATAAGGAAAACGTGTCGTTATTGCTTACATTTAAACTACGCATTTGATCAATCCTTTATGTTGCCACGTAGCCGATCGATTGCTATTTTTTTAAATTTATTTATTTATTTTTTTTATTTGTCTTTTCTTCTAATGATCCAAGATATTATCCTCGACTTGGCATTTGTTCTTAAGGTGAAGATCACACGGTCGACTTGAATGTGTTAGAAGATGAAGCAGGCGTGCAAAATTGAAACGTGAAAGATGATAATTACCTTATCGGGTAGGCTCTATTGCGGCATACTGTGTAGTAGACAAAGCATTATGATTTATAAAACAAAAACGTAGGATGAATTACAGGAGTCATGTTTGTTGTTTTTTAGTTTTTTTTTTTCCTTTTCGTGTAGTCATCCCCCCGCTCTCTCCTCCGTCCCTTCTCCTTCCCCCTCTTCTCCTCTCCACCTTCGCCTCCTCCTCCCGGGCTCTGCCGTGACGTCACGCCCCTCCCTGCAACATCAGCACCGCAGACGGTCACAAAAACACATCTGTCCACCACCTCGACCCATACAGTACACTTCAAAACTGAATGTAGATGATAATAGTCCCGCACTTGTCAGTTTACTGTATTTAACTTTTGTGTAAAAGGTACACAAGCACTTTGTTGCTATCTATATCCATCCTCAGTGGTTTAACCCCTGAACCCACCGAGGTGGTGGGTCGGTCACAAATTCATGTTGCGCATCTAAACGTTGTTCAAACTTTATTTTAAAAACGTAATCCTTAAATGGGTCTTGGTTTTGAATATTTCACTGTCATCATTGAGCTTTAAACAAGAATATAACTATGTCAAATAGCGTAAAATAAGACATTTTCTACAAACTTAAAGTTACTTTAGGAAAAAAAAACGGGATTCAATTAAATGCAATTTTCTTTTTCTGTTTTCAGTGTATAATTATACAAACGATGCATGCATTTCTCTCTTATATTCATGTAAGGCCCTGCAGGCTAATAATGTTTGCCACCATGCCTTGCCAAATAATTGTTCAATAATTCTTATATGTTCAATCTGTGATCTTTTGAAAAAAAAAAATAAAGTCACTCACATAAATAAAACCTATAGCGTCACAAAAAGTGCAATATATGCAAGATCAATGAAGAAGTGTAAAATAAGATGAAATGATCATTATAATTCAGCTTAAGATAATAGATATTTAATCAGGCCCTGTCTCAGGCCCTGCCCTGTTGTCAGTGTTGTGTTTTGGTGAATCTGATCATGTATCGGTGAGGTGATACAAAAGTTTAACGTGTGCATCTGTTGCTCAGCGATAGTGAAAGCAGGAGTGCAGGATTAGGTTTGATTAGCAGTGAGAGACAGACTGTGTAGAAAGTGTTCAACAGACATTTGGACGTGTTAGGAAAAGCACAGGTGAAACTCATTTCACTAACGAGCTCCATCAAGTGTCCCAGTGAACCCTGACAGTGAGCGAGGACCCTGCAACTATAGCTCACCTCAACAGAGTGTAGTCGTTTAATGTAATCAATTACACCTGTGCTTGTGCTGCTATGTCACGCAGTACATGCTACGTAGACGGATAGATATAATAATTCACTGAAGTTGACAGTAGTTTGCTATTTCATTAAAAATAGCCTGATAACATCCCTGATGCCTTATTTTATTTAATAAGCTATGACAGGATGTCCCTATGTCCCTATAGAAAGACGTAAGTGATAAGAAAGTTCTGCTCCGGCCTTGAAAACTCCAGAAACCCCCCCAGGCACTGGTACTATACTACTCTCCACAGGTTTGCTACAAGTTGACTTTAAAAAGATCTGGTCTCCCTTCATTGTCTTTCTGGAAGAAGTCCACAATAAATCTGAATCCATTTATCAGACGTAGCGAAGGAAACTAAAGTGACAATCCAATCCAAAATTGTTTTTATTCAATTTGCGTTATTTACCTTATTTATTCAATTTTTCATATGGGTGGGTATGTGTGAATTGTAAATGTTCTGCGTTCTGTATGCTGGTTTGTCATCCAAAATGAATTGTCACTGAACCACAGATATAATATTTTTGTGACCACATTTTTATGCAATTATTTCTTTTTTGGGTAATGGACAGATATTGAAACATGGTTTGTTTTTATGTAGACTAGGTAATGATGTTGATCTTCAAAGTAACTAACAATAGATGTTAGATAAATGTAGTACAATAAAAATGCAGGCTGGAACTTGCATAAAGTGGCAGAAGATGAAAATTACTTGACGTTAACTTTATTATTATTCGGTGGTTGAGTACACTTTCCACCACTGTTGCAATCTTAAAGCAAAAACAAAATGGCTGTGGTTGTCTCAGGGGTCAATATAAAACGTACAGGCGGGACCACACTAACAGCTATAAAAAGAAAACAAAGGCCATGCAATAAATAGCATTACCTTTGAACTCACCTGCACCACACCTTGTGAAACATGCATTATAATAATATTCACCACTTCAGTGACCACTTTTATTCATTTTTAAAACTGGTTTCACATGTAGTGCGAGGTGTAAGGACCCAGTAAACAAATACCTGCTGTAGGCTATTTAAAATAAACCCAGTTTGGGTTGATTTAATAGTTTGCGAAGCCCCGCCTCTACCTCCCGGTACGTGAAGGCTGTAATTGGCCGACTGTTCAGCACCAACAGAATCTGATTGGACTTCCAGGGCTCAGTGGGCGTATCAGGAAGCAGATGTTTTGCAACATCGTTACCAAAAGATTATACGTTGTGTAAAGTGTACATTTCTTATGCGTTTGTTCAGCCGTTGCAGTCCGTGTACATAAATCGTAGAAAATGGCAAACGTCGACCTTGTTAAAGTTGGAAAGAACTTGTTGAAGAGCGGTGAAACTGGAGAGGTAAGACGACTGTTTAGTTAGAAATGTAAATGTACACATTTGAGCTCTCCTCTTATTTCCTGTATATTGGGTTGATTGGCTCGTGTTTAAAGGTGCTCTCTTTGAACACACAGCCGTGTTGTTACATTGACTTGTCCTCCTGTGTTGTCCCCCTGCTGAGACCTGCCGTAGTGAACCTGTCATTACCTCACAGCTTTGAAAGCACAATTGGTGTCAAATGAAGCCTCCTGGGTGACATTGGCTAATGAGGACCTGAAGGAAACACATGTGAATATGAATCATTATGGAAGCCCATTTCCGCTAATGTGAGGGGGGAAAAAATCCTCTAAGTCATTTTTAACGAGAAACTTTGTCAAAATAATGAGTTATTTCAGTAGTAGTATCAGAGGTGTGGACTCAAGTCGCACATTTGATCAAAATAGAACTGGTATTGCAAGTCTGGTATTGAAAGTAACTGGACTTTAACAGCAATGACTTGTGACTTCACTTTGATGTATGCCTTTTGACTTGTAAACACTTGATACCTTTCCCCAAGCCCAAAGATTAAAAAGTAGTGTGCCACGAATCAATGACTTTCCCTTCATTTCATTACATTGCATTACAGTTCATTTAGCAGACACTTTTGTCCAAAGCGACTTACAGTAAGTGCAAACAATTATGATATTTCCTGAATCAACTAACGTTAATGTTATTCATTCCCAGCAAGTCGACACTTAATTCCCCAGATCCACTTTATTTGAACCGACAGCATCCTGTCAAGTTGCATTAGAAAACCATGAATAACCAATGTTGCGTTACTGAGCACCAGTTGGAAAAAATTATACTAAAGATAATTTTGTTTGCATACTAAAACTAGGGTAGAGTTAGGGTTGAAATATGGTGAAGAGCGCGTTATGACTGGTTTAGGACTTGTGCCTTGAGACCAAACACTTGAGACTTTCTCGTGACTTGCAAAACGATGACTTGGTCCCACCTTTGCTTAGTATCTCAAAATTATAAGAAACTTTCATAAATATCTTTTCTTTTTTTTCTTTTTCATCTCAAGACTAAGTTTTCATCTTTTTTTTTTCTTTTAATTGCAGAAATGGCCTTTCATAGGATCATGATATTGTATTGTATTGTAGAATTTCACAGAAAACCGATAACATTAGTACACATACACACTACACACATTTCCCATATGCCACCTGTGTGTCACCTGTTTCACAGTGAGTTTTTCCCTCCCTCTGCGTGGTCAGAGTGTAGAGCTCCAGTCTCTGTGGCAGGACCAGCCGGTGGTCTTGTTCTTCCTGCGCAGGTTTGGCTGTCAGGTGTGTCGGTGGATGGCAACAGAGATCAGTAAACTGGAGCCGGACCTGAGAGCCAGCGGTGTAGCGCTGGTGGGGGTCGGACCAGAGGAGTTCGGGCTGAAGGAGTTCACGGAAGGAGGGTTTTTCAAAGGATGTAAGCAATACTTACTCATATAATACAAACAAGGGTCTTTTTTTTGTGTTGCACTCACACAACAGCACTCTCTAAAATGAAAAGTATGGGACACTTTAACTGTAATGGAATACACGAGGCTGAAATCTGCTCCACTAAAGGTATTTTTACACTACAGGCCTAATCGGTCAGTTTTCTTTCTGTCTACTTCATTTTTTAATGTGACCAAATATTTTTTTACTTTACTATATTTTTATTTACTCAAGAACTACAATAAAGTACAGTTGTGACATTGTGATACTTTACCTTAGTATTTTCATTTTATGCTTCTTCCTACTTCTTCTCCACTACATTTCAGAAGGAAATATTGTACTTTTTACTTCACTACTAATACATTAACTTATAGTTACTAATTACTTTTTATATGATATAACACAGGGATATTTATACTTTTACTTCAGTAAAGGATGTGAGTGCCATCGGATTGAAATGATTGTCAAATATTTGTAAATTACATTTGTCCTTTCCTGGTTTTGTTTCAATTGAAGCGTCTCCCCAGTTGTGATAGATTCAATGAAAAGTGTCACCCAAAAAAGAAACAAATACAATAATCCAGTAAAATAGGATCTGACTGTGCGGTTCACATTGATGTCAACTGGCCCCACTTCAAATATGTATGATATTTTGAAGCACTTCTGTGCTTCTGTTGAGGAATAAAAAGATCAGAATCCAACAAAATGTTAACACAACTTCTTTGGAACAAATTGCAGCTCATTGCAACTTCAATGAGCTGCAATGTCAAACGTATGTCACATAAAACACTGAGTGTGTCACAAGGATTCAGACATGCTTATTCCTTAGTCCTTCTGCGGGATAGTAAATATATCATCTTCTTCTTTTAGCAATTTATGTTGATGAACAAAAGAAAAGCTACAAGGATTTGGGCTTCAAAAGGTGAGTGCAAATGTGATGGTTTGCTTTGACCCTGATGCGAATGCTTTCATTTGTCAAAGATGATTTTCACTTTAATTAATATACTTTAAAGGATATATCTGTACGGTAACTATTTTGATAATCAATTAATTGTGTAAGTCAGTCTTTTTCTTGTCTTATATGATAGTAAAGTGAATATATTTGGGTTTTGGACTGTTGTTAAAATACATGAAGACATTAGAAAGCGTCTTATTGGAATGTGGGAAATTATAAGGTCAATATGTCTCACCACTCGTGCTAATCTTCTCTCCTTTGCAAAAGATTAGCTGCTGCCTTGTGATGATCTTTAATTGAAAAAATGTTGTTTCCTCACACAGATACACAGCCTTAAGTGTGGTACCTGCTGCTTTGGGGAAGAAAGTACGAGAGGCAGCCTCAAAGGTATAACATAGCTCCATGGTTAGATGAGGATTTCATGCAGATCGACACACTGACCTCTGACTGCCTGTTTTCTCTGCTGTTTCCAGGCCAACACTGAAGGCATCCAAGGAAACTTCTCAGGAGATCTGCTTCAGAGTGGAGGCATGCTCATTGTGGGCAAAGGTACAAAGCATTTACACCAGAGGGAGCATTCATAAGGGTCTGTGTTGCGAAGGTGTGTGAGTGAATGAGAAGTACACAAACATTTAAGGTACCAGGGAATGTCGATGTAAAAATGACCTTGTAGCATTGTGGTGAAGTTTGTCCTGTCATGTAACTGAAGGTAAAGAAATGGTCAAAGAAATGCATTTTTGCAGTCTCTCCTCTAGAGGGCAATGCTGCATCACATCATTGTAGTGTGGTGGAAGTTCATAAGTCAGTGCTCTCCAGGGCTGCTGACGCTCCGCACTTCTTCATCTCTTGTGTCCACGCTGGGTTAATAATACTCGTCAATGAATCTGAAAACAGGGGGGACATTGTTTTGTGGCAGCTTAATACAATTTGGTGGTAAATGTTCCAGATCAGACTAACTCCCTCTATTTGTGTGCTGATACTCTCTTTTATGGTGTGGTATGGGCAGCGTACTCTTATGGAAAGGAATCAGCTAGAGGAAGTAAATCATGCTGTCCTGTCTGACTCCTCATTGGCTCCAACAAAATTCCTTTTATGCAGACTGTTCTCGTCAGCATTACTGCTCTTTGAGGTTTATTTAGGCATAAATGTGAATGTTTTAAGAGAAAATTTAGTTGCTTATTACTTAAAGTTATTAAATAGAAACTTTGAATTATAAATGTAGTGTTTGCATTTTTGCAGGACCGTTTCTATCTCTTTTTTTATTTTATCACCAGTAACATATGGATATTAAATATGCACTAAATATTGAATTGAAGTCTGTGCTATGTTTTATTGTTGCTTTTATGTGTCAGTCATGAGTTCACCGAAGCAAATCTTTTGACAAGCTGCTTATTCGATGATTCTTCCTAAATCTATTTGGCTCTTCAAAGGTGGAGAAAAGGTCCTAGTGCACTTTATCCAGGATTCACCAGGAGACCACCTAGCTCTGGAGGATATTTGCAAGGCTTTGGGTATCTCAGCCAATGCAAAAGCAGGAAAGAGGCCAGTGGTAAGAAATGCTATAACCGTACATAAGAAAAGATACACTAAATTCTTGGGGTATATACTACTTCCTTTTTCATTTCCTTCCTCTATTTTCTTTAGTCCCCCTCTTAAACTTGAACACATTTTTTTTTTTTGTAACGCTTTAAGCTTCATAGTGAAGGGTTAAATAAAATGTTATTACTGATAATACTAAAGCCCGCTGGACTGATGTCAGTATGTTTTTTTCCCCAGGACACTCTGTTTTACGTCAGTAGCAACACACATCAGCGTAGCAAAAGACAATTTCACACTTATTACTCCATCTTCATGTTCTGTCAGTGTCTGTGTGATAGACCCTTGAAAAACCTTTAAAACTTGAGTGATGATATCAGTCTGTATTGTACTTAAAAAGGCTCTACAAGCACAAACCCAGAGGTTGTATACAAGTAAAGCCAGTATTGGCAGCCTTTTATAAGGTTTATGAAATACATATTCTTATTTCTCTCACCAAGACCGTTTTGTAGCTTCAGCAGTGCTCTACAGAATTTAATATCGTGGAGAAATTATTATGTGTCACTGATTACTATTAACTACTATAGAAGATGCTTCT
>CALSBV010011423.1:10073549-10145436 GCA_943590825.1 Bovichtus diacanthus
TATGCAGTAAGCTGTTAAACCTGACCTACTTTGCTTGACATCCTCCCGGATCCAATTTCTTCATGTAACTCATATTCTATGACTGTAATTTTCTTATGTTGGTTATTCTGCTCACACAACATCTATTACACGTCTGTTGGTCCAGGGAGAGGGGTGTCATAAAATGTACAGATTGTAAAACCCCCTGAGGCAAATCTGATATTGATATTGGGCTGTATAAATAAAATTGACATTACTTCTCTTGCAGTGCAATGATGATGTTTGTACACGATGATGACAGAGCTGCCCATCGTACCAGATGAGGACATCAGGACGACAAAATGGAGATTTAAGAAGTCATCAAAACGCTAACCATAAAACTACTCCCGATATTCCTAATTACTTGCAATTCCTTTGTCACAGTTACAAAATATATGATTGTATTATCTACAGAAACAGTGACATTTCTTTTTATAATTATTGCCTTTTAATTGCAATTAATGTTTACATTCTGAAGGTATTTATGCATTGGAATTTATTGCACTCAGTTTATAAAATAAATAAATAATTTATATGTATCTAATTATAATAAAAGTTTTAAATTCAAATGTAAAACGTGTTTGTTTACTACATCAATAATTAAAAACTGTAGTGGCTCCATCACAGATTTACACGTCACCATTATAGTGTTTACTTTTACTTGCCTTCAACAAATCTTCTCCACTTTTTGTCCACTTCAGTGTTTACTCTCCATCAATGTGTTGACCAGTGACTTAAAGATTTAATTGTCATTTTATCAGTGTCTCCAAACCTTTCAAAGATAACATAATAAAAAATAAAAAGACTTGCCATTTTGATGCAGTCACTTCAGAGTCACACATAAAACTATAACTACATCACATTAAAATGAAACATTTAAAGTAGAAATGTGCGAGTGTAACAGTTGAGACAGTCACTTTAATGGCAATCTAGATAATTACATAGCAGCAGGAACATTCATAAAACATCTTTAACGTCTAAACTCTTGCAAAGCAACAATGTTATTTCATAAATATTCATGTAGATAAATAAACTCTTCTGATGGGTATACAGATGTTCATATATAACAAAAATGTATTTGTACTTGGCTGGTAATTTCAAAACGACACAATTTCACCATGTACGTAAATGTGAAGCTATAGAACTACGGTAAGAAATGTACCTTACCTCATTTGAATATGTAAATACTGCAGTATAGAACATCAAGTATCTACAATAACACATTGTATATTATACTTTTAAGTGTTCAGTTAACAATTTTTAGGAAAACCTGACAAAACATACAGTCAAGTCTAAGCTGTTGCCCTTTAAACAGCATCCCAGAATAAATCTGTAACTTCTGATTTATCCTCCAGCATTTCTTTGAAGCAGACATGATAAATGTGCCTTGTTGTTTGAAGGAATAGTTTGACATTTGCGGAGATACGCTTCTTTGCTTTCCTGGGAATAGTGAGATAAGAATGAGTGTCACACACTTGTTTATTTATTGACCTCGCACTTACAATCTTATCATCTTATTGTATTGTGATATTCTGATTATTCTTTTTCCAGTTTTCTAATCAGTGTTTGCTTCTCAATACAACCTTTTCCGAATACAAGTGTTTCAATGCCAGTGTTTTTTTTTTTGTTTTTTTTCAGTTCAAGTTTTGTTTTCAACACTAAAACTAAAAAGTCACTGTTCCTGCTTCTTAGGTTCGCCGTTTCCCCGTTTCCTGTTTTAATGCTAAGCTTACCTCACCATCTGACTGTTGCTTATATTTACCAGCCAGTGGTATAAAAGTTCTCATCTAACTCTCTCAACTCTCAAAATGTCAAACTTTTGCTTTGCAATGGCAGCACACTATCACCGCTTACATTCTGGGTCAAACAGTCTTTTTTCGTTTTGTTATGAAAGTGTCCTCTCTTTCTGCCAAACACAACAGTATTTACCAATATGTGAAGACTGACTACAGCTTCAATATGCACATTCGATTCTGCAGCCTCGGTTGAGACCTAAAAGTCGTGTTCAGCTTACCAAGGCATCCTGAATGTGTCCAACGACAAGCGAACATTCAAAAACCGACTGTTTGTTTGTGTTTCTGCTGTGTTTGAAAGCTCTCCTGCAGCCAGTACCTCTCTGATGAGTTCTGCTCTGCTTTGATTCTCCTGTCATTACTTGTTAATAAAGGTAGAAAATAACAGTCCTGGCCCTGGCCATCTCTTTGATGACAAGCCCCATTCTTTAGTGTTTGTCTGCCTGCGGGGCTCATGGTTCGGCTACAGCGGTCGCCACGCTTCAGCACACTGCACTTCATCCTTTCATCTAACACAGCGCTGATCAATGTGAGATCAGAGGGCAAACCACTTCATCTGCTGCCTGTCCATGTGTGAGAGTGTGTGCGTAGGTGTGTGTGCGTGTGTGTGTGTGTGTGACAAGGCTTTTCTTCTCCCTTCCCCTTAGCATGTAATTGGCTATGCCCAGAGGCTAAAAGTCTTGTAATGGTGTTGTGCGCGTCTCCTCTCAGGAGATCACGTGGCGAGTTAAATGTAAACGTACATATATCATACAAGGAAACGTTATCATTTTGAATAAATGTAGGTGCGTGTCATCTAACAAATGGCACATGTTAGGTGTTTTTGACAGCTATATAACCTCTCAAAATCATGTTGAAGGTGCATGGAATGGGTGGAAGCAGAAAAAAGAGAGGAGGCGAGCTTCAAACACACAACACAGCTGTGATTAGCAACCTACTGTATATCCAAACCTGTAGCTAAACTTGGCAATAACCAATAATGCAATAAAGTGATATACGTACATTGTTTTTTTTTTTTTGTGTTTTCTTTTTTATCATTATCACTGGCGTCTTACTAGCTAAAAAGGTAGCAGGTCACCAGTATTTTTCAAAACATCTGGAATATGGTTTCTTACAGGAAAACCGTCGTGACACACATATACATTTCTGCAGTGAGCAACAATCATTTGCAGGACGTGATAAAGAAACTTAGAAAAAATTATCCTCCAAAAGGTACTAAATAGCTTTGCAAATTTTAAATATGTATCCACTCTGTAAGTGTAAAAATGTTGAAAGCCGCAGCTCTCTCAGAATGTTAATTTAAGGTTAAAGCTGCAAAGGTTTAACAGTCTTAAAGTCTTTAGGTAATTTGTTTCATGTAGCAGTGAATGACCAAACTCTCAGAGTGTGACTAATTCTATTGTAGTTTACTTCGGCAAAGCCCTGAGCTTTCATTTATTTCATACTCTTCAGTCAGATTCTGTCACTATTGTTTCTTCTGAAGTGGCGCAATGTCTTGAAAACAAATACATCAGAGGAGAGACACCAAGGCAGCTCAGTGCCAAATGATAAGGGATAAGTCACAAAGATCTGCATAAGAGATTTCTTTTAAGGATTAAGTCAAGAAAGGCTGGCAAAGCATTTAAAGCCGGCCATACAAGCCTTAACCTTTTTCACAAGGTCTTTGCAGCCTTCTCATCCAGACACAACACTTCAAACTTGAGAAGACACTAGCAAGTTCTTTTTTTTTTTTTTTTTTTTTTTTTTTTTTTTTTTTATAGTATACGTGCTTCAAGTTTTGAAACTAGGGTGTAGTCCAGGATATAGATTTGAAATACATCTACAGTATATGCAAATATCTGGGTTGTCACTCTGCCCCAAATAAATTGGAAATAAGCAGGGAGGTCTATGTGGGTTTAAGCAGGACAACTTGTTCTTTTGATTTGAGTTGCCCAAGTCAAGCGATGCATTTCTCAAGGGTGAAACATTCTACCAGACACGACACTTCTGCTCGGGGTTCATTTGACTGCCCTTTTGGCACTGGAAAGCTTCGGAGAACGCTTCGAAATTCTGGAGGGATCCAAGCACCCTGAAGACAAAAGAAAAGAAAACATTATGATAAGAGCTAAACTATGTTACGAATGCTGGAGCAGCGCTAAGTGTGAGTCCAGCTTCCAAGTCCTTATATTTGGATCAGTGAATCGAGCTGAACTGATTCCAATACTAAATTGAGTTGTGTGTTTCATTTATTTTCAGTGTGGTGACTCTGTAAATCTGGCGAGACAAAAGGCCCAGCTGCCCTGAGACTCCTTTTTCACATAGAAATACTCATGTCATTGTAAATAGAATAATATGAACGATAGACTCTTTAATTTGTAATAACTGAAAGGGGTTCACTGGATTTGACTAAAAACGCTAACACATCTATAAATATGGATCTTATTTTGAATGTAAAACACACGATGAAGGATACAGGAGCGTCTTTGAGTTTTGCACAGCTGGTAAAATAAAAGCGTCCCAACGACTCTCAGTTCTGAGCCTGAGTGAGTGAGTTTAGCAGCAAGCTGATCACATGGCTTCACGCCACAGAGTGCATGATGTTGTTAAAAGCTGTGAAAAATAATACTCTACTTATTCTTTATTTGATGTCGAGGTTTGATCATCATCAATGTATTTACAACACATTTCAGACCGCAATGTACTTATCAATAGAGTTGTATTTTTAATCAGTAATTAAATCCATCAAACTACCAATTCAAATATTCTTATTGGTGGTGATGTTTATATATCTGAGCATACTAAAGCCCCTTACCTGTACTCCAAGGGACTGTGTGAGTCAGTCTTGATGGACTGGCTGGCATACTCAGGCCGATAAGCACCACACCACACCTAAAAAAACAAAAACGTATTACATGAGTGGAGAGCAATCTACTTTTAAAAGCATTCATTAAGAGAAGCTTTCTGCAGACTGTTAGTATTACAATGCAAATTTAGCATGTTACCTCAAATATAACTTATGTCTATAACACATATGTACAGACACTTTGCATCTAATAATTCTTCTAGCGTTTATTGTTCTTGCTTGGCACAAGTTATTTCACTCATACCAACACACTTGAAACTCACCATCACAATAGGGAATCTTTCAAAAGAAATTGTAACGTTCGCCCTGTTTAATTGTTCATGACGATTTTCTGCTTATGCTTGACATTCCCTAGCACCAAGATGCTCTTTACTTTGGCAGCTCTTCTTCATCCCCTATGTGCGTGTTCAGGGATTGCTTCAGTGTGTCGCCCGCTGACCCTCTCCCTTTGTCCCATTGTTTACTTCTCAGCACCAAACATCCGTTGAAAAATGTTCCTCCTGAGCTTTGGCTCTCGACACCAGATGAAGAAATGATTGCCTGTCCCTCTGTCTGCTGAAAAAATACATTCAGTATGAACATGTTCCCTCATTATTCTTACTTACTTGGGCAAAGTTAAGAAAGAAAAGTTGCTTGTGATCCATGTCTAGACCAGGTAGACGAGGCTCCTCGCCCTCTATCTCCACCCACTTTAGATAAGCCTGTAAACACACACACACACACACACACACACTTTGAAATTTCAGATGCGCAGAAAGTTCGTTTTTAAGATTTTGGACCTTGTTATTGTTGCTGAAATAGTAACGTGGTTTTGCAGCTAACATCCAACCTTATATGCTTGACGAACGCCTCCATTGTCTGCGATGTTCTCCCCCAAAGTGCTGATTCCACTGACCTGCAGCCCCACAGAAAAAACCACAAACACACACCGACATGAAAACCCTCATTCTGGTTCCCTTAATGCATGGTTTACAATGTCGAGGATTACAGCCAAGACACAACATCTCATTTCATACATGCCACTGTGTGCTTACGTTTTGTCCACCCGCTAGCTTCCAGTTGAAGTTGCCATATTGTTGCACCATGCACTGTGACTGATCTTTAAAATGCTCAGCAGAGTAATTACTCCACCAGTTTAGCATATTACCATCCTTGTCAAAATTACGCCCTGTGAGGAAAGATAATACATTAAGTCAAGTACTGTTTGCCAAACATGATGCATCTAAAAATCAGTAACCTGTGTAACCAGTAAACTTAAAATAAACTGTTATTATAAAATGGCAGTGAATGATAAACTGCATTTATCAGTTTGGGCTTTCCAAAATATCCACGATGAATCACTCGCGTCTCACCGTTGTCATCAAATCCGTGTGTGATCTCATGTCCGATAACCATTCCTATTCCACCGAAGTTAAGGGCCTGGTGCTGGTGTTTACTGAAGAAAGGCGGCTGCAGGATTCCTGCTGGAAACACTAGGCAGACGAAAACAGGAGTGAAAACACATTAAGTACTGGCAACACTGGAATACACTGAGGAGTCACTGTCTTGACATAACTTAAAAAAAAAAATAAAAAAAACATCTCTTATTTGTCCACAGAGGTAAAGCTCTTACCGATTTGGTTTCTGTTGGGTGAGTAGAATGCGTTCACCACAGCAGCGCCAATTATCCACCTGAGGAGTGATGGGTTTAAAATGTATAAAAGAACATTAAACTGCCTTTTCAGTTGAATATACTGTGCTGTAAAATCCATGCACAGAGCATATTTTGCAAATGGAACAAAACATTTAAACCTTCATTTTCAATATTCTTTGGGGATTACTTGATGAGGAGAGCATCTTTCGATTGGGACTGTAGGACATTCAATGCACCATTTCAGAAAAAATTGTTTTTGTTATGCTTTGGCTGAGAACAACCCCGTTTATTATCTTGGACACACAAACAGTGGGAAACAAATTTAAAAGTGGGTTGTGTTGTCACCTTCGATGACGTTTTATGTCTGAGAGAGTACCGGGTAAACATGGTGATTACAAGAGCTTGTGTTTTTACTGATAAGGACATCTTGTACTGTCAGATGTGTCAACAGCTTACAAGTCCGGGTCAACTGGTTCCCTGAGTTTCTTCAGACTCTTTTGCGCTTCAGACTTGAGGTTCTCGAGGATGTTCTCAAAGTAGTGTTCTTCACTAAAATTCAACTGGAAAGACAAACCGGACAAATCAGAGATCAGTGACAAATTCAGTTATTTCCAGCGTGGCTTGGAAACAGACCCAGTCCTTACTTACATGAGCGTACTCCTGGTCAAGCTTCTGGTTGCTTTTCTGCAGAATATGATCCGGATAGCCAATGTGCTCCTTGATTGCCATGGCCTACATGACATGCAGAACAATTAGTATGATAATACGTAACATCGAGAGAAGATACACCCTTATTTTCTCAGCTTGGCTGCGGACTTCACCTTCTCTCTTGCCTTCTCCTTCGAGGGAGAATCCATCCAGCTTAACTCCTCCAGTGTTTCAACATACGCTTTCTGGATCTTACCGATAAGGTCACTGACCTGTGAACAGTGTAATAACAATCCCATACAGAAACAAACTGTCATAGTTATGGTTCTCCACATAACGCGAGACATTTTGTGTATAAAATGTATTTAGTCCATTTTGCACATATTGCATAGTGTATGTGTGTTTCCAGAAGAAAAGCACTTACCATTCGTTTGCTTTCTCCAGCAAAGGTCTCGTGCACATACAGAGCTCCAACTGCGTTCTCCATGCTGTTCTGGACATAACGGACACATTCTCGCCACCAAGCATCCTCCACAGTGGTCCCGTAGAGAGTCTGACAGAGACAGACAACACATTGTGATTCAGTTTTTAAACGCGTTTATTTTAACAAGTGCTGCCCTGGTACGTCACGCTCATTGCACCTTTCTGTAACGGGCTCTGGCATCTTTGAAGCGCCGGCTCAAGCTATTAACTCTGTCGATGATGAGCTGCCAGGTGAGGTAGTTCTGCATCGTTCTGCAAACATCAATTATTATAAATGATTAAATGTTTTGTTAAATAGTGTTGCTATTCTGTAATATTACATTTTCATAGACTCCTGTTTGCATAGCGGTCTTGGACTGACCTGACACTGTGTTTGGAGAGAACGTCATTCATCTTCTCAAGGTACGGAGAGCTGTACACCACCACCTCCTCCTCCAGCTGGATGTCAACAGACACGCTGGACAGCACACCTTGAATAAATCGTGTCCAGTTAAAACCCTGGAAAACGAAAGGTAGAGGATATTTTTGCATGTTAAATATATATCTTTTTTTTTTAGGAGATTTCCTGCTTTTCTCAGTTTTATATCATATTAAACTGAACATCTTTGGGTTTTGGACTGACAACACAAGACATTCAAAGACATCACTTCAGACTTTGAGAAACTTATTTTCTGACATTTTATAGACCAAACCATTAATCGAGTAATCTAGAAAATAGTCGGTAGTTGCAGCCCTGCTTTGGACAGAGCAGGCAGATGGTTTTCCCAGTTTCCGGCTAACCAGTTAGGTTATTTACATACAGAAAGTGTATGTACGAGTGCACCAATCTTTTTATCTAACTCTCAAGAAAGCCATATGTATTATCCAAAATGTTAAACCATTTAAACGTGATATAAACTATGTGCCTTACTGACAGAATGGCCTTCTATGGTTCACTACCAAGTGGACAGCTGAAATGCTCCTCCACAGTACTTGTTTGTGAAGTGGGAACATCATTCACTCATTATGTTTCTCAGTCAAAGATACACTATTTAAGTTACTGAGCCAGTGACCTGCTTGCACTTCCCACAAGAAAGAAGTGAAATCACACTTACATTAAAGCTGAATGTGCTCTGTAGCTCTCCGAGTGTCATTTTATTGTAGAGAACGGTGACATCTTGGCGCTCCTCTGCCGGTGATGTGGCCTGTCCAGCAACAGGAAGGAAGAAGCCGTCTATAAACTGATGCTTGGTTATATATATTCACATTTTGCTCTCCATTTCTTCAGCAAAGTCTCATTCGTCACGCTCTTGACAGAAATGAACAAAAAAAAAAAAAACCTGGTTAACAGCTTGGCTGCTCTCTTTTTTAATCTTGTCATTCTTCATTTTCCTTAGCCCTGGTCCCACAATACCATTTCCTGTTGTGACTGGCACTCACATTGGCGATGTCTGTCTCCAGCTCCAGCACTTGCATCATTTCCTCCCACACACGGTCGTCATCCTGAGTCAAGTTCCTGTCCTCTCGGGTTATCTTCCCAATAGAAACCATGAAATGTAGATAGGCCTCTCGAACCTATGGTGCAATCACAGAGCAATCACATTTTGTTTCCACAACAGAATCAAAGTCGTGTCAGATCAACTGAGGTGAATTCAATTATATTTGTGCCGCTCAAATGAAATGAAAATGGCATTACAAGAAACAACAATAATAACATTTTTTAAAAATGAACAGGATAATCTACGAACACTTGGGTGGGTAATGCGTTATAGAAACATGTTTTGTTATATTTGTTGTAATGGTATTACAGTAAACATTAAATCAAATGCTCTGACAAAAAAAAGGGTCTGTCGGTGGACTGTAATAAATCTGTCTGACTCGCTAGCTTATTAGCTGTCCAAGTTTTAAGACCAGAGATAACTTAGACCTGACTGTGGACACTTTCTTCAGTAGAAAATAGTTCCAACGCAGCTGTAACGAGTATCAAGTAACGTTTTGTCAATGCTGATAACGCCACAAACAAAATCCCTTCATTCACATCTATTGTGTTGTGGTGGAGGCAGAAATCTAAGAGGAAGATATCTCAAAATCTTGACAAATAAAACCAAATGTATCTGCATGATTAGATTCAATTACAGTTAAGTCAGAAAATGTGGTTTTTTTGAGTGTGTGATTTGCTTGAAATGATCATTTAAGGCATCACCTTTTTGTAGTTTCCATCGTTGAAGTAATAGTCTCTTGATGGCATACCAAGTCCCGGCTGGTCAATCTAACCAGAATAACGAAGAATAACATTATTTATATATATATACGTATATATATATATACGTATATATATATATATATATATATATATATGTATATATATAATACATTCAGCATTTTTGCATGTTTTAACATTGTAATTAAAGGACATGGCTGGCGATATTCTATATTTTTTTATTGGCAATAAAAGACTAAAACCAACAATGAACTGATCCTACTAACAAGTATTATCTGTGTAGCTAAATCCTGATATAGTTTAATCTTTTGTGCAACGGACCTTCACGGCTCTCTAAAAACTCTTAAAAACACATCAGTGAGCCACACTGTTGAACTGGGCGACTATAGTAACACGGTTAGTTTGTCGGTGTTGTTATTAGACTTTAGTGAATCTGAACTAACCCTTTAAAACACCAAAGTCAAAAAATAACACAAACAAACAAACCGATCAAGGCAGCGGTCGACCAGCAAATTCAGTGTTCTGTGAGGTAAAATTATTATATCAATATAACATAACATAACAATATAATTTCAATGGTGTCTGGTGGCTTGATTTTTTTAGGTGGCTAAAATACGTTTTGCTGCTGCCCCCTGTCTAGAGAAGTACATGGCTTTGTTCCTGTGCTGGTACTCCTGTCTGCCACCTGTTGCCATCCACTGCAGGTAATACGCTGACTATGGACGGTAAGTCCCTCACACAACCCCACTTAAAAAAAGTGTCTATCTCTTTTAGAAACAGACTATCACGTAATTGTTTTTTGTGATCTTACATAAATGATATGGCGCCGAGAGTCCCGGTCGTCCGTCCACACGTACATGTCCAGCAGAACCTTCTTGTGGAAAAGACCAGTAAGCTTTGCCAGTGTGTCCTCAAGGCTCCATGCTTCCTCTGCAATTAAATTAATTTAAACACAGTTATCAATCTTTAAATAACTATTCAATGTAGCAGCGTGCAAAAATCAGGCTCCGTCTCTGCCTCTGCTGCACGTTTAACCGGGCTCTCTGTGTAAATCTGTGTTTAGATGCGGCTATGTTTGGGTAATTCTGTTTGAGCCACCGTCCATGATTACATTTAATTAAAGTGGCAAGAGCCAGGAGCTTGGGGAAGAGCAGTGTGGGATATTTAAAGCATCCATCACAGTCCTGAGTAAGGACCTGCTCCTACACACTCAACACGCTCCCAAACTCCACACACACTGCTCAGCTGAAGAGCCGAGGCCGGCCTCTTGATACCGCCAACAAAGCTCACACTCAGCAATTCACTTAGTGCAAATATAGCTACACAGGAGCTGCGTGAGCACATGTATTTGAGTAGGAACATGAGTGCTTGTTAGTGTGGCTGTGTTGCACGTGCACGTGTGCATGTTAGTGCAGAACAAGCTGGAGACATTAATCAGAGTGTGTTTCTACCTGTAGTGATGTTCCAGTCATCTGACGCCACAGGCCAGTCTCCGATACTCTCAATGAGCTCCAGGAGGGGCTTGGAGTCGCGCGACTCTATGAGGCCTGCAGGTAAGACACTACAACTTATAAATATACACTTGTGTACACTTTAGTCTCTTCTTTCTGTAAGACAAAATGTCTGAATGAGATTTTTTTTTTTTACCTTGGAGATAGCAGTTGACAAACACAATCTCACTACAAGAATAAACTTTCAATCTTAACTTTTGAGCCAACATGGACGAGAAGTACATAAACTAATAAAACTTTTTTTTTGGGGGTGGGGGGGATTTGAACATCTACAAATCCTCAGTGGCTGAGAAGACCATCGTCTTATAACGGGCAAGTCTTCATTTTAGCAAACACTTCACTTAAATGAACTTAAATGGACTAATCCTGTTTAAGTGGTTATTCTATCAACCTATTTTTATGCACTTTATCTATGTCCAGGATGCATTAATTCAATAAATGATATCATTAGAAATTAATGTTATATACTGCTTCTATACTGGTTAGTACTGAAAAAAGTGTGATATAGTGATAATAGAAGTCTAGATCACATCGTCTCTTCTGGTTTTCCATCATACTGACTTTGGTCAATATGATCATGAAAGACGTATTAAATTGCATTATATATGGCATTCAATTTTACTCGGTGAACCCTGCAGAAAACCTGGCTGAGGAAGATAGTCTGATACAATAAACTGCTCCAGAAACTGTACATTTTTATGTTGAATGAAGTAGACAGCCATTTGTAGGCAGCATAAAGAGAGCCTTACTCTCATTCATGCAGGAGTTGTAGAGGACTTTGGCCTTCTTGATAGCATTTCTGTCCTGTTCATTCTCCGTCTCAAGAACACCTGCAACAACAAAACGCATGCACGCAGACATTTCATCTCTGAATGAAGCCCACGCTCGGCTCTGAATGCTGCAGCCCACTGGAAACTAAGGATTAAACCCAGCTGACCTTTGAGGACAATCTCCAGCTTGTCCCTCAGAATGTCAAAGATGCTGTGGCGGGAGCTCGTCTCCGGGATGACATGTCTCTCCAGCCAACCCCCGCAGGCATACTGGTAGAAGTTATCACAAGGCTCCACAGACTTATCCATGTTCTGCAAGAGCCGAGCAGCTTGGAGGCATCACAGAGACAAGAGGGGAAAAGAGAGGCAGAAGGGTGAGGATCCACATGTGGTCAGAAAACAGCATTTTGCAGGGAGGGGAGGGGGGGGGGGTTGACTTTGTTTGCAAAACAAGACAGCAGGAGAGTGAAGAAAAAAACAATCCCTCTCACCTGCAGTAACACAGTCTGCAGTTGTGCACACACTGTTGAGGCTGGAGCGAAACAGATGGCCTGGAAAAAAAAAAATCAGTGTGTCAACAATTATGAGAAAGCATGCAGACTATTTGACAAACTACCCCCCGACTGAGACAAGGAGGATGTTGTTGTGTGAAAAAGCTCATACTAAATAGATCCATGGTGTAGTCTGTGTGTGTGACGGGCAATGTCTGTGTCAGCAGTGACTTTGTTCTTTTACTTTTGTGTGGCACTGCTGATCAGGCAGTAAAGGGAATTACTGTATTACAGTGACTATCAGAGGTGCAGGCTCCAATATGACACCTGCCAACCCACTTATCACCACTTATCACACGGTGCTTGCTGTGTTCAGCTCACAAGCTCAAAGCGACCGACGCTCACCTTCACTTGTTGAGCTCCTCGACACACTCGTCTTGTTGGATTGTTCTGCATTGGTCGGAAGAAAGCAGACTTTTATTAGTCAGGCCGACTTTAGTCTAAATTATAATGATAATTGAACACGCAAGCATGGGAAAACATAATCAAGACCTATGCAGAAATGTACTTGTGTTCGCAAGTCCACAAAAGATCATCTATCTTTTCAAAAAAAAGAAAAAAAAAGAGCCTGCAGTTGCAGTTCCCCACTGAAAGGTTAGGCCTCTGCGTGTATAGTGGATATACAGTATTATAAGGTCAAACCTTTATTTTGCTGAGTAGCATTAACCTTTTAAAATCACTTAAAATGGTTAACCGATGACATATACGCATCGATATTGGATAAAGCATCTGAAAGCATTTCTAGGGTCAGGATAATTTCCTGTGTCAATGCCAGCAATAAAAACAGAGCCAGGAGACTCTTGTCATTAGTGCTGCCATCTGTAACGTCTGCATTTTTCCTCAGTGGGCCATTACCTTTCACAATCGATGTGTAGAGAACTACCAGCCCGGCCAAGGCGCAGCTGACCAACAGCAGCAGCACGGACAGACCGATTTCTGCAACAGTCCAACGACGCTTTCCAGGTTTACTTGATTTCTCCATTATATCCATTTGGCTTTCGGATTTGCCCATATTCCTCCTGACTGCCGGCTCTGTGGGAAAGACACCGTTGGAGTGTGGGATGGTCCAGGCAGAGAGCTACCAGTGTGTGTGTGTGTGTGTGTGTGTGTGTGTGTGTGTGTGTGTGGGCTGTGCAGTGATCCATCAGTAAACTGTGCCAGCTGACCTGCAGTGAGTGAGCTTCAACTGCTGAACACCTACAACAACTTCACTGACAGGAGTTGTGAAACTGTTCGTTGCACAATCACGGTTTGTCACTCGACGTGATATTCTTTTGTAAAGCAAGAGGAGTTGGGAAATGAAGTAGGAGAAGACGCAGTGGCTGCTTTCTCTTGCTTAGCTTTACTTTGGTATTAAGGACACCATCATTGGTTCCCCTCCAAAAAAGGGGTTCAACAATCATTTTGAAGGGTCATAAGATAATTAAAGGGATAAGAAATAAAACAGAATATTTACATGATCCACAATTATGTTTCCTTTTTCTGACCATGCCAATGCCCCTTCAGTCTTCTCGAAATCCTTTAAATGAAACAATCTGAGAAAGATCAAATCACTGCTCACATCTCGTGTCCAAAGTCTGTGACGAGTAGATATTCCTTTATTATAATTGGCCAGAAGCCAAAACTGGTTGGGAACCTCAGACATAAGGGAACACATCTTAGTGTTATGAGAGATGGAAATTCACAGTAACTCTGATCTTTAAACTAGATATAGATGAGTGCAAGGAGAGCTGTGCTGCAGGCCAATATGAATATGTGCAAATTATTGTCCATTTTGTAAACGTGGTTTGGTAGCTGTCTTTATATACTTTGTGTCTACAGTAAGTTAACAATATATGTGTTAAATCGCTCACTCATTACTTTCTCTTTCCATTCTGCATTTGAGACAGCTATCATCTATACTGAGTTCTCCAAGTTTTATTAATATGTATTTGTCTCCTTATGTCACATAGAGTCTTGCCTGTTAAAGTGATTAGTTTTCTAACATAATGATAGTTCTCCAGGGCCCAGTGCACCATTTCTAATAACCTCACCACATTCAATACATTTTGTTCAGTGTATGCGTTCATTTGGGACATTATTTCTCACTTAATCATTGTGCTCCATCTGTTGTTAATATAGGATAGAGAGCCGTTGTGTATATTTAATGTGACATTTATTCTGGAAACAATTTGGATAACAGTAAACGCATAACATATTTGCCTGCACACACACACATGCACACACATGCACACACACACACACACACACACACACACACACACACACACACACACGCACACGAGGCCTCTAGCCATAAGCCTATACTTTAAGAGAGCTAATTTCTATGCACAATAATGATGTATGTTTGAACACAATATTGCAAATGAACATTTGTTCAGAAGACAAAACGACAATCACCCGTGGATTTCTGCAGCATTGCTTTGCATCTATTCACTCTGCAGCACCTGTTTCTCCATAACCAGCCCCATTGCCCTATCATTAGGCGTGACAGGGGACGGGCAGTAAATCAGAGGTTCACACTGCTGTGCCCCATTAGCCTTTCCTGATGAATACTCATGGGCACATATCTGGCACTATAGTGATGAAGAGCAGGCAGGGGCTTGTTAAAGCTTCACTCACTGACATCCTCAGCATCACGCCGCACAGAAACGGTCTCTGAGGCAAAATCCAGTTATACTGCATCAAAGACAGGCCTCACATTTAAGGAGAACTAAGCAATAATGTGCAGTCTACTGTGTCAATGCAAGATTTGCTGTCCAAAAAGGAAGACTTATTTACATCTTTAAATGTCCTCAGATGTTAAGTGGTGCTGCATTTCTGTTTCATTTCACCCTGCGTTCGGGACACAGGCAGCATTCAGGCATTTCATATTGTATTTATAAACAACTCCAAAAACCCATGCGTATTAAGTCCATGGCTTCTTTCCCTTTCAAAACGATGACAAAAAAAGTATAATATCTTAGTATTTTAAGCATTGGTGAAATGGCTTTACAAAAGGAGTTTTCTTATTAGAGCAATGGATTAGATCATCAGCCCCAAAACATTATGTCAGTGAACAGTTTTAAGCATTTTTTATATATTTTTAGACACATTGGAATTATTATTTAGAGTAAAACTCGTCCAAATCTGACTAAATGGGTCTGTTGTTATGAACAAAACTGAACTCATCAAGCAGATTTGTCAATGTCAGAGCATGGAGTACGTCTATGTTCATGTTATTTCTTGCATTTATTTATACCATTATGATGACATTGGTTTTCATTGCCTGTCGTAACAATGGTAGTCTAAGAAATTAAATAAATGACGCGTGTTCATTTCTGTATCATTAATGCACTAACTCATTAATGCCATGTTTTTATTAGTTGAAGGCGACCTAAGACAAAAAATAAAGATTTACAGACTACATTTAAAAAAAATGTATTAGCACTTTATTTTACTTGACAAATTTTATCTTGTGTTTTTTTAAGAACTTGGACATCTTGTTTTGCAACATACTATATAAATAAAGTCTTATCATTATTATTATTATTAACTTGTATAACTTTAACGCTTTGTGGCTGTAATAATAGAATTACACATAAGTGTTGTCACTTGCTAATATATGCATAATAATTGTATATATATATATATATATAGTTAAAATTTTTATCGCTGGAGTGGTACTTTTTCTCATGTTTGCAGATTGTCCTGCAGAGATCCACCAGCCACATGGTTAGGAAAGCCTCTGCGGAGCCTGAGAGACAAATCACAGGGCCAAAAACATGAAGAAAAAAAAAAAACATACTTACTGCTGCTCATTGCTGTGAGTGCAAGGTAACAGTCAGTGCATTTGCATTTTTTATCAACTAAAACAGAAAGTCGGCAACAGAATAAGAAGCTGCAGTGACAGAGAAAATCTGCTTCTCTTCCTCCAGCTGCAGCGCTACACAACATCCTTCAGCTTTATGCTCGTTCACCACATGTGAGGCCTCTGCAGATGATGCGTCCACCCAGTTAGAGGTCTGGCCAAGAGGGCAGCATTAAAACAATGTTACATCAACAAATTCAAACAACATTAACACACTAAGACGCATTATTAACATGCATAAACAGGTATACTTTTCCAAAACGATCTAAAGTAAAGCAAACATATTGACCAACGGGAGAAAGGGGACTCAACATCTACATCATTAGAATGCGTAATATATAGCTTTTGATTTCTACACATGTATGCACGCAGGTTTATGTAGAAAACATAATGTAACTCTCTGTCAACAGTGAGAGGAGCATCCATGCAATAAAGCTACTGATTCGGTGACACTGATGATTCAGCTCAACTCGAGGACTAATAATGTGGTCGTTCATGTAGTGAGAGAATTTTCTACCAACAAGAAAAGTAAGAAGATAAGCATATTATATGCATGAAATGAAGTGTTAACATACCAGCGGCATGGTGTAAACTAATAGGTCAGAGGTTCAGTGTGTCAAAAAAAAATCCCTTCTCTGAAAGTGAGACCAACCTGTAGCGAATGTTTTCAGGTCTCCTTGTTTTAAGCACATTAATTAAGATTAGGTTCAGTGAATGGTACTGTTCTTCTCTGAACTTACTGCTCCAAACAAAACAAGGATTAACTCGTAGGTCAGACGGCCAACACACTTTCTCTAGTTCTGTATTATTCACTTTTCACCTACCGTACAGTATACCTTCAAGCCTATAATACAGCTCAAAATCTTAAAAAAAAAATATCTTACAAATGTGTCCTGGGACTGCTCAGGATCTGACATGAGTGACACCTAAAGGCTGCAGTTTCAGGTGGCTAACTTTAACCACCTTCACTTTGGTGCTTGGCAGCGAACAGGAATCTAATCTGAAGGATCCAAAGGCTTACCTTTGTATGTGGATGGTAGAAGTCCCTGAGCCGTTTCCCCCCACAGCGCGCTAATATCTCAAACACCCCTGCTGAGCATCCACTCAGAGCTGGTGTGTAGAGAAATGAGTCTGTGCTGCGGGATGAAGGAGACGTTATCCAGTTCAGTGTGCTGCTCAGGGAATGAGTGAGGCAGCAAAGAGAGAGGGAGAGAAAGAGACGGAGGGAGGGAGGGAGGGAGAGGAGGCAGATGGGAGGTGATAGTACTGGATTGTTTTCAATGAATGTACAGTGATAAGATGTTGGGGATTTGTGTTTTATGAGGGGATGAGGTTGGTTGTGATATGTGTGTATCTGAAGGGTCAACAGGATGTGTTACAGTGAGCATCAATTTCCCCGTTTTCTCCCCTGTGGAGTGTCCCCAGCTGCTGAGAGGAAAGGGCAGAAAACTCTGGAAAGCTTGCAGAGAGATAAGAAAAACATGTTCTCTGCAGACAGATACTCTAGAGTTTCTAAACCTCTTTGAGCTGTTTTTATGATCCCTGCAGCCATAAAAAAAAATATTGATTCATACCCTCCTGTTACCATCAAAACAAACATCACTCATCACCGGTGCCCTCGTCGTCCCTCGCTGCTCTCACGTCCAGGCTCGTCTTCAGGGAGATCTCGGGTGGCCGAGGTGTTTCTCGGTGGGGATCTGAACCCTGGTCAGATTGAAATGGCATGGCGCCCAGGCTCATTATCAGCCTGATTAACCACGCTAATTAGCTGATGGAAAAAAAAGAAAGAGTGTATGTGTGCACAGACACCCCAGTCGCTCAGGTGGCTGAGAGTAAACAACATTTAATGGATCGAACCCAAAAAAGAACATGCATTTAATATGTCAGAGATCCTTTTTGTTGCTCATCTTTTCAATGTGTTGAAGATTAATGTCGCAGAAATGTTTATAAATGAAGGAGCTTGCAGTCATTTAACAACAACGTGACTGATGGAGCGCAACACGGCAGGGAGCCAAGGTTCGCGACTGAGTTAATAATTTATTCATAGATTTTATTTAGCAGAGAGGATGTTTCCTCTCATACAGTCATGTATGAAGTGCAATATAATTCATTTCTATCTAGCATCATATTCCTCACTCTTCATCATGTGGACTCCTTCAAGGTAAGGCACATTGTTTCACCCGTGAGCACTGTCTTGGTCTACATGTTATCCCTGCAGGGAAGTACAGAGATGTACTTACAGGAATTTAGAAAAGGTCAAGAGAGAGCATGTAATCAAGCATAACAATGTGAGGTCATCTTTCTGTCCCTCTGACCTATGAAGTCATCCCGCAAGCGTGGTGCAGGTACACTGCAAACAGGAGGCTCATACATCTGCTCACGTGACCGCTGCAAAGTGCCATTACAATAAAGCAAAAAGTCCGATTTATGCTTCTGAAAGCCGCTCTTTCTCCAACTTGCAGGAAAGCATCTGTTCTGACGAATGTATTTCTACTGATTTCATTCAAAGTAAATCAGTGCTTTTAAAGGTTGCTTCGGAGCTTTTTCTTTCCCCCTTTCCTCTCAGAACGGTTTTAAAGGTAAGGTTTTTTTCTCACATTTCCAGGAGTCACAACCCTTTTTGCTTTCTGCCAGCTGTGTTTGGGGCGTTCTGCTCCGCTAATGTGTGGCTTGTTTCATTTTGTCATGATCATTATCTGACTTCAAACAAGCTGCTGACAAACATCAAATCTTTACTTTGATGCAGTTTCCAGTCTGGATATTGTACGTTATATGCTCGAGTGCCGACAGTAACCTCAGGTTTTTTTGCAATAGTAAGTCAAATTACGTTAAAGTAAGGAACTTCGCATTTGATTATTGGAGATTTATTTGCTGTAAGGCAGCATATGTTTGTTCTCACGCAGGCCGTAAACAAATACAGCACTGTCTCTGTGATTAGTGGATCTGAAAAATAAGCTTGAAAGCTTTTTAATTAGGCTACTGTTGATGAATGCTACTGTACGTATTTGATGGAGAAGGCTGCTTAACTGCTAAAAGCCTGTGGCAGAAAATGTAATGTGTGCTTGGAAACTGGAGAGAAGGATGTTGTTGTTGGCTTATATTTTTTGGTAAAAAAAAAACAACAAACATCTCATAACTACAAATGATATCAAATTACAAGTTGCGCAACATGGACCAAATGGTTCTTGTTCTTGTTCCAACAGAAGACCTAGATATGAAAACATCATGTTCTTATTCGTAGCCAGATTAATTAATTAATTAATTAATTAATTAGCATTTAACATATAGTTTTTCATTTCTACAGTTTTTGCTTTTGCCAGAAATCACAATTTTTAAAGCTTCCAGCATGACAATAGTAGTAATCACTGCTTTACATTCTCCTCTCCCTGTTAATTATGTCTCGTGTTAAATGCTGTCGGATTAGCAGTCAGCATGAGCTTAAACAGCCCAGAATATTTGAGTTTTTAATTGCAATGCTTAAAGCCAATGCCGTTTTCGAGCTAGAAGCTTATTTATTGTGACAAGGAGATACTATCCTACATTTGTCCTTTCTTACAAATACTAACAATGCTATAGTTGGTTATATAAGGATGGTTTGCTGGATGAATTAGAGGCATTGATTGTTGTTGACCCAGGTGGCTGCTGAGGCGGTCCGTCGGTCCTTGCACACTCTCTGTCAGCTCGGTGGCCTTCTCCTAGATTCATTGTCGTCCCTCTCCCCGAAACAAAGTCTGTGATTAACTGGTATGTTCCTCCTCTGTTGATTTACTGCATGTGTTTAATAGGCCTCAGAGTCATGCACAGGTCATTAAGCACAGCAGGGACATAAAAGCCCTGATGTGAGGTCCCTCTGCTGACTAACTCAGAGGAACCGGACCTGAAGTAAACCTCATGGTGTTCAAATACAAGCGACCACAACATGATGGCTGGGGTCACTCTGGACATTTTCACTCCTCGCTCAGGCTTGGCCTGAGCGTGGCCGAGCATAATTCTTTCTAAAAAGAAGTAAAAACAGGCCATTTAAAAAGAAAGAGTGATCTACTTATGCAGGGCCTGCTACAGGGAAAAAGTTAAAGGGGACATATTGTTCTCATTTTCAGATTCATACTTGTATTTTGGGTTTCTACTAGAACGTGTTTACACGCTTTAAATTAAAAAAATTTAAAATCCCCTTATATTTCTCATGCTCTCTGTCTGAATATACCTGTTTTCACCCTCTGTCTGAAACGCTCCGTTTTAGTGCCTGTCTCTTTAAGGCCCCCTGATTAAAAGCTTAGTCTGCTCTGATTGGCTGAATTGGAGAAAATATGGCGCACCTTTGCAGAGGTAGTTCTCAAGCAGCGGGTGGAGATACTCAGATATATTCTAATGAGCCTGCATGTGACAAAGGAAGGGGAAAGAAATCTGAATGGCTTGTTGAATCCCATGTGTTCTGACCGAGGCAGCCCACAAAACACTGACGGGGTCGTCTTATTTCACAGTTTGTGGGTTGTTAGGAACTCTAGATACCGAAATGTATGTGCATAAGCACTGACAAAGAAACACATTGTAGATGGAACATACAGCTTTTGTCAAGTCTGGTCTCCATTTGTGGATATTATCTGTAGCATCCCAGAGGCACTAACAAGAGCAAATAGCTTTTTCCTGAAACTACACAGAAATAATCTGAAGATAAGAACAATAGAGGGAGCGATGAGAGCAGCATAACGCCTTCTTCTAGTTTGGAACAGACAGCACGACTATAAAAACCTTCTTGAAATAAAAGTCAGACAAACAGCGCATGGACGCCCAATCGGTCTTTGTTGTGGAATTGCTACTTTTACTCAAGTGATGGATCTGAATACTTCCCCCACCGCTGATAAAAGTGTTCCGCGGTCGTCTGTTTTTCAAGCTTGTGACAGAGAGTTGCTTGTGTTCGCAAATGCTGCTTCGTTGGCTTTTAATCCAAACAATATTCTATTAACTACACATGAATCGTTCTCTTTGGTCTCTGATCCCCCCCCCCCCTGTATGGGGTCCTTTCCTCCCTACCTGTCCCTCAGGTTATAGCAGCCAGGACAGCGAGGTGGAAGGTCTAATCCTCCTTATCTTAATGGCATCCACCTCTATCGCTTGAGTGGTGGGGACAATCGACCTTGTCCCTTTCTTTATCAGCAAAAACCACTTACCTCACCAATCTTGTTGCCCCCCCGCCCCCACTCTGTCAGACAACCCCCCCTCTACATCAGACTCCTTGGCTGGTCTTTCGCTCTCTGACAGTACCTCATCTCGTTGTGCTTTGTCACAGTCTCACCTAACTCGTATTTATTTAGAGATGCCTGGTTCCAGGAAAATATGAAAAGCTTGTTGGGAGACGTGGCTGCCTATGAAAAGGACTAATGGCCCATGTTTTCGACAGAACCACAAGCTCACACACACACACACACACACACACACACAAACACACAAATACACACACACACACACACACACACACACCACACACAGGGTGGATGTGTACCTTGGCGCCGGGTTATTATCCTTTGCCTTCTTAATTCCCACTGCAACGATGGGCGCTCTTCAACAAGCGAGTCAGAAGAGATTTTTCAGATCAGATAGAAAAGCAGAGATGGCTGCAAGCAGCGGACCATGTGGTAATACAAAGTTTTCTTTTCAAAGCCCTCACACACTTTGGTATCCCTGGGCAATTGCTCAATTCAAAAAAAGGGTAGACATTGTGTTTGAACGGGCATACTATACTTTCAAAGTCAACAAGTACAATGAAATGCAGTGTGCTTTACTTTAAAACAATATTTACTCAGAGGGATCTCAGCTGAACAGTTTAACTTTAAGTAAATAACACCAATAGCTCAGCAATTTCAATTTCACCGCTTTGTCTTAGAATGCAGTGTCTCTTTCTTTCTCCTCAACTGGAAACTGGTGATACATTTCATTAACTAACAGAAAAACTCAGGGTACAAAGGGTAAAGGTTAATAATCCTGACAATAATTACTGATGATTTACTTATTGTAGGTAGCTTACTGTACTATTCAGGAAATCCTTTTGTGTCCTGTTCTGTGTTTGTCATTTAGTGTCTTCTACTTTACCATGAGGAAGATAAATAATCTTTTTTAAAGAACATCTTTGGGTGCAATCAGGGAAAACAACGTTTATTCGAGCAGTGCTCTTATTTACACGTTACTAAAACAATTTCCAAAGTTGTGAATGAGGCTCATTGATTACCCTCAGCAATTAGACAGAAGACTTTTCAAAATCGCCTGCAGTCTGACAAAACAATGTTTCAACTGACAGCATGAATACCATTTCCTATTGAACACTATTTATCACTGCATTATTCAAATAATAATAAATTACTTATATCGGACATTTAGAAAACTTCTGCGACTGAGAACAAACCGCAGAAAGGTCATGTGACTATTAAGACCTGAGAATCTCACCTTTGTTTTCACACAATTTTCCCTGAAATAAACATTTTGATGGATGATGGATGACCTTATGCATTTTTAGGTCTTTTGTCCTTCCTTTTTTGAACTATTTATGCTTTTTGTTTTGACCTGTGACTACACAGGACAGATAACTAATTATTTAAAGATAATATATGATAGTATAGGGCTATTTAAGTTTCTTACTATGTGAACATGAACACACAATCTTCTGCCAATCTGTCTGAACTGTCCTCACTGCTTTGAAGAGTCATGTACGTTCATCATGTATATCTGATGGAGTTGTTTGCTGTTGCTGGGTCACAGTCCTGAAGAAGCAAATTAAAGATTGTGATTAAGTGATAAAGTGATAAATTCCTAAAAAGAAAGTACACATGAAGTTTTTTTTTTTCCGACCTTTAACTGAGATTTCTTACTTATTTGTTCATGGATATTACAAGCTATAGGGAAATACTTAGTATCCAAAAACAAGACTAATTATTTAGAAGAAATTAAGTTTTTTTTAAGACAATATAATGTATAAATCACTTTCCCAAGGTTGTTTACGGATGATTATGGTTTGTTGTAGGATGTTAAACCCATTCTTCTTCTAAATGGCTGACATTCAACTAATTGTTTTTCTGTGTATCACTTTTAGTGTATGCAAAGATAAAATGTGATTAAATAAAGTCTTGCGAATTAATCGGGCGGAGCATTGTTCTGTCAGACTGCATGCAGATTTGAAAAGTCCGCTGTCGGACCAGCTAAACTACAGACCCAGCATATTGTTTTTATATTAAACAAATTAGGGATTTTTTTCCCACAGTATACAGTTAACCCCTTAAATGTAGAATATAAGGCAAAACAACACGATATAATTCCACTGAACAAAGACAGAGCAAAGGGCAGGACACAAAGACACAAGTATAACAAACATCATTGATCTGATTCCTTTCCAATCATCTTTGGCACCGAAACACACCTTTTCATTTCCTCAAAATTATTTTCCTTATTATATATGATATTTTGTTGTTGAGCAGAAAATACGAGTAATTCTGCTTTTTCTTGTGTTTTTTGTTGTTGCTGTGTCCGTTATCTGTGCCTAATGAACGATGAAGCGTTCTCGCGGCATGCAGTAATTGCTTGGAGCCCAACAGTGGAGGTGTAATTAGAGAGACAGGGAGGAGTATATGACTTCACGACTGCCACCGTTTAATGATAATGGGGTGCAACTCCACACTACTGTGGTCAACTAATCATACTGGACTGGCCTGGACAGCTCTCAATGCAAACGAGCTGTGACTGGAATACTGAACAGCAGCTCGCCCACGCAGTTACACACCATTCGCTCCACGGGGGGATGAGGCATATGATTATGGCTGTGACCCTGCGCCACCTGCAACACTGTCATTAGAGCCACCACGGATGGACAGGTTTAATGTACAAGTAAATAAACTAATGTCATCAAGCCACCCAGCAGAGGCTGAATACATTCTATTGTTGCCATTTTTTACAAGCACAGATTGTCCTCTACAGTGGGGAGGAAATGACAATATGGTGATCCACCAACTATCAGCCAACATATATTTAACAAAAGAAAATTAGCAGTAAATGATGACTTTTACTTGGATCTACTATTATCTCTGCATTCATCTGATCAAATACGGTCAACTTACAGCTGCAGCAAGTTCAGAACGTGCAGATTTGGTAAACTGTATTACAATCACTTCCAACCTGACGAAAAAGTTCAGATGGAGATATCACATAACAAAACAAACAAATTGCAAAATGCCTGTGACATACGGTATGTTCTTAAAATCTGACAATCTTCACAGAGGCAGGGAACACACTGTTTGTGCAGAAGAGTGTCATAAAATACGTACACAATCATATGAAAATATGGAAATACAAGTAGAACAGTGCTAGTGGATGGAGTGATATGTGCAAATGGTTAGCCAAGCACCAAGCTGAGTTGGACATTTGGTGGCATATATAATATCTGGTGTTCAGACAGACTGTTTTTAAAATCTACAAAGATGAAAACAAACGAACAACAACTTCTGCTGGAAGTATAATTGTTACAGCCAACTGGCACTGTAGAAGGATTACTGTTTCCAAGTTACATATGTGTTCAGCTTTTCTCTTCACTTTTAACCACTTCCTTTTTACAGCTGCACTTATCAATGATATCAGCATTTTCAGCAGCAGATCAAATCACTATGTGCGATATTGAAGGTTGAACCCACAGAGAATTGTTCCCTGCCTCTTTTAGCTCATTGTTTTTGGTTCACTCTCATAACTGCCAACAAACTCGTTTCCAGATGCAGCAGACAGCTGTTTACAGCAACCACAAAAAAAAAAGAATATACAGTTTTAGAGCCAGGGGAGGAGGAAATCTTTTTTTTATCATGCATTTCAAGAATGAAGACGAAGTATAGAGAATAAAGTCGAACATTCAGTATATGCACTAACGCTCGTAGTCTCAACATTTAAACTCAAAATGCAAAAAAAAAAAGAATTATTTGTTCTTATGCCTGGCACTAATACTGAAAGTTCAACCTTAATCTCGCCATTTTGACTTGATTGTCGACATTGCGACTTCTTGAAATGCAAAAATAAAAATAAATCGTTTCATCTAATTTTTTACAAGAAATTTTGTACAAAACAGAGCTTAAACAGAGTGAATATTTAACCTAACGTTACCAAGTGGACAGAAAAGAGAAATCAACAATTTTCAAAGAGGTGTTCATTCAACTTAATGTTTATTTCTGAAGTTGTAGACAGTTATGATGTTGTACTAGACTGCATTATATTGAAATGTGTTCATAATATACTTCCCCCTGTTTGAAAATGGGGTGGGCAAAATATCAAAAACACCTCCACAATTAACATATATTTAAATAAGTTCCTCTGTGACAATCAAAAATGAACATTAGATTTTCAAATTCAAACAACTTAACATGTGATTTCAATGCCACTGTCTATGATCTGCTGTCATTTAAAGGTTTGTAGGATTTTTTTTTCACAAGTGGATAATATAGTGTCTGTCTGTACATGCTGTAAATCTCTGAGTAAGACAAGAAAGATTCAAGATACTTCTTCTCAGAGGCTTCTCATCATTTTAACATAAACTGATCATGAAATTAATGAGCTTGAATCGTGATATATAGCGTAAAGGCATTTGTTATCAACCTTGTTGTCTAGATGTCTACTCATACTTTCATGTTTCTCCTGGGCTCATTATTTTTCTCCTGGCACCTCTGGTAGATGTCCTTGTAGGACTTTCCTCTTTGAACCGCCCGGCCTGGAGTTTATTCCTTTTTTCTACCTAATATGGTTTTCTATTTTGTCCCTGTGCTCCCTGCGGCTGTAGTAGTAGTACTGTTTAGGCTCAACTAGGCTTTGATGGCTTGTTATGTCTTTAACAGAATATCTTTTTTTCCCCTTGTTTTAGTTTGAATTTCAGTATTTAGCCATTTTGCTTCAGTTATAGTTTAGTTTTTGTTCAATTCTTTGAAAAATGCTTTATGAATTCATTTGACCTGACAAGATAAATAAACAATTTAATTTTGTGCATAGACCCTTATTCTTAACGCTTATTAAGCAATGATGGAAGGTAATTGAGTAAGTAGCAATTGGCATTTAATCAAGTGGTATATTTAAGTATGATTTTGAGGTACTCTCGACTACAGAGGGAAGTATTGTAGCCTACCTTTTATTCCACTGCATTTCTTTAACAGCTGTAGTTTACTCTGCAGATTCAGATTTAGCTACAAAATATATGATCATTTGATATAATCTGTTCCATATGTCCATCTGACAACTTTACTTTAACATTAAAGGATGAGGCTTGTTATTGTTAACAAATCTCATTAAAAAGCCAAAAACCAACATCGGCTTAGTCTGTGCCTCTGTCTGTGGCACTCAGTCCCCCCCAATTGGCTCCCACTGAAATTGTAAACGTCATTGCCGTATTGTTATTGGTTTAGACACTGGCGGTCTAATGGCACAGAGGTATATAAACTCAGCTCTAGTCGTGCCCCATAGCTGTGCTAAAATCACTGTAAACAACAGCTTTTCCTGGCTTATTGCTTAATTATAAAAGGGAAAGTTCCAATCCTTGATTATGATTGGCTGAGCCGCATTCAAAGCTGTTGTAAAATACTCTATAGACACACAGCTGTGACCTTGTTACCATTTCAGTATTACTGCGCCAATTAGTCACCTATTGTTTTAAAATGTTGTGAATTTCGATTTACTGGGTGGGCTAAGCTTGGATAAGAGGTTGAAAGAGAAGAACAGCATAGAGGAGGAAGATAAAAAAAAAAAGAAAAAAAAAAGAAAGAAGACATGAGAAATCAATGAGAGTGAAATTGAAGAGCTGGAAAAGTCAAGAAATTAAACAGCGACGGTTAAACACACTGTGTGGGCCCTTCGCTGTTTTCAGTGCAGGTGTGGCAAGAAAGACCTAGATATTGCTTTTTTGCAACCACCAATATGGGGCTAAACTAGGGTCTATCAGTTGTGTGCCACTGAGAAAACGGTCTAGCTGAACCCTATATGTTGGCCTACATGTGGGGCCACCACCAAGCGAGTGGGAGTAAACAGGGAGTGAATCCACACATAGTTTCTTGTCAACAATCACATACAATGCGCTGTTTCTTCAACCATGTTATTAACCAATCTGCGTTATCTGCACCATCACCAGTGTCCAGTGCCACTAATTAAGTAAACAGCGCCCTCTGCTGTTCAACATCATGTCCTGCAGCACAAATCAAATGTGTGTCTGTCACTTTAAGATAGGGCATTATGGGTAGAATGTTTCACAGCCAATCAAATCATTGTTGTCAACGCGTTGTTATGGAGTCTGGTTTAAATCGCAGTAGAGTCTGTCGTTGTTTGTGTCTCTCTCAGTAAGTTAGATAAACGTGCTTTAACGTTGTATAAGTAAATAAAAAATGTCCTCCTTGGACCGAATTGACGTTTTAAGAGAGCGTAACAAAGATTTGTTGAATCAGTTGAAGCAGCAGAGAGAGGAACTGGAGCGGTTTAGCGGCTGCAGTCAGAGCCGCAAGAGGGAGAGAGAGGACGAGGCTGAGGAGAGCAGAGACCCCGCAGAGCTCCGGACCCTGACCGATGGAGACCGACGATCTGCCCGGGCCGCCCTCGCCAAACCTACCGTGAGATTTGCGGGTAATTAAACTTTTTAAAATGTTTTTAAGCCAAATACACAAGAGAAGTCTGCAGATATAAGCTAAGTTAGCTAGCTACCTTACGAGCATGTTTTTAAATTCGGTAGCGTTAGGTAAACCTATGTTGACTTTCTTCAGCTTGACCCAGACGCCACTTCACACTAGGCAAGGCAAGATAAATGTATTCATATCGCACATTTCATACCCAAATGCAACCTAAAGTGATTTACATAATAAACAGGTAAGAGCACAAGAAAAAAAAAAAAAAAAAAGATTAAAAGCAATCAAATACAAGCACACAGGATAAAAACAATAACATAAACAAAAAAAATCCATTTGATTTAAAAGAAATAAGAAAATGAATTGAAAGTAATGTCAAACCGGTAGGTCTTTAGCTTGGATTTTAAACTCAAAGCTTGGATATGTTTTGTTAACGTTTTTGTAAAACGCTAGGTTTCATTCCCAAGTTTAAGTGCATGTCTAAAAAAAAAAAAACACTACACCAGTAGCTAAATTTAATTCAAATACTTCATAACTCAATGTCCACTTACTAGCTTTACTAGCTTGGAGATCACTCATATTATAGCTCATACTAATACACATATTAAGGTAATTGATGTGGTTGAAAGTTCTGGAAAAAGCTAGTAAAATCACCTTGATGTGTTTTGTTTTTTTTGTCCAACTAGACATAACTACTGATATAGAATGCTATTTATTGTCCTCTTTTCATGTTGCACATTAAGTTTGTTGCTTTATGTTGTTTGTCACTTTACATTTCACTGCAAGCCTGTCGTGTGTATGACATCTGTTCCTCTGTGTCTCCATCAGATACATGTGAGGGACAAACAAGCACCCAGAGCACTATTTCAACAGCTACTTTTAACACTAAACACAGAGAAGGGACTGCTCAACATACAACATCATCAGACCTTTTCAAAGACGGCAACGGACGTCCTCTTGTCCACAGCCGGCTGCAGGATACAAGGCCAGCCAGCTACAAGTCCTGTCTAGTAAATCGCAGCAAAGAACAGGTAAGAAAAATTAAACGAGCACAATCGAATCGTTTGCCTCTGTTTTGTCAAATTAAATAATGTGGAGTAGAGCATCAGCCCTTGGCCTTGTTCCCTAAATCTCAATGATCTCTTAAAGTAAGCAGCATTGTAAAAACTGGTTGTCTTAAAGGAATAACTGATAACTGAAAAAGGTATCCCTGTAAACTCACAAGACCTGGCTCAGCTGTGTTTTTACACCTTTTTAAAGGAAGAATACATTGTTCATCAGCAGTCTCAGAACAACCCTTTGATCATCATTCAGTTTACTTAAAGCCAAACAATTGCTGTGTGTCCAAAAGTCAAATATTATTGTTGTTGTCTCCTATATTTTCTATAGGAGCTGCTCAGGAAAAAAATCCTAATGACAAGGCGAACACTGTACATGTTATGCTATATGTTGGTTTTGTGTGAACTTAAAGTTTACAGTCGGATGAATTATTTCTTTTAACGCCAGATTTGCTGAAAATGATTGAAGTAGAACATGCTGACCACCAATACTCTGCACCACCTGTGTGTTTTTGTAGAGGGATGTGAGTCGGGTCACATTTCAGACTGATGAATGCGACGATATATCTGCCTCAGACAGGCGTCATTTGCAGCCTTTACTCGGGTATGACTGGATAGCAGGTACGCCTTATTGATCTCCCTGTCTACTTGCTTATTTCTTATGCACACAATCATGTAATAGAACCCTGACCGGTGATGTTTGTTCCCTCCAAGGAGTCCTGGATGCTGAGGACTCCTTGATCGAGCGCTCTGACGAGTTCTTCAATGACCTGCGCACCTTTCGATCGCTCAACAAAGACGAGTGTGTCCACAGCCCACAAGTGGAGTGAGTGCTTCACCCTTGATTGCACTTGCGGGTGATTGTGTATGTGAGGTTTGCCTGTGATTGATAATGCCGCCATTAAGTTACTATTTATTTGCTCTCCTTATAGATTTCCTGAGGAGAACCATTCGGTCCTGCCACTGCTAACCGACAAGGACGGTCCAGAGGCTAACACAGATGCTCATCAATGTAAGAGGGGTTAATTATTTGAATAGCCTTGTCCCATTTTTCTTTCCATAATGGCAGAAGTAATTCATTGCTCACCTTCTGTTCAGGTACATTCTCTTACAGGATTAACAGCAGGCTGTTCCCTGTCCCACTTCACAAGCGGGAGTGCTGCCCGGTGTGCAAAAAGCACAAATCCTCCCGGCCTCACACTACTGCTGAACCGGATCTCATTAGGTAATAATCATGTGCACTTTAACTGTCTTTTATGACCACTTAGGAACAACACAGCACTTAATTCGCACCAGGCCACAGACATTTTTAATTTCATATACTTTGTCCCTTGATAAATCCAGAAGACAAACCTTCTGTCTTTGAATGTGCGCCGTCAAGAAATGGTACTTACTGCATGATGTGATCTTAAAGTTTAAAAGTGTGATTTTTTTTTTAAACACCTTAAAGCAGAATAAACGGGCAAGGCGTGGGGTCAGTCATGCTCAGGGATTCCCAGAAGTCACCCGTTCCCTTTTTGAGGTGGAATGTATTATCAGCCTTTGTATAACACTTCAAAAACATAAGAAATCATGAGTGGGAAATGAGGCAAAATCATGTCTATGGCCTAAAATGTGTCTACTTGAAGGTCCATGTCTTGAAAATGTTTAAGAATTCCTGCCGAAAGAGGTTAAGTAGGACTTTAAAATCAATACCTTTCACAATGTTTCTCTTTATGTTTTTAAGAGATAACTCTTACAATCAACAATCAAATCAGTTTTTGTCAAGTTTAAGATATATTCAAATGTACCACTGAAGCAGCATGTCTATCATCACATGAGTTTGTTTTCTTTTTAAGGGTCAGCATCCCTCGCTCCACCCTCTTGCCACCTTACAAGTACAAAGCTCATCGCCGATGCAGCTTTGACCCTTCTGATAGTTTGGGGTTACCGTCGGTGAGTAAGGCGCCCTGCTGCATGATCATTTATGACTTGTAAGCCGTGCCATTTCCCCGCCGAGATCTTTACATATTGTGTAAACCTTAGTTTGACATTTTAAGTTTTATTGGTGTACTAAAGTCATATTTCATCTTCATGTATCTCTGGTCCTGTCCAGCACTGTCTCTCAGGCTGGTCGAATACAGGGCAGAGCTCGCTGCCACCACCCGGCGGCCTCGATCTGCGGAGCAGTCTGAATATGAAGAGCTCCACCGAGTCACAGAACAAGGAACTGGAGGTGACACACTGCAGGCTTCCTATCTCAAACTAAAACATGATAGACCTTTTTCAAATCAACCTTGGAACTAATATCATTAAAGCTGGAAGACCGCAGTATATTTTTGGAATCATTGGGCAACAATTCCATAATAACCTTTCAGCATATTGTAATTCAAGTGGTCTGAGAGAAGGGACCTCTGCACCTGCCCTTGGCTCTGTTTTCAGGCTTTATAAAATGTAGCCTGTGAAGGGAGACTTTGGCCAAACACAGGTCATTTCGGAGACAGACAGTTCCTATTGAATGTTCTACAAATGCAACACACGTCCCTAGAGATGGAGAGAAAATGGTGCTAATAGTTTAGCCTTCTGCTAATCGTAGCTAAAGGCTCGTGGCAGCTCAAGGCTACAGTTAGTTAACTATTAGAAAATAGGACGGTAATTCTCATAAAGCCGCAGCTATACATTTGGATCACAATCACGATTGGGATGAGGTTTGAAATGAGTGACTAGTACTTACAGGTTACTACTGTATGTCCGTGCTCGTCTGCTGGGAGGGGCTGCGGACAGAGAGGGGAGACCGCAGGAGAACTTCTCAATATGCTCAAATTCTGCCAGGTTATTTTTAACTTTTTCCAGACAACTGCCTACCCTGGGTACCAATTGAACTACACTATGCCGAAAGGTAATTATGTAATCTTTTGCCCAATGACGACAAAAAAAAAAAAACCTGCCTCCCCCAGCTTTAACCATGGCTGAGTTCCATTAAGTGTCCCAGTAAGCAATGACAGTGAACCAGCATGCACAATGGCGAGGCCCTGGAACTGGCTCGTCTAAATGGAATGCAGTTTTTATTATTGTTATTGAAGAATGAAAAAGAGCAATGTTGAATCTTGTGAGGACATGCATGGCACAATTCTCATATGGTGGTTTTTAATATTTTTCAGAATCTATATGCACACAAAGGGTCTGGAAACAACATCTCCGACGTGTCTCGCTTGGCTCGTCACAACTTGCAACACTTCTCTTTCAGAAGAAAACTAGGAAGCACTTTTTACCCTTTGCACTGACAAACAATCAAAGGATATTTTGAAGTGATTATAGAAGTTCCTGTGAGCCATTTGACGCCACCCAGAATGATTTCCTTTTGTATGCTCATGTAATACCTCTCTGTATTGTATTTTGTAAATGTTTTATTTCAATAATGTTTTTCTGTATCTCTGCTTAATGTTTATGGTAGCGTTTGATTCTTCAATATGAAACAAACAAACCGTGATCTCAAAAGGGAATGCATCGACATTTGTTCTTGGTCTTTAGTAGAATAATTTGCAACGTGAAATAATTCCTTTTAAAGAATGTAATGAGTTGGAGAATAAAATGCTACGTTATGGGACCTAATAACATGCCAGTTTAATGGTAAATGGACTTGCACACTTGCTCCTTTCTAATTTTCCGTCCACTCAAAGCACTTCTACACTACATGCCAAGATTTACCCATTGACGCACATCATCAGAGTTTGGACAGATTTAGACTCCACATGTGACTGTCAGCAGCTTTGTGGACGTGAACGCAAGAGTTCATAATGTTACCACACAGCGAAGACTAAGCGAAGCCGTGCCATTTCCCCTGCTGAGTTCTTTACATATTGTGTAAACCTTAGTTTGACATTTTAAGTTTTATCGGCGTACTAAAGTCACATTTCATCTTCATGTATCTCTCTGGTCCTGTCCAGCACTGTCTCTCAGGCTGGTCGAACACAGGGCAGAGCTCTGTGCGAAGGTTAAATTTGAGTTTGATTTGTACATTTTCACAACATTGAGGAAGTCATTTTGAATCATCTGTTTTGCTCTTTCCAGCTGTTTGCTTTGGCTCCCATACTTCTGTTTTTTTTTTTTTTAAACTTATTTTGACACTTCCTGTCGGTGGGACAGAAAACACCATTCACAACTACAACTTGAAGTCAAATACTGAAGCAATCCCACATATGACACTTTTTCCAGTATTATTACAATAGAAGTTAGGTAATATAAACAAAATGTGTCAGGGCTAGTTCAATGAAATCAACCAACATGAGAAGTAGAATAAACATAAAGTAGAGGAAATGTTTTTTTTTGTTGGTGTGATTGAAGTTCAACAGACATATATCTGATTTATTTATTTATTTATTTCCTCCTGTTGAGTGTTGAACCTGCATTACTTTGATATTTTAGCAAAGCGTCTGCCGTGTGATCGTCATCTTAGAACTGAGAAGCGCTTTGTGATGCTACATTTGATTTTTACTACGAGGAGTTGTGAAGAGAAATGATGAAGCTCTTATCATCATCGTCATCATATCTTCAACGCCATGCATGTTTTCAAGCTTTGCTCATTTTCATTGGACAGCGATCATGAGTTTCAGTGGCGCTAGTTGACTTGACACTACAACATCGTACTGACCGATCTTAGATGTAGGATCAATAAAGTATCATCCAACACTCGAGACTCAGCAGTGATCAGAGGCTGAAGTAGGGCGAACATCAACTTTACAGACAGCAATGATACTTTTCAGAAAGGTACCAGATGATTGGTATTCATTAAAGGGAGATAAAACTGGTGATTTACTTCATTTTTAAATACTAGAGTCTGTAGATTATGACCATACCAGTATATCAAAGCATAGTGAACTGTTTTAGATTCAAATGTTATGCATTTGTCTGCCTTCAGGCAGCCATTGGTTTCCATTTCACACATGGATTCAAACAGGAATTGAAACTTGCTTACTTGAGACCAATATGACATCATGCCTGCTCTTACTGTTTTCATGTTCAGTACAGATATCATCAGACTGAAAAACCACGCAGTGTGAATTTAAGAAGGTGACGTTTAGCAAAAAAAATAATGAAGTATGTTCATACTTGCTTGAAGCAAGTTTCAACTGAGTCATTAAAAAAAGTATTATATTATGCTGTACTATGCTGTTTCAAACAATGGGAGGAAAAAAATGGTTTCACTTCTGCTGGTCACCTTTTATGCTGTAATAACAGTTAAACACTGAAAGTATGATTATTAAAAGATGTCACAGAATTACATGATGAAAGTAACTTACTACAACAGACCAAATATAACAAGACTACAATGGACAACAGGGCTGAACATGGTGTACATGAGTACCAGAGAAATGTGGGAGGGGAAACTTTATTGTGAAATGTCAACGTCTCACACAGGAACAAAGGCATAGAGGCATCAAACCAGTCAGGCTTGCTGTACTGAAGATGAATTACGAGAAGATATGTTTGACTACAGTAAAGTAGTCAGTAGTGGCTACAGCGCAACAAAGGAAACCTTTAATCCCATGTGTCCGCGTCAGGTCAAAGTGTAAAGTTGAAGATATATATATCCTATATATATATATATCCTATATCCTATGTATATATATATATATATATATATATATCCTGATTCAAATTCTGCCATAGCTGAAAATATTGCTATAACATGTGATGCTGCACACCAGCACACACAACTAGCACTGTATAAACAAGAAGAGCACATCTAATTGAGTCCACTTCCTGTTTTGGTAGGGAGCATATTTTGTTTGGCCAAAGAGTTGGTGCTGCTAATTTCCCACTGATACGTAGAGATCAATCACACGGGGCAGCATAGAAAGAATGAAACTCATTTTCACATGATTTAATTTTTCCACAGTCTCCAAGTTAATTTATGAATGATGGAATGAGATAATAACTTCTCATGTACAGTAGGTGCTTTGTATCTTTAATTCCAGTAGTGGGACCTAATTATTCTCCTTGGATTAAAAGGATTTCTGAAGGTTTTGCAATGATCACCAAACGTTGGACCTTTCAGAAAGAAACCCCTGAACTACACACAGGTCTAATTATTAATTATGGGAGTACTAACTCATGGCAAAGTGGGTGACATCCTATGCGAACAGGTAATTAATGAAAATGACTTTGTGAAGATCAGTTTTCTGTTTTAAAAAAAGTCACATTAAATCTACTTGATTCAATGTTATAACACAATAAAAACATGAAAACGTCCAAGGGGGTGTGGATTCCTTATACAGAGACATCAGCTGCAGGTAAAAAAAGAAAAGAGGAATGAACTGTATTTGTATGCTGTTTATATGTATATGAAGTACAACATCAGTGTTTAACCTCATCTAAACTCTGTCTCTGTGAATGTAGGTTAGAGCCTGCCTGCTTGTTTCCTTCCTCACAACACTCGACTCAGTTCAAGGAAATGGCTCCTGTTCACACAGAATGCTGGCCCGCCTTTATAAAATAATCAGTACAGTGGCTGGTGGCTGAATGCTGTACAGTCTACAACCTGCTTTAAAGAGGCAATGAAGGGGATACTTGTACTGCTGGTCCTGCTGAATGTCAAAACGACCAAGGTAGGCTTTGTGTCCGTCTGTAAGTCTGTCGTGCATGTTTGCTGTGTTTATCAGGGACTCTGGACAGCTTGGATATCCTCCAGCCTCCGGATTCTTCTGATGACCGACATACAGTTTGAACATAACGTGAATTGTTAGGTTAAGTTTCACTTTCTTGGATTTATTCAAGGGAGTGTTCACTTAAAAAACTGAAGAGCTCTTTCAAAATCAGCATTTCAAAATGTGCAAAATGATGTTTGTGTCATAATTGTGAAATGTAAATGTATACATTTAATCTTTTAAACATGTTTTCTTCGTCACCTGTCATGGAGCCAATAAAAGAATTTCTCATTTCTTATAAAACATTTATTTTCTGTATCAATGACAGTGTTGCACTGTACATGACAGTAGAAAGTCTGACTTGTGTGGTGAACCTGTATGACTGTTTGCTTTCGATTGCTTGGTGTCTGGTACCGTTTCAGACCAAATATCTTGTTTAGTCCCCAGGTTCTGAAATGAAGCAGCGACCCTCTTTCCTGTCGTACATTATCACTGTGCACTTCTGTAGATAAGGATGAGTTAGTTTAGGCATGCAGCCAGGAGAAAAAGGAAAAAACTGAATTTTCTCTTCAATAAGATGAGAACAATTGATAACACGGAGCTCCACAGAAGTTTATCTTTATTGTCACATCCCGTGTTACCTGTGGTCACACCACAGAAAAAGTCTGTTCTTCCGAACCGAGGGCTTCTTCTGTACCTCGCCACTCCTTGTTTCCTGTAATACGAGAAATACACTTCTTCTGTCAGCATATTCTAACTTTTGCTTGTCATTGGCGGGCACTGTGGTGAGAGACGTTCAACTCTTGTGCACAGGGCAGCAGGTGTATCAGCACCGGTGCGCTGCGTCATGCACATCAATGCTGTGCTTGTAGTAGCTGTATTCATGATATTTGGGCTTGTGTGGGAGGGGGAGGTTTTATCTGAGTTACTGCATGGGTGCATGTGTGCAGTGCCCCAAGCCTGAAGATATTAGAGAGCCCCACAGAGAGGAAGAGATACTGTGGAGGTGAAATGCACCTCCTTCAAGTTCAGAACAATGGATGCCTGTTTGAAGACTGCAGCTCAGGCCAGCAGCATTACCAGAAGGGAAAAGGTGGGCGCAGGTGTGGGTGGTCTGGCACTACTTTAAGCTCCTGTTTAAAAGCATAACCAGTCATTGGCTAACTGTTTTCTCACCTAATGACTAAATTGTTGATTTTAAAATCACTTCTAGGAAACATGTCTGGCTGATACAAAAGTGGACTGCAAATATTTCTCACATAGATCATTTCTAAATGACTAGTTATACCTTGAAGCCCCAGAGCAGCCTTAATGAAGCTCATGTGTGTCAGAGCATTACGAGAAAAGACTTATGTTCTTCACCCTCCTCGTCTGAACAGCACAAGATGAGTATCGTCTCTCTTTCCCATAGGTCTGCTCTCAGGCCTATCGTGCAGACTCAGATGGAAACTGTCTCAACCGAACAACAGAGTACCTGTTAGATGGTTCTGACCTGTGCTGCAAGAAGTGTCACCCTGGTAAGTGTTGTCCTATAAACACAACAAGGAGTGCAATTTGTGAAGTTTCCAAAATGACTAACAACGGACTCAATGTTCAGGCACATACTGTACTGAAAGACAAAGCAGTGTCGGTACAGAATAAAAGTCATTTGATGACACATATCGGTGAATGCTTGGGCGTTGAGGTGTGAAAGAAAAACAGCACCTACTGTTGCTTATCAGTTTCACCGTAAGAGACAACATGAAGGGAGTTTATTGTGTAGACTATTCACTTGAGGAAAGTTATTTGTTTAAAGTCGGCCGGGCCAATATATCTTCTGATATTAGCTTATTTCATACACAATTGGTGTTTGTGCAGATAAGTATTGTGAAATTGCAGTCCAGAAATGCCAAATAGATGTGTGACCATGCAGTATATAGGACATATTTTCACAGACGATATTTTTGAGATGCCACAGTAGGAAAAGCATGGATGTAAATAACGAAATGAATGATGGCTTTTTTTTTTACTTTATTGACTTATACTTGTATTAAAGAAATACATTGCACAAAATCACCATTTGTATATCAATTACTCACCTCGTGTTACCGTGAATTCTGGAAGAAAACATTGCAAGAAAAGACTTGATGAATTAAATAGGGGGCCGTGTTTGACAGAAAAAATTGACCAAAATATCTATTTACAATGTCTCACACAACTCGTGCACTATAATCCAAGTCTTGTTTATCCAGTCGTGTGCTCACGACTTCCCAAACACATGCATTTTTGCTAAAATATTACTATTCAAAACATTCTGGACTTGCATGGACGAGTAGCACACCTGTGAAAGCACAAACAGTTTTAAAGGTTTAAGGGAAAATAAATGTGTTTCGGAAGTAGTGAGCACACGACTGGATAAACGAGACTTGGACTATAGCGCACGAGTTGTGTGAGAATTTGTAAACAGATGTTTTGATATAGTTTTGCTGTTGTTAAATGCGGCCCCCCCCCCCCATTTACTTCAATTCATTAAGACTTTTCTGCGTTTTTTGATTCTTCGTTCACCGCGGAGGCATACGAGAAAAACAAAGTTTTCTTTAAGAATTGAAGGTAACACAGGGTAAGTAATTGATGTACAAATAGTCATTTTGTGGGTGAAGAATTCCTTCAAGCACTAAATATGAAAGCTACAAGTGTTTCAGCTCTGAATATCACCTACTATGACTTCAGTGGTTTGGGTGCGGCCAGCGTTGCAATGTTGCAGCTCAGGAATGCAGACACATAGTCAATTGTCTCCACATTAGTATAAACATGTTCTCAGTATTGATTTTCCTTGGATGTGTTCTCATCAGACCTGTCCTCCCCACACCTTCCTAATCTTCTTGTAAAGATTCGAGCCATTACACTGCTCATGTGCTCGCGCAGTAATTTGATCTCATGCGCCTGCTGACCTCATCTCTCCCAAACAGTGTGGAGTTAATTGTTTTGCATCCTACTTCTCCACCATGCAGGGAGTGAGGGTAGCAGCAAGAGCTCATTTGAATATATTTAGCTGTAAAATGTGTGTACGAAGTTTCACAGCCACAATCTATTACTACACTCAAACTCTACACTTCTAATTGCATTATTAAAAATGTGTAAGTATTCAACCTTTCGAGACATGTAAGCCAGCGTTCTGTGTGTGCACCATTTTATTTTGGACTGTGATGAACAACTCGGTTTTAGGCAATGAAAATGGGATGATATATTTTAACCTGGAACACCAAGTCAAACCAAGATAATGGCATGGTACTATGATGTAAGAAAGAAAATGAAGGAGGGATAATGTGAAATGTATCTTTTTAATCTTTTCGTCTGTTAGTGGGAATTTTGGAGCTACAATGCCCATGCGCTTCTATAAAAGGCATTTAAAGTGACTAGCATGTGGATTAATGTGGATTCGTTCGTGTGCATATTCAAACAGGACAGCGGCTGAGACAAGAATGCTCTGAAACTACCGACACTGTGTGTGAACAATGTCCAAAAGGGCAGCACATGGAGAGCTGGAACTACGCTCGAAACTGCTTCTCCTGTGCCAAATGCAAAACAAGTCAGTCGCTACAATGAAAATGTCTGTAAAGAATGCAATTTGTTGAAATCATTTTTTTTCTTTTGTTTTACTTTTAAACACATAACTGTCCCTGTAAGCAAAAACATTTGTTTCTACATTCAACCAGCCAAAGGTCTCCTGGATGCCCAGAGCTGCTCCTCTACCGCGAGGTCAAGGTGCATGTGCCAGCCTGGGATGTACTGCATCATGGGATTTGAAGACCCGTACTGCACAGCATGTAGCAAGTACAAGCAATGCAGAGCTGGTTATGGAGTGTCTTTGCCAGGTACAGCAGCTACTATTTTTCAATCGTTACTGTGTGTTTACCATATATGTAGTTCTTAAATCATTCAAATTTAGGCATAAACCCTTCGTAAGATCTCATTTTCGTCAGGTTCGATTAATAATTATTGCAAATTGCATGTGTCAGAGTTACAGTTTGAAGAGTCTGGGCTCAAGTATGAATGATGAAATGGTCAATGTTTTTTTAAGTATGTTGTAAAAACTATATTGGATCATAATAGTGGCTACTCACACCTGTATCTGAGGTATATATCAACCACATTTACTGTCAAACTTGATTTTTAGTCTAATCCAAAGTATAACATGTTGCATACAGCATGAATTATAAAGTTTCAATATCATTCCATGTCTGAAAGTGAGATGTTAGTAAATAGCAACACGTGTGGGTGTTTTTTTCTCAGGGACAGGATACTCCGATGTGAAGTGTGAACGCTGCCCCATAGGCACATTCTCTGACACAGCTTCCACCACAGACCTCTGTCAGCCTCATACAAAGTGAGTGAAGGAAAGTCACATCCGTACACAGTCGTTTGGAGTTCAGATCTTTGACCTGTCACTCTGTTTCTCTCCAGCTGCCATGGGAGGGTTGTTGTCAAGAAAGGTGACGCGACCTCAGACACCATATGTGAACTTGAGGTTTTTAAATCCACTATGCAGCCTCAACCCCCATCGAAAGAGCCTCACACTGACATGGTGTTCACAAGTGCAAGTGCAGTGATGAGTCCAGTCTCAGCAACCTCAAACGCCAAGACTCCACGTGGACCGACAGACTCCACACTGTCTTTCAGCCCGTCTGTTCCAGAGGCAGTATTCAACTATTCGTCAAAACCCCCGCCACCAAGCACAGCATTTGACAGCACACTGGGTACAGTAACTGACTGATTCTGTGTTTCGAAGCAAGTCATCATGAGAAAACTGCGAGGTCTAATCAGTGTATCATCTCTCCCCTTCTGCCTCTGTGTTGTGTCTGTGCTAGCCTCTCTGTTAGCTGTGGTCATTCCCCTTGTTGGAGTTCTACTTTGCATCGCTATCATTCTTCTGATCCTGAGTAAACAAGTCTGCAAGAAAGGTAACTGCATCCAAAAAACATATTATGCTCATTTTTAGGTTCATACTTGCATATAGAAACATGTTTACATGCTTTAATGTTCTAAAAACACATAATTTTTCTTATACTGTCTGTCTGAATAAACCTGCATCCATACTGTGCACAGGCACTAATAAAGTGAGTTTTTCATAATATGTTATTGTTTTGTGGAAAAGCTATGATTGTATCTACGCTATATTTATTTTCAAATTATCAACTATCTTATCTTTATCTGTCTATCTTGAAATACAGCATGATAATGACCTTTATTTGTGGACATCTTTACCAGGGACTGTTTGTGTCACATTTTCACGATCTTACTCAACGTTGACTCTGCTTTTTTGCCCAGACGCTGCAACATTTCATCCCAAAGTAGATGCAAATGGAAATTGTGAGCATGGTGATAAAGTAAGTCTTCCTCTGCTTTTCTTATTCAATACCTTTGAATATACTGTTATACAGAATACTGAGAATCAACCTTTTTATGTCTTTCTACTGCAGATCAATCAGGGTTATTTGGTGGAAACACAGCTGACTTCATTCCCAAAAAGCTCACCAGAACAACAGTGTCTGCTGCAGAACGGGGAAGCCTGCAGTGACCACAGTCAGTGCAGTAACAATGTTGAAACTTTTACCCAAACAGACGGCTACAGCAGCCAGGAGTCCATCGGTCCTTTGCAATCCACCGTAGCTCCTCACAATCCACACTCTGCTATGTCGGAGCCCATGACTTTAATATCAAACACAGAGCCCGTCACCCCCCATCCCAGCGTCCCCACACAGTCCTCCTCTCAGCCAACCAGCCCACAGGTCCTCAGCCCTGTGATCACCAATCCCCTCTATAACGTCAGCATCACTGTGAACATAGGAGATGGGTCTTGTAGGATACCGTCTGCCACGCCCACAGACTCTGAACTCCACTTTGGAGAGGAAGAGCAGTCATTTAACATCCCGCAGCAAGAAGCCGGCAAACAATCACCAATGTCAGTGCAGGAGAGCGAAAGTTACAGCGCATGAAGAGTCACCTGCATGAGAGACTGATGAATCCATTTGTTTTTTCTTTCTGTCACGATGCAACATTGAAAACAATCTGACTGGCTACAAGACGCACTTGTAGGAATGCCTTGTCTTTATGAGGACGACAAGACAAGCTTTGTGTCCATATCAAAGTCACTGTGTTTATATGTTTATATAGAAAATAAAAATGTAAATATTTCCTTTACTTCAGTTACCTGGTGTAAATACAAGTAGTTGTAAATAAAAAATGGATATAAATTATGACCTGTAGTCTGCATTATATGGTAACTTACATATCCTTACAAGAGTATTAAATTACACCTCCAACTTATCCCATACAACAAGGGTGGTGGTAGTATAGTGGTCTAGTAGTCAGGAAGTTTGTGAGTTCAACACCAGGCTGCCACCATTGTGCTCCTGAGCAAGGCACTTAGCCCCGAGTTGCTCCAGGGGGACTGTCCCTGTAGTTGGTTCACTGTAAGTCGCCTATGTGATTCTAAACTGGTGTCATATACGTATGTAGACATCATGTTACAACCAGAGGTGGAGGAAGTATTCAGATCATTTACTGAAGTAAAAGTACTAATACTCCACTACAAGTAAAAGTCCCGCAGGGAAAACTTAACTTAAGTAAAAAATATGTAAGTATTATCAACAAAATGGAGCCTACTTAGAGTAAAAGTACAATTGTTGCAGAAAAACATTCCCTGTTGGTGTTTTACTATTACATATGATGTTTTTGGATTAATATTACAGCTGCATTAATGTTGCATTTTACTGTTGTAGATGTTTATGGTTGTGCTAATTGTACCCCCTTTTTATACTGTTGTGTAGCTTAATCTAAAGCGATGCATCATATTCTATAAGATCATCAAACATTTATAGCATCACTCTCCTGTGAGAACCACGCATCTCTAAAAAGTCAACTTTTCAAGAGAAAAACAGCCCTGTTTTCCACTTAGTTACATTGCCTTTTAAAATGCTCAAGTTAAATTAAAGTACCTAAAATTTGTAGGCTACTTAAATACAGTACTTGAGTAAATGTACTACCACTGAAGACAACATGCACAAAAACTGTCCATAAAGTTGAGGAACTCACAAGAGGCAGATTAAACAAAAGCTAAGAAAAAAAATGTTTACAACACAAACTAACCTTTGATTGTCCCATTACAACTCATATTATAAAGGAGCCTGCACCACCTGAACCGGGACTCATAAGGTGTCCTCTCCTGACACCTGCTGGCTGAAGGCGGACACTGCAGCCTGTTGAAGCCCCTTCGGCTCATAAACGCGTTTAACAGTGAACAGTAACAGTCCATTATTATGGAAACTCCTACACTTACTCTGTTTCATTGGGTCGAACAGCTTCTTGTACGGACTCAGTTGCACTTCGTGTATTGTAGAGTGTTGATTTGTTTTAATCAAGGTTGCTAAGCAGCTATGCTAACGTGGTAGTGAGGAGGGCTGGGCCACTCCATTGTCAGACGTTAAATTTAGAGAGTTCAACTTTACATTGCTGTTGTTTTTTAGCCTCGTATTCACTCACCAAATCACTTATGTTCCTAATCCAGATACAAATGAACTCACATTCCCTTTCGTAACTTATTTATCGACGAACAGCAGTTGTCTTGTAATTGTTATGTTTGATAACCCCCCCATCGTTCAGTGCAGTTGGTTGCGTCTGTTGCCGCTGTGTGTTGCGCTCCTTCCTGGAAGACACTTGTATTGGAGCCGCGGATGTCGCTGTGAAGAGGTCGGTGAGTTGAGGCTTTTTTTCTCCGTTCTTATCAATTCTTTCGATTATGACTTGTAATATTTGGATACCTGTATCCGCTCACATGCTTCCCCTGATCCCAACTTTTTTGAATATGTAGCTTGTTAAATTAGTTTTGCCCCATTTCTGTGTGTCTGCCCCCTCTCATCCTCCCGCTGTGGTTGGTGGTGTCGCGGTCCTGGTCGGTTATGTTTACAAATCCAGCTTGCAAGCAATGTGGAGCGAGCCAATTAAAATAGCATGTATGCTAAGCTTTAGCACAAATGTTTGTCTCGAAAATGTGTGGTAAATGGTAAGACTTAAAAAGGCTCAGCTGTTGAACCCCTCTTCATAATGGGAATTTAAAAGGAAGCTTTTTAACACCGGGGTGGGAGGAAGACAGCCGCGGAGATAATACCGCTGCAGGTGTTTCCCTGTTTCCCTGTTGGTTGGTGCAGACAGTTTTCTGTGGAAATGAACAAATCCTCCACAATGACAGGGGACAGGGTTGTAACAGGGTGGAGCAGTGTTTTTGATGGAAACATTGACATATTCAGGTGTTTCCTCGCGTAAGTAGGGAGCTAACTAAGTGAAACTAGATTGCATCTGCTCTCTTGTGAAAGCTAAATTAAATGAAAAATTAAAATTGAGTTTAATGTTATTTATATATAGTATGAGGTTACAGGAGCAACATACGACATTTTGCAGGTTCTAACTAACTATCAGTTTTTATTATCCATTCATCTGCTGATTGTCTTCTCATACAGCTTAATGTTTGGTCTGAATAATGTCAGAAAGTTGTGAAAATCAAATATCCCCAGACAAGGGTACTTTAAGTAATTCTGACTGCTCATCCTCAATATTCAGATTTGGGAAGCTGGGCCGTGTGAATTGGTTTCTGTTGTTGCTTAAAAAGTGACAGCTTTAACTGTTTTGTTAATGTGTAACCAGCTCCTGTTAATTATTTGTCTGTTTATAAATGAATTAGCCCCTGCACCAGGTGCACATCAAAATATAATTGGTATCTTGTTTTTTGTATTTGTCATATTTCAACAGGGACAATAAAGGTGAAGATTTGTGAAGATCTTGTCAACTTGTCTTGTCAACTCCCACATGGCAGTAAACCACTCACTTGAAGATTAAACTAAGTACACTCAGCTCCAGAACATTGCCCTCGTAGATGCCGCTCAGTCTTCGTCTTTGCAAATGGCTTGCTGCTTGAAGGACGAGCTCCTCTGTTCTATCTGCCTCAGCATCTACCAGGACCCCGTCAGCTTTGGCTGTGAGCACTACTTCTGCAGGAAGTGCATCACCGAGCACTGGAGCAGGCAGGAGCTGCACGGAGCACGGGACTGTCCTGAGTGCCGGAGGACCTTCACCGATCCTCTTCTCTCGCCCAGTCTCAAGTTGTCCAACATTGTGGAGCGCTACTCGGCCTTCCCACTGGACGCCATCCTCAACGCTCAGAGGAGCTCCTACCCCTGCAAGGACCACGAGAAGGTCAAGCTCTTCTGCCTCACGGACAAAAGTCTGGTGTGCTTCTTCTGCGACGAGCCGGCGCTACACGAGCAGCACCAAGTAACCACTATTGACGAGGCTTACGAGGAGATACAGGTCAGTTATAACACACACTCTCTGAGAGCTCATTACCAAGGGTGAGGCTGACATTTTCTTAAAACCCATCAGCACTCAGCGCCACATTCAGGAAGATACACTCATTCGACCCGTGGGAGCTGCCCAGTTCAGTCCTTTGCTGTCACAGAGAAGCGACACTGAAGCAGTATGGGAATTTTTTCGCTTTGAATAGGAGTTCTGTGGGTGCAATAGGTGCTGAGGAGTGAACCGTATAAATTTTCCATTCCCCTCCCAGATGCCCACATCACGTGGCTCATCTGTGAGTTCAGTTAGGTGTCATTCCCTCTCTGAAATAAAGTGTTTTGTTACAGTGAAAGTGAAGAAATGTCAAACCTGCCTTTTGTTAATTCCCTGGTTATTTTAATCTACACATTTCAATTCTGGAAATATTTCAGGAAACGTACAACAAATACAACACTGATAATAGTGATGCACTGGTTTTGATAGTGTTGGAGTGTTTTAGATGCATTTTTAGATCAATTGGAAGAATTGTGGTATGTCTTATTTTGAATGAGAACAAAAAACCAATCCATTAAAGTTTAGATCAATAATATCTTTCATGACAGTGAATTGTAGATATCAGCTTCCTTACAGAGCTTATGTTACTGTGTCATATGTGTTTACACTGAGTCATATTTTCCACATTAACAGGAATGGTTCAGTGTTTGCTCTCCTCTCGGTGTTTGGATAATTCCTTTCCCACAGAGCCAAAATCCAATAACTGAAACAAAGCTCCTAATCCTGTTCCTTCTCTGCTCCAGTATGTACACATTCCAGTCTAATGTAATGTAGTCGGTCTCATTTCTGAAGTCTGCTGTTACCAATGTAGATATTGAGATCTGCTCTATCTAACATAAACATATTTGATTTCTATTTTTCTTGTGAACTTTCTGATAAGAAACAGACCAAAGTGTTGATTATTTACACTCAGCCATGCAGTTTTGAAGAGTTAACCCTTGGCCCCGTGCAGCTCAGACAACACAAACTTCTTCATGTTGGATGACATAATACACACTAACATAATCTGTGCTTTAGGTTTCACAGTTTTGGTAAGTCGTGATATTGAGGTTAATGCTATACTATCATCTTTGCTGCAGGTCAGCATTTTTAAAATGCCACGTACACTGTTACTTAGCGTGTTCCTTTTATAAATCCACCCTTGCTACAGAGACCGTGTCAATGAGATTGACTTGGCATTACACTGACCTCTTACACTCTCCTGAAAGTGTATCTTTGACACTGGCAAACTCATCTTGCGCTCCGCTCTGTTTGAGCATGCTGATGTGGAGACTGCAGCTGAATTATAAACTCCATCTGATGCAGAAATAGTGAGTCAGGATTGATGAATGGGATTCATGAATGGCCGAAAGTTAGAGAGAGAAAGTTTTTCAGAGATTCTGAGGTCTGGTGTTGTGCAGACTGACAGCAGTTTAAAAATAAAAATAAAAACAACAAAACCAATCAGAGTTTTGTAAAATGGATTAAGAATTGGGACCTCATCTTTCTTTGCCAGAGCCAGAAAAATAGCGACAAGTGTGGATGAGATTATGCAGCTAGACAGGTGCTGCTATCAGCTGTGGCTGCAGCTTCCATGTTGACCGAAAATGAATTTGCAGGACAGACTCGTTACTCTTGTACGACTTATCTCACAATATTAGCGGTATCTTTGTACAATGTAGACACACGACCCATCACGCAGACCCTTAATTCCTCTCTAAACTTGTGTATTTGTATATTATCATACATTGTTTAAGTATTTCCAATTGTTTTACCAAGCTTTTTATTATCTTCTTCAACTATCTAATCTTATTTTTCTATCATATTTTGTTATCTTATTTCTTTACTTTACTGTTCTGACACCTGCACCAAAGCAACTTCCTTGTGCACAATGAATTAAGTCTGATTCTGATCTGCAAAAAAAAAAACCTCGCAAATAAAAATCGGCATGTAAATAAGTTCAGATGTTTTAATTGGGTTATAACCAATTAACTCCATTGAGGTGTTAGGAGAGAATTAAAACATAAAAGGCAAGTACAATTAATTGAAATGGTAGATTCCATGTAAACATAGTGAGGCGGTTAGCGGGTAGTATAGAGCTACAGTGGTGCCCTTCTGTATGAAATATAATTAACAGCGCTGTTAACATCAATGCTGTCCTCCTTCATTTCCAATCAGGCTTTGCACTGGAAGCCTGAGAAAGGTCAAAACCGTGTAATCTTGGAGCAGAAGTAATTAGGCCCAGCACAAGATGTTTCTCTTTTCTTGGACACCAGCTTGTCTCTCTGCTTGGAGCTCTTTTCAAGCCGGTGTTCTGGCATTTGGTATTCTGGCAGGAGCTTTGGAGGCTTCCCAGATTTACAATACTGAAAGAGTACGAGCACACAGAGGCCCCATCGGACACAACCATATCCAATGATCAGCTTGGCATACTCGTCTTTTTAGATCTACCAGTGGGGCGGTTTGTTGTTTTACGTAACACCTCCTCATCGTAGCAGACAAACGCAAACATCAGAACAAGCAGATGGTGTTACAAATATTTTGACGTTCGTTTGAGCTCGCAAAGTAAATGTTATTCGGAATGGGCCTTCCATAACTGTGAACTTTATTCTCTGAATTAATGGAGCCAATGTAAGTAATACTAGATATTAGTCAACTTGCAAGTTTACTTATTTATTTTTTCCTTCCAAAGAGCAGACAGGAGCTGTGTGTCAGAGAGAAACCAATGTGTGAGAGAGCTGTGCCTGCAGGCAACTTTTAGCATGAGGCTCGACAATGCTTGACTAGAGTGCCAAAACAACATGGTGAGGATGTGTTAAAGTACAGCAGCAATCAGCTCCAGTGTTTTGACTAACTGGGCCAGAGGGGTACATGCCGTGCCAGCTTGGTGGCCTCTTTTGAAATGAACCTTAGAGTTTATTTTAGGGTGGGATAGTTTGTAGATGAAGGGGGAAAAGATTGGCTAGGTCGAGAGCCAAATCTTGTTTTTTTTTTTTTTTGTGTGCCGAATTGTTTGACAGTTTGTCACATGGGATTGAACTGTCAGCATGTCTCTATATGTCACTCTCTCTCCTCTGCCTCTGTGAGCGTGATATAACTCATCGTTTGTGTGGTTCTGCAGAACTGTGACTCTTCTGTGAGAAGAGCTCACAAAGAGAGGGAGGAGAACTTGAATTTGCCAACTTTGCTGTGAAGAGTCATGATTTAATTATATGGGTAAACACTGATGTTGAGTAATGGTGGTTCACTATTGCTGTCTATTTTCCCAGCAGTGTTGGCTTTTAAGTTAGGTCATCCTCCCACCACATCATCCGCTAGAGGAGCAGGACGACACCGGCATGTCTTCCGTCACCTTGTTGTCGTTAACCCATCTGAACAATGACGATTGTGTATTTCACAATCAGAGATACTAGGATGACAAAATCAAATTTCAACAACCACGGTAGACACGCAAACATATTAACCAACCTCTACGCTGAGCCATCATGATGAAATACAGAAACATGATTAAAGATATATTGTCTGTCGTGTTTCCCGAACCGCTGTGCGTCGGTCAAATCAACAGAATTTCATCTCTGTTAATACATCATCTCACAATGTGTCTCCGTTCTGCGCTTGTATTTCACATAAGCTTTAATTCACTGTTACAGCACATTTCATTATTCAAATTCTTTGATTTGATATTCTCAAACAGACTAGATTCCCAAAGGGTTTAGCTATACAGCACTTCTGTTATGTTATGGCACTGTCAACTATGTGTTGACAGCGTGTTTGGCTGGCCCGTGTCCACTGACGAGGGCAGCCTTTGGTTAGTCTGTGGCAGGCTGTAATCTCCTTAGCCTGGCATGTCACTCCGCTGACCTCAGGCCTCGAGTCTTGTTGCTGTGTTGAAAGCTTTACCTCCTGCCGATTTGCATCCTTTTCCTCCGGTAAACACTTGCGCAGTAATGCATAAACACACATCCAGCACCCGACCGTTGCATGGTGACGCGCACACATCTGGCAAACATTCACATAATTGCTTGCTTGTGTACCATGTTTCTCAACATAAAGGACATTAAGGTGGGATCGAGGAGGATTTGTCTGCGGCTCTGGCTTTCGCTTCAGGCAGCGGAGATTTCACAGGGAACTAATGCATTCTGATTAGGAAGGGTTTTATTCCAACCGTCATATTGGACGGCATTAAACACCATTTAAATGTAATGTACAAGAGCAGAAACCACTCTAAATGCAAAATCTCAATTTTTCAACAAAAAAATAAATAAAATCTCTATCAGATCTCAAACTTCTTGACCTAAAACTGAGCCACAATCAGCACTAGAAATCTCCAGATTGTTAATACACAGTGAGAAGTCTTATCATTTTAATCCTGTTATTTTGTTGTGAAAATTGTTTTGGTCTGTCAGTCTTACTTTGAACTCATTAAATTGGGTTATAACCAGAGAGCCAGACATTCTTATCTACAGAGCCACATCCTTCCCCTGTACAGTACATACTTTATGCTCTGGGAAATAGTGCCTCTTGTTTTAGGCAACATGGTTAATGGTGATGAGATTACAGTTCCCTCTCTGTCATGCCACACTTGGAGCACTGGCGCCATCTTAAATAGAGGTTGGCTGGATCGCTGTAACCCTGATAGGAGCTGGACGAAGCTGTGCACTTATTATCACACCACTGTGGCCTAAAGTTGGCAGTCAACTCCTATGGAGGACAAAGTGGAAGCCACAGCAGCCAGTGTGCCTTAATTGGGATGATCGAGGCTGTCAGCGGACTGTGTGCGACCACAGCATTGCGGGGCAGACTGACCCATCCTGCTGTCTACTTGCCCTAGGGATGTGTTTCCGCTCTACTTGACAGCGATGTAAGACCAGACAGGAAGGGAAATAGGACCGCGGCTACTGCTAGATGGTATAACAGCAGGCAGCTGTGCAGTAATGCTGGTCCGAGTTCGACTAAAGCCCACGCAGCTTAAGTAATGATTGGTGTGTTGTTGAGTCGCCCACACAGACCTGTCACTCAAAGTGTCCAGATGCACCTGTGTGCTCTCCTCCATTAACACCATTCTTATACCTACGTATTCCCTCCTTATCAGACAACAAACAGGGGGGTTCATCATGAAAACCTATTTGCATTTTTCTCGTCTGCCTCTGTAGCGCACGTTGATGTTTGAAAAGGAAGAATGAGCATGCCAGCCTTTGAAGTGTTCCTCTGGTGGTTTGAAAACAGGGCTGTCTTTCACTCTCCGACTGTCAGAGCCCAGTCGAGAGCTCTCGCTCTCTCTGTCTCTCTCTCTGTCTCTCTGTCTCTCTCTCTGTCTCTCTCTCTTTCTCTTTCTGAGCCTGCCATCACCACGCATGGCCGTGCTGCTGCAGTAATGAGTCAGGCAATTTCAAGGGCACCCACGGCTGCCATCTCCCCTGTGGCTCGCCTCGGTCTGCTCTCCTTTCCTCGAGCAGCTCCATCTCTTTTTCTCAGTCTTTTTTTTTTTTTCCTCTCCTGGCCGTCTACTCTCTCAGTAATCTTCTTGAAAGGTATGTGCTTTATTAAATGCCACAGATCTTGTTTGGTATCAATTCTTTTTAGGAAGCTAGTTCCCAGTCCCCCACCCTCCTAATTTCCCCCACACCCACCCACTGCAAACAAATTAGTTTGTCCAGCTTGGCGGTCCGGGTGGTGTGGCAGAGAGGCCTGCGTTCATGTGGAAATGGAGCCATGGGGAAAGACAGACCAGTCATGTTCCATTAGAGAAGTGCTGGCATAATGTCCTCATCCAGAAAGAGGCAGTAGCTTGTACTGTGCTTATTACTGGTACTTCTGATGATGCTTGAGGCAGGATAGAGCTGGACTGCATGTTGACTTCAACCCATGCTGTTGTTAGGTAAGCAGAAAAACAGCTACATTAATTGGAGAAAGTAGAGCCGGTGCTGCGTCCATCACACATAATGTTTTGTCTTGTTTTAGAGGATTATTGGTTCGAGCTTAAGTTAAGTAATGTTGATACATCTGTTGTACAGTAGGCTTCTGCACACGTGTTTTGTTTGCACGGTGTTGCAATTTGACATGTGTGTTGTTTTTTTTAGCAAGAAGTTTTAACAGAGGGCAGGAAACATGCTGGTGAAAGATGTATTACAGACACGTACTGTAGGTACACAGAGACTAGAGCCCAGTTTCCCAGAGTATTTCACAGCTAAGATCGGAAAATCTATTTTCTTTCTTACGATTAACAGCCGTTTCCAAAAAGCATATTACTAATGATACTCTAAAGAATTATCGTAAACTAACGAGTACATCCCCACCTGACCCTTAGATAAAGGTGCTAAAAGCTAAGGGCATGTTGTGAAGCACTTCAACCTATTTGTTTAACGGAAGTAAAACCAAAGTAGGAATCCACATGTGACTCTTTCCCAATGATTCATTATGAATGAATGAACCTTTTGTATGACATCAGTAGTCGGACAATATATCGATAAACCAGTTAAACCACGCACGGGACCTGTAGGTCACAGGTGCCGTGCGTGGTTTAACTGGTCTGACAGGCCAGAGAGGGCGAGGAAGAATCACTGCAGGAGAGGAGATAGTTACTGGTCATCTTGGTGGATGAAGGGGGAAGTGCTGTCCTTTTAAGTTTTGCGCCTTAAAGTGAGGCCAAATGGCTGAGCCATTGCTTCCCTGATGTGAGGCAGATCAGCAGGGAGAGTGGCCTGCACGCCAATGACACCGCTATGAAGATTTCATTAAATGAAAAAGACCAGGCGGGGACCGATGTTACATTTTCTCTCTTCGAGGTAGGATACCCTTTAAGAGGGGTGAATATGAAATGAGAGTTTAAGGAAGATGGGTTCTGGGCAGAGACAATTTCAGATCTTGGTAAATGTTAAAAAATCCATGAGGGGGGAGCGGTTGCAGAGCAGCTATTATTTAAGCTTCTCTGCCCAATAGTTGTGTCTGTCAGTTTGATATTTGGGTGGATGTGAACTGCTGTACCCAGCCACTGCAGCCATGAGACTCTGAGCCCTGCTTTGCTTGATTAGCTGGGGAATTAAGGCAGATTACAGGCCATTGTTCTCGGGGGGGTCTGGACAGGTCCGGACAGGGCCGTAATCTCCTGTAATTCTCTGCGTCCGTGATTTGCTGCACATGATTTAATTATACATGCTGCTGAAAAATGCTCCTCATTTACAGCCTCCAATCAGCCAGACTCAGGTCTGACCAGCTCCCTGAGCTAACACGTTGCTGGGAGGGGAAGAGAGAAGGAGCCTGAAGATTTTTACCTGTTAAATAGCTGTTTTGTCTCAATAAGAGAGTTAAGATGTATTTTCTATTTACCTAAAATTCTGTGGTTCTAGCTACGGTCGAGGTGCTGAGGGACAGGAGATGATTGATAGGCAGGCAGGTGCTCCGTCGGTCTAGTTTCAGTTTTGGGATTAGGGAAATGGTATCAAATCAAGCAACAATTCTTTGCAAAACATTTGTGTAATTATAAGTGGAAAAAAGAGTGTTAAAACCATCACTTTTTGTGATTATGTGTGGAAAGGGAAAACTGCCGATTTTAAAGGGAATAAATGTTTTGCATGACTGCCCTGGTTTGGCCTGCATAATAATTGATTTCCCCGTTAGCTGCTTTAAACACCATAACTCCTAAATTGCCTGTTAATGTGATGTAAGACCAATTCAAGTTTCTCTGGCCAGATATTCTTAGAGCTTGTTTATTTCCCATAATGCATTTAGTGTGCATCCAGGGTCAGGCTAATCAGTGGGGAGCAGCCAGCTGTATTGTCTGTCCTCACCCTGGTTCCCCTACTCATCATCGCTCCCACTCTGCACATTAACAGAGGTTTCCTGCTCCAGCAGCTGTCTACAGTTTAGGCATTTAGCAGAAGCTCTTATCCGCTGTGACTCACAATAACTGCAGCTGCAAAACAAGTGAGCATTCGTCAAGCATTAAAAGTGTAAGCTGTCAGATAGTTTAGAGGGATGCAAAATGTGTTACAGCTTTAATCAGGAAAAGTCAAGTCAGAACATTTGTCTCAGCAGCACTCTCGTACATTGAAGTGACACAGAAAACTCCTCTTTTTGAAATACAAGGCATGCCTCGGCGGTGGTTTGATTTAAAAAAAAAAAAAAAAAAAAGAAAAAAAAAAAAAAGGCACGTTTAAAAAAAGAGGCAGAGGGGTTTGGTTTGTTTGCTGGATTGACTCATCTCTCATGAATATTTTTCTCTTTATTTTGGCCTTTTTAATCCACACTAAATTGACATTTGTGACACCTAAAAATTATTTTAAATGTCAATCTACGAGATCACAAGATACAGGTGTTGTCATGAGGCATTACTCCTCGTCTGATTTAACAAGTGGCATATATGGTCCGCAGTAAAATGTCAACAGAAACCGAAAAATATGTAAGCGAGAATAACTAAATCGCGAGTTTGTCTCCGTTAAAACACCGTATAGTTGATCACAGAGAATCTCAGGCAGCAGGAGGAGACTGAACAGAGGTTATTGAGGTGAATAACTTGGATGTGTCTGTTCCACTCTATACCAGATGCTAAACGACCGTGTTGTTGTTTGCTGACCAAAATAGGCCGGCTCTGTGTGGATACAGTTTCAGCCATGATGTGTGGTAAAAGAAGGTGATACGAGAGCTGAAGTCCTGCCTCACTTTCTGGTTGGCTTTTGTTCCACTAGCGTTCATGTATTTCCATATAGAATTTTTGCTCATCTGTCTTTCTGAAAACCTCAAAAAAAGACAGTATGACTATTCTGTCCATATTTTAAGCTAAATTGGCTTTTTTTTTCTCGAGAGCCCAGTGAAAGCAATCCACAATGGAACATTTGCAGCTGAAGCAAGTAAAACAGGACCTATCGTTGAAAAGGTGAATTACTTTGTATCTCTGATTCTTTGTGACTCTGCGGAGATTAATAATTTAGCCTGTATTCTTTTTTTTTTTTCTTCTTCTGTATTTTGTTTGCACAGCACAGAGGACACAATACGTTACTTGTATATGACCTTGGTTTGCCTATAATTAGGATTAAAACAGGAGATAATGTGTTCTTGAAGACTGATCTTAATCATATTCAGTATATACCGTTTTAGAAGCCTGTGTGTGTTGAAGCTTGTCAATACTAACACATTTTCTTTTCCTGCTCTGTGCTTGAGCAGTGCCTGAAACTTTTTTTAATTTTTTTTTTATTTTTATAATGACGATCCAGGATTCAATATGTAGATTATTGGAAATCATCAGGAGATTTAATAACATGCAGACATGACTTAAGGCTATACTTAAAATTCATGGAACTGTAGTGGCAGTGTCTGCAGAAACAGTCTGTTATTTTACAGGGTGACTTGACAAAAGAGGCATACATCCCATTCCTAAATATTTATTTGATGTCAGGGGACTTCGTGAAAGAGAAGCAGCCGCACACTTTATTTGGTCAGATAGAGCTGCTGGCGAGCTGCAGCAATCCCTGCATAGTGCATACACAACAGCTTCAACCGAATAGATTCCAGCTGCACACATGCCGCTAAGTCGAAGTAGAGGCAAACCAATCTGTCTGTTATCCCTGCCGTGTGGTGCTGGCTGGCATGCAACCACATCATGTTTTTTTTCACAAGGTGATTTGTGCGCCTGACACATGCTACATGGTTTTATATTAATGACATGTTGACTGTTAGTGTGACTATTGAAGGTTTGAGTAATCCTAAGAAGCTTTTTCTAAAAGATGACACAAGCTTGTATTTGGCTGTGTTGAAAATCTGCTGGCAGTCAAAGTTATCCAAGGGTCATTTTACTCAGGGTGTCCTCAGAGGGAAGTCACTGTGCTGGAGGAAAGAGATAATGGTGTATGCAGGAAATGCAGTTCTTTATAGCTGTGTTGTTATGCCTGCATGCGTGTTTGGTTTCTGTGTGTTTTTGTTTCTGCACAGCCAGGTGGAACTTCCAAATATAGCTGTTTAAACCGGTCTCGCAAATGACCCTTGAACATGAAACTAGAAAAGGCAAAACTGCTTAAATTTAGCATTTTAAACTTTGGACGTTGTTTAAATGCTGAAACCGTGGAAGTTGTAGTTGAAGTGACAGTCAAAATACAATTATGGAAAGTTTTTTTTGTAGTAAATAGATTTTTACTTTACCACAGCAAGTTAAACCAGAATCAGAATCCAGTCATTGCCAAATAGCTTTTCATGTACAAGGAGTTTGCTTTGGTGCATTAGTGCGTTACATAAACAAAGTAGAAAATGAATATGAAAAATAAAAGCAAGTACAAAAAACAAGAAACACAAAAATAGATCCTGAAATGTTTTTTTCCTGGTTCAACCATGTAAAGCGAGTTTATAAATAAAGTTACATTTATTATATAATAGAAGAAAATGTACCATAGAGATATATAATATTTGAACATTGACACACAATAAACCTAACTTGCATGTTTTTGGACTGAGTAAACCCATCACAAACCCACGCAGGCACAGGGAGACCATGCAAGGGTCATTTTCAGAATAAAGTTTTATTCATATCCATTAAATTCTCCAACACTCTCTTCTAAAGTAATCTTTCTCATAATCTTTGCTCTCTGAAAACTTCTACAGTGTGGACCCCTCTCTGTCCTCTCATGTCTGAGCTCATCGCAGACCATCGAGCCCTGACCTGTGATGGTCTCGGGCATTCAGTATGTGAAATGCTGTTCCTTAAATGCTGCTAAAAGCAGAAATATTCAGTTATTAACAATACTAGATTTCATTTTTGTTATAATGAAATGACCCTTCTTTCTTGATGCATCAATATGAATTCCACTCGATTCGCTCGGTCTGAAACGCTTGAGTCTGGTTGCTGCACAGCTTCCAAATATAGCCAAATAGAGCCAAATATAGCCATTTCAACCAGTTTTACTAATGATCCCTTTTTTGGGAGATAATAACAGACGTTGGCGAATTATGCGGAACGCCTGTGATTTGTTTTGGCTTGTATAATCTGACAGGCCTAAAGGAAGTACATTTTTGGTGTGCTAATGATTTTTTTATGTTAATGTTTTTGTTTTCTTTTCGTCTTGCTCTTGACAGGGTTGATTGATGACTCTTCAGAGGTGGGTTGAAACTGGTTGCCGTAGTGAGAATATTATTAAAATCCACATTAGACTCGTAAAGGATATAAACCGGCTGTCTGTCAAATACATTTCCAACTTCAGCTGGGAAAAATTGTGTATACCTCTGACTCCTTATTTAAATAGCTCTGTAGTAGCTCGTTCTGCTGTAACAGCCTCAGGACTGATGGTGAGGCACTGAGTGGCTTCTGTCAAGATGGTGACTCTTTGCAAACATCAGGCTCGCTCTTATCGCTCGATACTTCTCAGAGTGCCAACAACAAACCCTCTGTTCCTCTTAAATGGCTTGTCCTGCACTGTGGAGATTATCAAACTTTAACATTGATTGCTCTGAGATGTGTGTGTCTTTCTTCAAACCCTCAGACATCCAGCTACTTTGTGATACCACACACTCTGTTCTCACTGCTGCCTCAGTTCAGTGTGTGGACTCTGTGGACCTTTGTCAGCTCAAACACCATGAATCTTTTCATGATAAAAAAAAATATTAAATCTGACATGTAGTGTTGTGTTTTTTTTATCTTTTAGCTATTCATGTTTGGGGTAAAACATTTGCATACTCTGTGCCCTTCCTCGCTCCAGGAAGTGGAGCAGCAGCCTCTGAGCATTCATCATTTACATGACGTGCCCTATATTCAGAGGACTGGAGGAGGCCGCCAGCATCAGCGCTTCCTATAATCCCCACTGCTCTTACCAAATGTTTCCTGTAAAATAGATGTAGTAGACATGGGGGTCATTAGTGATATGACCCAGGATCAGTCACAGCAGACCTGTTTCATCTGTCAAGAACGGCTCTTATGTAGATATTTCTGAAAAGTATTGTGCTCAATAATAAGTCTAAATGATGAATCTAACTTTTTGTCTTTACAAAGTTGTCAGCTAAATGTACTTTCATGGGAATTGAACATTGAAACATTTAGTTGATTAGTCATTAACAACAACATGAATTTCATCAGAAAGTTCACAATCATTTTGGAAAAATGCAAAAACATTTCCTGGTTTCAGCTGATTCAAAATGACAATTTGCTGCTTTTTTCCCCCCTTTTTTTGTATCATTGTAAATGTAAAATCTTTGGGGGTTGTGCTTCTTGTTAGTCAGACAAAACAAACAATTTTACCATGGGGTCTGAGAATTTGTTATTTTAAAGTAATTTGACTATTTACTGACATTTTATAGATTGAACAGTTGCCTAACAGAGGAACATGTTAGAAAATAGTCAACAATGCCCATCAGAAGTTTCCAGAGCCCAAGTAGACTTCTTCAAATGTCTTGCTTTTCTAACCAACTGTCCAAAACCCAAATATAATCTATTTACTTTCATACTATAGAGTGAAAGGCAGCAAATCCTTACATTTCAGAAGTTGGAACCAGAGTTTGGCATTTTTCCAACAGAGGCAATTGATCGATTCTCAGACTTGTTGGCAATACATTTTCTGTCAATTAATTCATCAGCATTGTAATCTTTTCAGCACTACACTGATGATTCGAAAATATAATCAATAACGAAACTAATTGTTAGTTGCGGCCCTAATAGAAATGATGATCTTTCATATCTTCCGTCAGTCGAGAGCCGTACATTCAGCACACATACCGTCGTACTGTACAGGCTGTTCTTGTCTGAAGCTGCCGCTGTCTCACTAGGACAGATGTTGGAGCTGAATAGTGAATCCTTCCTGCGCCGTCAGCTCAGCTGGCCTCTGCCTGCTCTGCTGGCTGAGCTCAGGCTGCAGGGACGCACTCGTCCCCCTGGAGAGGCTGCAGGCTCTGCTGATGCTAGAGGAAACTGCGGGATGTAAGGCGCAGCTTGAGCTCAATTTGATGTCTTGGAACAAATACATAAGAGTTTGCAGCCTGAGACAGCATTTTTTGTTGTTCTGCTTTTTGTTTCTTTTCGCAAGTTTTTGTTTTTGTCTTGCCTCCTGGGTCCAGAAGGGAGGAGCAGACATAACACCAGACAGACAGGTGAAACATTTTTATAATTGGTCTCAAATCTTTTGGCCCACAGTTTATCATAACTTAGCACACAGCTAATATAATATATAATATAATCAGCCTATGTTGGCTTATATATGATTAAATGATTAAATTATGCTGAAATATTTTTGGAGGTTGTGTGCTTACACAATGCCTTATGTCCCCAGAGGACATTGGTGTGCATTTTTATATCTCACTGAATGGCAGTCCTTGTAAGAACAATGTGTCAGGAAAAAAGGAAATGTGTAGAAAATCTTGCACCTCAGAACACGGAGCTCATATCACAGCGAGTATTTCTGTAGTTGTGACATCGCTAGTTGCTATTTGCTTGTCAAGGTCTGCTGTTAGCTCCTTCCCTGTATTCAGTGTCTTCAGGCTGCACTCTGTTTAGCATTGAATGCTGTGAAAGGTCCTTGCACTGAGAGGACAGTACCACGCACAGGAGAGTCACTTGCCATCACGTTTCATCGGGACAACCTGCTGACGAGATGGCCTGCACGGTGCACTGTTTTATTTGTGCTTTTTCACTCTTAGCTTTTGTATCCCAATTAGAAAATGCAACACTTTGTAAAAATTCCACTTACTTTAAGTCCACAGGCAGAATATTTACCTTGGCTCTCTCCTCCGTTTGCTGTTTTTGTTTATTTTCATTTCTACCTGCGTGTGCCATGTTTACCTTCAACTGAATATAGTAACTAGAAAAGTGCAGATCTCCTCCAGGTGTGTCTACAATATAGTTGTCTATACCCCAAGCATATCAGACAAGTTTGTTACTCGCACGTCTCACACAACAGATACGCTCTAATTTTAATCTATGCAGCTCTCTGCCCCAGCTCCGTTCAGGCTCGCGTCTCATGGGCGTAACCTTAACCTGAAGCGGTTATTTATGCTTCAAGTCTATATTTTCGAAAATATGTGTGTAAACGCAAGGTTGATGCCCAATAAAAAAGCAGAGATTAAAAATATGTATGCTACATTTTGCAACCTAGGTGCAACAGAGTGTGCTGCAGAGTGTGCTGCTCTCTGGGCGGGAAAACAAGACACGTGAACTTCTTTGGTATTGAGGAGCGACAGTGTTTATTCATGGCCCAATTGTAACCTACACTGAACATCTACTGCCACTACACAACTTCACTGCGAACCTTTCCCTCTGCCACGATCACCAACACCTGTCTGTCCTGAGCGCAGCCACAGTGTGTCTCTCTCGCTCGCTCAACTACACATTTTCTACAACAAACTAAACGAAATTAGTTTGATAGAAGGGAACCAAACAAGTCAGGTGTGCTCTGTGTGCACATATGTAATGGTACGGAACAATTGTTTTGTGTGAGTGCACACGCTTCCCTTGAAATATCCGAGTTGATGGCCTTAAACGTCTTTGCTGTGTGACTCTGTTCCTGGGTGTCGGCGGGGCATGGACGGCATGTTTCAGACTCGGTCCATGTTAAATTACAAGAAGTCCATAAAGCTTACTGCCTCACTGTATCAACTAGCTAGTTATTGGCTGGCGTCCTATTTACCCGCCATGTTACATTACAGGTCATTTATCCAGAATGACTTACAGTGAACTAACTACAGGGACAGTCCCCTGCAGCAACTCGGGGTTAAGTGCCTTGCTCAGGGGCACAATGGTGGCAGCCTGGTGTTGAACTCACAAACTTTGAGTATTTGAAAGCCTAGACCACTAGACTACCACCACCCACGCCATGTCTGCTACCTGACAGAATGACACCCTCAGATCAACGAAGGTTATGCCAAACTGTCCTTGTGAAAATCACTTGCAGCACATTGAGTTATTGTGTGCTCTGCTGGGGTTTGCGTTCCCTTTCTAATGATGAACAGATTAAAGAGATCCCACTTTAATTATAGGCCTAAGTAGCATTTTGGCTCTGCATTCTCTATGTCCTCCAGTAAGTAGATGAATTGCAAGTGTATTTTGTTATTTATGTTTATTTTTTTGCCTGTCATAAGTGCATGAAATCACTGGAAGCTAGTCCTGTCTGTGTGTAAGATTTTTCAATCCTGTAGTTTTTTATTATTTGTTCGCCTCTTCATCGGAGCTGGCAGTTTGAAGCCAATAATGCTTTTTCAATCTTGAACAAGCCGCTGAATATATTCAAGCTCGCAGCTGCAGGGAAAGTTAGAGGGATTTTAAGCACCGTGCACATTTCTGAGGAATCGTGAACTGATGGTCTATTATTTTATTCATTTACTCGTAAATATCTACCAGAGCTGCTAACCTGACAGGAGGGCAAGAGGAAGAAGGGAATGACGGCAGGATGAAATTAATTTTAGATTTATAATCCCCCAGCCGTGAACCCCATTTCCCGCAACTTGATGTCCTGGGGAAATGTCATGTCAGACTCATGTTGGCCAGATGTGATGGAGAGGAGAGAGACGCCTCCACACACTCGCACTCTGCATGCACACACAAACTTTCTTGTCAGTCTTTGTTTGTTTGCGTTTTGTCAGAATAATAATGGTTTGCTTGCTATCATGCACACTTTTTTGGCAAGATACCAAGTGAATTCAGATCCAATTCCTTGCCCATGTGCAGTAATGAACACTACAGCTGTGGCTTTTTCTCAGTTTCTGCTATAAATGTCAACACAAAAAAATATCCATCTGTAGGATACTCAAAGGACGGTTTTTGCTTCGAGGAAGATTAAAGAGGATTATGTAATTGCATGTTATGGAGGAGGTTTAGGAGGCCTTGTGTGTATGAAGATGAATTCTCCAAGGTTGTTTTATGCCGTTTTTAAAATGTGTAATGTTGTTTGTTTTAAAGGTCTTTAGTTTTAAATGTTTTGTTTGTTTCTTTTGTACTGTTTTTATGGTCCTTTTTTTTTTTTTTTTTAACAATGTTACTCTTGTGAAGCACCTTTTGACCCTGCTCTGCGAAAGGTGCTAGGCAAAAAAAAAAAAACGTTCTTACTTAATTACTAAAATGCAGCTTTCCCTTCTTAAATTCAGCTTGAGTGCCCACATTTTTAAATTTTAGCAAATGTTCTATTCAGACTGGATATATCGAGTTTGTTACAAACTGTGATGCACAAACTGTAAGGATGATTCAAAACTCCCAGACAATGTGAATCTGAAATTAAGATTCACATTGAAGATTATTGAAACAAACACGGAGGATTCTTGGGATCATGTTGACGCATCCATCCATTGGCGTGACGGAAGCCACAGTTTAAGTTGCTCCTCTCTGACCAGTCAGTCAGACAATGTGCAGCCGAAGAGTGGAGGAGCATGTTTTCTCTGCCAGTCTGTCAGTGTTGGTCTATCTCAGTGTGTGGGAGCAGCCTTTGACCTGCTGCAGACAAGTGTAGTGATGAGGCGGAGAGCCTGCTGAGCCTGCCGCACTCCTATCATTAGCATGGAGAGTCACGCTCCCCCTCTGCACCAACCATTGTTTTCCACTGTTTCTGTCCTTGAGAGGAACATGCTTCATCTTCAACAGACCACATTTGCTCCTTTTTAAATTTTGCAGCCAATGATTGAGGTTAACCTTTTTTTTTATATATATATATATATATATATATATATATAGACTAGATGGTTCAATTATTCTATATTTTTCCTGTCCGTGAACATCTATTCTGCCATTTATTTCAGCCCGGTAGCTGAGTGATGGTGGCTTTATTATTCCTCCCTAAGCTGACGGTTCTATTTGGTGGATTTTTGCCGCAGTCGGTGTTCAGGGGAGGTGACACTGTGTGACACACAGGTTACATGAGCAGTGAGACCAGCAGCAGGGGTGGCTTAACGAGGGGTTTAAAATAAATCAGGCTTGTGCCAGGTTGATTCCTTTGTTTCCATTTCCGTTTTTTTCCGTTCCCTGTAATTAGAGCAAAGGCAATGACACCATTTTTACTGGCACACATAGTATAATGTCATTTCTCTGTGTGACACTTTCGTCCGATGCAGTTTCTGTTTAATTTACAGCTGTGTTGTGTTTTTTGCTTTTGGTAAAAATGTTGTTTACATTTCTTTGAAACTGACAAAGGTGTCATTTGAATGTAATGGCGTTCTTCCCTGTTATTGTTTTTTTGTTTATGGATAGTTACCAGAATGCTATTTCACCACCAGAAAGACTTTCAGGTTTGTGTGCCAACAAATTATATGCTGCAGTGGCTCAGGCTCAGATCAGGGTCAGGTCTGATCTTTAAAGGTCAGGTCTTTGATGAAATGTATCCTTGTGTCCTTTTTGATTAAAAATGTATTTTGTTTATTATCGTTCATTGTAGTGAGAGGAGTTAGAACTTAGCTTAACTTAACATTATTTGCTCGGTATGAAAACATCAGCCAGGACGGATGAACAAACTGCAGAGCTGTTCCGTCAGTCTTGCACTTGTATAAACAAGTCTCTACTTAAGGAAAGGAATCTGCTGAAACACTTCTGTCCTAAAACCTAAATCTGAATGCGGCGGTGTTGTTGGCACATGGGACCTGCACAAAAACTCTGCACCATTCGTGACAGCAGCCGTCCCAGCCAGCTCCCGCAGAGCCTCTTTCCTGCCTTGGGGAGACTTGGAGGTGGCTTAGTGGTGCAGGTTCTGCCAGCGTGTGCCTGACTAGAGATGAGACCCAGTTTTCTCTGACACAGCCCAACATCTCCAGAGATTTCATTTTTATCTCTTTCATATCTCTCTCTCCATCTGCCTTGCTTGTTTTGTAGCTGAGGCTTATATCTTTGCTGCCTTTTACCCGAGCAAGGAGAACTGTTACACAAATAATACAATTTGAAAAAATGTAATAAAATTGCAAAGATATATCTGGCTAATATTTTAGCATTATTGTTATGACCGGGTTTTTGAGACATTGTTTGAGCAAAGAAGTTTTTTTTTAAAGTTTTGCTTCATTTGAATTCTGCGGTTCTGTTACATTGAGTTCCAGTCACTAGTTACTGACCTGTTGTGTGTTGTGTTGCAGAGGGAGATGAAGGAGCAGCTGGCCACCCTGCAGGACAGTGAGAAGGGACACACCGAGGCCCTGCAGCTCCTGCAAAGACAGCTTACTGAGACCAAGGTACTGAAACATCTCTCCTTTTAAAAAAAAATAATAATAATAATAATTCTGCTCCAGCATCATTCAGCTGCATACGACTGCAACTAAAATCAAGCAGAAATACCTCCAAGTTTCAACTTCTTAATTGTGAACATTTGCTGCTTTTTTGTCTTATTGGATACTAAACTGAAAGTGTTTGATAGTGCTGGAACTAAAGGTTTCTTTCACTATCGATTAATCTGCTGATCTGACCTTCTCAATTAATAATTTAGACAAATTAAAAAAATGACCCAAAGTGACATCTTTTGTCTTGTTTTGTCTGATAACTAGTTTGAAATCCAAAGATACATTTTCGCTTTAAAAAAAAAAACAAAAAACATCCTAAGCGATTAATCAATTACAAAACTCACTACTTTCAATAGACTAATTACTTCATCCACTAATCGTTTTGGTGGAATAATGTTCATCAATGGGTGATAAACATTTTTCAATATTTTCTGACATTTAGAACAACCAAGCTAGAAACAAGAAAAATAATTGATACAACTTGTTTTGATTGAACAAGCAATTAATTATACACCAACAAATGGCATCGGAAGTCAGTCGTGACGGACTGTATGGATATTTACTCAAAGAAGACATCTACGTTTGCATCTTAAGCATCCAAAGGAGACAGTAATACTCCCTTAATGAAACAAATTATTTTTGAAAAATGCCTCAACGAGCAGGAAATAAAGGACAGGTCTGTTTAACGTGTGCACTCTTTCAGTCACTGATTATCCATCCTTTCTTCCAAACTGATTTGGACTGACGGTTAAATTCCGACACGTAAAATTGGTTTATCGAGTGGCTGTTTGATCTCGACACCTTGTTTTAATCGGCGAACCATGTGCATCCTCTTGATATGTGACTCCCTCACCCCTCCACACATCCGCACGTCTGCTCTCCCTCCTGTAGTCACATCGAAGCTATTGACCAGAGAAGGGTCTCTGGCAGAGACGACGTCGCAGCCGTCAGCGGTATTTGTCATTTTTGTACCTGCTGTCCGACATCACTGCACCGCTCGTCTTTCTTTCTGCCAGAGAGAGCCAGGCGCTGTCCATTTCAGCCTGTCCACGACTCACTCTGACTGCTAGATGTAGGCCTTTCAGCCGCCTCCACTACTCACTGGAAATGAGCTAATCTCATTAGATTTACATCCATTTGCGCAGAGTGCTCTGCCTGGAAGAGAGCCACACTGTGACTACATTGATCTCGGACGCATTTTAGGTAGCTGACAATCAAACTTCTCCCCCCGATTCCGTCATCTTGATGAATTATAGGTTGCCTGAAGTTATTTTTCTTCTTTGTTTTTTTTTTATGTTATTGTTTTTAAAAGAGTACTCCACCAATTTAGCTTTCCACTTCTATAACATTGTCAGACTCACGATGGACAAAACAAAATGTAAATCAATGTAGCAGAGCCAGAGATGTCGTCAGATTCCGGTGTATTGTGTTCGTAGCGGCTAATGTAGCCTCGAGCTGGGATGAGGAGCTACAGAGGTCTAGTGAGCTCGCTTCTTTCTAATCCCACTCCTCCAGATTTTTCTCATTTTCAAACGTGTAGTCTCCAAACTCAACCAACGCTGACTGGAGTGACACAAGTCAATTTATCAGATTTCACGCAGCTCCCACTGGAGCCACAAAAGCCTTTTTATACAGCTTTTTTTCACATGTGCAGCAGTACTCCCCAAGACCTCTAAACTGACTTTCATGTTTACAATAGGTGGAGTTTCCCTTTCAATATTAGACCGAGTTGTGTTTCTTAGCTCTTGAGAAGGAATCACTGCAGCAAGCCCGGCTCTCATTAAATCTGAATGTGTCCGCCTCACACTCTAATATGAGTCCTTGGCTCGCGTGTGCTCGGGAGGGCCTCCGTCTGAAGGATAGGCATTGTGTCCTATTCACATGCTTACCGGGTATTCGCTTGATAATCGAATGCCTCCCTGAAAGGTAGCCAGCCTCCTGTCTCCACGAGCTGCAGACAGCCTCTCAGTGCCATCACAGCCTGCTGCAGTCCTCCTCCTCATCCTCCACACAGTCGGTTTTCAACTCTTAACTAGGTAGGAGGGCTGGGACACAGCCCACCTTAATGCCATAGCGCTCATGCTTGGAGAGGAATAGTCGTCTGGAAGGTTTCCCACAGGCAGAGTGAGAATACCTGCCACTGGTCTCAGAGAGAACAGGAGGAACACGCCTGCTGTTTGAAGGGGATTGATTGAATTTTTAGGCAAGTGTAATTAAACCTCAGATCACAGCTCTTAAATCCTGAGATCAGAGGAGTGGTTGAATTTCCCATTAGAGAAAATAAATGAGTTTCAGCTGAATAATGGTTCAATTTCACTGTGATTCATTCATTTTTCTCTTATGCTGAGCTGCTCTTTGTTGGGCAGATTTCATTTTATTTGGAATCTGTGTACCAACACGAACCTTTTCAGTCAAGCAATGACAGACGAGGAAACTTTTAACAAAAGGTCAAAATGAAGTCCAGTCTTTCCACAGAAGATTCTAATTAAAAGTCTCCTGCCGCTCTCGGTGCAACTTTTACAGGGTGTTCACGTCACACCCCTTCGTTCTGTCTCTCTGACGCTCACATGATTCATTCTCTTTGATGTCCATCTTCCCAGTTTTCCCTTTTTCAGCAACAAATCGTTTTTTTTTTTTTTTCTCAAATGGTGCAATCTTCTCAACTCTGTCTGTAATATCTTCAGCTTCCCCGCTGGTTGACCGGCCTCGTAATCAGTCATCTTCACAGGCAGGATGTCCTTCGCACCCCCTTCCTGGTTGTGTTTGTTTGTTATTTCTGTTACAGTACACTCTTGTTTGTTTCTCCTGACTAAAACAGTGTAAAAGCGAATTTACTGTTCCCAGAGAGCCATTTAAAATCCATACATTTACAAGCTGAATTAATGTTAATTTAATATCAACACATTTTATAGCAATTTGTAAGTCCTTGAATTGCTAACCCTTGTCTAATTAAGAGTCAGCTAACTACAGTACAAAGTCTACACAGTCCTGTAACGACAGCTAATAATAGCCCGGCTGAGGTTGCGTTTTTATTTGTATTTTTCTTTTAAGTAAAACACCTTTTTGCCTCTTTTTTTTCAGTCCTCAGCCAAGAGTCTGCGCGCAACCATCGGCGACGCATTTGAGCGCCTTCACCGCTTCCTGCGCGAGCGTCAGAAGAGCATGCTGGAAGAGCTGGAGATGGACACGGCCCGCAAGCTGGCCGACATCGAGCACAAGATCCAGCGCTACAGCCAGCAGCTGCGCGACGTCAAGGAGGGCATCCAGATCCTGCAGGAGCGCCTGAACGAGACGGGGCGACACGACTTCCTGGAGGGAGTAGCCGTCACATCTGAGAGGTGCTTCACCTGCCCTGAGTTTGCTAAAGCAGTCCCAGTGTCATCACTGCAGTCCGATAAGAAAAAAAATGTGGTTGTAAACACATTCGCTTCAAGAAGGTTTTTATCAACTCTTAAAGTCTCGTATCAACAGTTTAGCTAACTGTAAAATATTTGCTGTTACAGTTGTTGTAATGATAATACCTCACAACATGCCAAATGTGTGTTCTGCTGTTGCGAAACGTGAGGCTGCTTATATTTTGGAGAAAAAGTACAGATTTGAGCTACAGACTATCCTTGAACAGATGGTGTATCAGGCCTGAAATAAACCAGCTGTAGTGTTTAATCTGCGCAGGGTACTTGAGGCTGATTTAATTGAACAGTTAAGTATCTTTGAGCAGATTAATGAGGTTGAAGAAAGAGAGACGGGATAAAACATTATGCTATCTTTTACAAAATACCACAATATCTTTAAATCTTTTCTAAATGTTTTGGTACAAGTATTATTTCATCTGAACCGGAGGTGGATGATATCATGTAGGAGAAGAGACTGTAAAATGTATGTAAATATGATGGACAAGCGGGTACAATCAATGTTCATTTCTCAAAACAAACGCAACAAACATTTGGGAATTTTGTATTTCACTGTGTCCTTGAGTCGCACTTTGGCGAGAGAAAACCCCCCCAAATGTTTTATAAAACACCCCATGAATGGTACTTACAGAAGCATTGCATTATTAATTTGTTTTCATTCCTTATTGTCTCTCAATACACCAGCAATAACTTGATGTTGCTGCACCAGCATATCCATAAGGTTCCTTTTTCAATATACTGCAGTTATTTTCAGGATTTCTATGTGGTAAACAACCCACTCAATATCTTGCCTGAACTTTGGACTACATGCGGGAGTGCCCTGAGTGATTCATGTGAAGGTTTATATTGAATCATATTGTAATGGTGTTAGAGCTGAACCCCCCTCTCACTGATACATTTATCTCTGTTGCTGGAGATTTATGAAGCAATTTCTCAGCTGTTTAATTTCAATAATGGCACATTTCAAAGGCATAAACCAGAATAACTATGTGAAGCATCGACTTTGTGGGTTAAACAAGAGTTATGCAACAGTATTTTTTGGGGGAAAAGGCAGCAAATTGGATTCAGAAAGTTATTGATCTGTTTTTTCTTTTGTTTTGTTTTTTCTGTCCCAGGATTAAAGGGAAGATACATGAGACCAATCTGACGTATGAAGACTTCCCGACATCCAAGTACATGGGGCCCTTACAGTACACAATATGGAAGTCGCTCTTCCAAGATATCTCACCAGGTATGTAAACAAGACTGGAACATGAGATTTATGTAAGCTCACTAATTAACTCTTTAAATCAGTTTTTTGTGTGGTTTTGCTCACAGTTATGAGCCGCTGCATTTCTTGGCCAGGTGCCCTTTTTAAAACCACTAAGAAGTCTGTTCTTTATCAAGCTTTGGAGGTGCTGCTAGGAGGGTTGCGTTACCATTGGACAGAGCCATACAATCTGTTTTCTGTCTTTATGTTAAGCTAAGCGAACCATCTTCTGCATGTATACTTATATTTAATGTAACAAACATATGGGAGAGTAGTAGTACATCTCAGCAAGAGAGCAAATGACAATATTTTTCAAAATGCACAACAGGTTGATTATCTTTTTTTTTTTCCCCTCGGTAGCTAAATGTTTGACTCAAAAACAGGAGGTTCAGGAACTGATCCTGCCCTGAATTAGGATTGCTGGGATGGTTTGTGCTTTTTTGTTCCTCCTTTGATAAGAAATGGTGATCGTACCTTGAGGGCGGCGCTGCCCTTCTGTGTTTGACAGTGCCGAGAGGAGCTCTACTCCCTCTGCCCTACAGCCATCACTCACTCTCAGGAGATTATTTAAAATAATGTGCTGAGGAATTTCTTTACTCCCTCAATCAATTCTCCCATTTCAACCCGCTGCCGACCGAGGGGAGGCCAGGCCGTGTTTTTTTTTTTTTTTTTGGCCTCCCTTGACTGGCTGCCAAATGGAACAATTGGTTACGATCCATCACCAGCCGTTGCCAGAGATGAAATAAAGACATTCCTCCCATCATCCCTCATCACTCGCTGTCACTGATGGGTTAGCGGGAATAACCAGACACTGTGGGTTTTTTCCGAACCCCTCTCATGTTCAGCAGGAAAAATGGTTTCTCCACTGATGTGTGTCCGCCTGCAGGTTTCTCTGTAAGGCACTCGGGTTATGAAATTTTAATGACTTGATTGTAACAAACACTGGAGATGTCATTGACTGGAGAAAGCATTGTCCTGTACGCTGGCCGGGTGCCAGACATTTCACCTCATTTTCTCCCAGCTGATTTGATCCCTTTCCGGAGAGCAAAGAGAAGAAGCCGTTATTGTTCAGCCTGATATAGTTCCCTAATAAGCAGACATGGGTGCAGATTATCCCTCCCTAAAACCACATAACTACACAGAGAAACGACGGAGCCTGTGGAGCGAGGTGGAGCAGCTCCTCCCATCGCTGTAATTACGGCTTCACTGTGTTGTTTGCACTCTTCCTGTGGTCTGATGTTGCTCAAATTGAGATACCCTATCAGACTCCGGGGAGCACTTGACTTTGAAGAGTCTAGTTCATGCATGAAGGTAAAAAACAGATTATAAAAAATGTATTGCGGTGCACTCACAGTCACACTCGTTGCTCATTTTCCTGAAATAAGAGTCGAGCAGCGGTTGTGTGCGGCGTATAATAACAAGCCATCAGTCATCTTTAACCACAGGGCATAGCTTTAATCACCTCCTCTAACTCTGGCTGTGCTGATGTGTGTATATAATGTAATGTCTCCACCAGGTAGTTGGTGTCAGTTCACCCACATATCTAGCCAGATATCATATACCAGATATGTGTCTTTTTTGAAACGTCCGCTTCCACTACAAAACGAGGTAAATGTGACTTTTATGGAATTCAGCAACATCTCTTTGTATTAAAAATGTCGTTGCTCTAGATAATACACAGAGGGAATAATTCCTTGATGGAAAGAATTTTCCAATTTTCTAAATGTCATTTGTAATAGCCTCCTGTGACGTACAGGTCTAATGCGCATGCATACAATGTAATTGTTAGTCCTCGGTTCAATTCTCGCTGGGGACCAATGTTGCATTTCACCCCCTTGTTCTCTCCCATCTGTCTTGTTTCTCTCGAATGTCAAATCTGTCAGATAAAAGCAAAAATGCTAAGAAAAGTCATTTCATTGATCTCCACTGTGTAACCTGGATTCCACATTAATAGCTAGAGCTCCGGGGGGGGGGTTTTAAAGGGCAGAACGGCTGACTGACATCAAATTTTACTGGACAAAAATAGTTTTACAGGTAGGCTCCATGAGGAGTGTAGAGGAAAAAAGCAGCATTGTTTTTATTCATCGATTCATTGATTTTACTTCCCACTGCGTGCATCTGTTCCGTGAGTCGAAAACACTTTCGGTGTGGCTCACCCTTAGAGGCAGAGACGCATACATATATATCAAAACCAGGTCAAAACATAGTGTTTTCAGTATATATCTTCCAACCAAAAGTGTCCTTTGTTGTTAATCTTCTGACTGTGATAAATCTCTTCACTGGGAGCATTTCAGATATCCCTTCATAACTTTGACCCCACCTCTCCTGTAAAGTGCCCGAGCAGCCTGGATGTATTTACTCACTGCCTCAGCATAAAACTGTTCACATAGCATTTGCAATGATAAAGAAAAATGAGGCTCTGAGAATGACACTGCAGTTTGTCCAAGCTGAGTCATAACATATTGGTGTGTTTGTTTTGTTTTTTCCCCCCTTACTTAAATCCATGACTGGCCTGTTTATCTAGGCTGGACTGTTTCCTCTCCACAGTGTTAAATCTGAAAGTGAAATAAATGCTGACCCTTTTGTGCTAAAACTGTCTCTTCCCTTTCCTCATCTTCCGCAGTGCCAGCAGCGTTGACCCTCGATCCCATCACAGCCCACCAAAGACTGATCCTCTCAGACGACTGTACCATAGTGGCCTACGGGAATCTCCATCCGCAGCCCCTGCAGGACTCCCCGCGCCGCTTTGATGTGGAGGTGTCTGTTCTGGGCGCAGAGGGCTTCATGTCGGGCGTCCATTACTGGGAGGTGATGGTGTCGGAGAAGACCCAGTGGATGATCGGAGTGGCCCACGAGACAGTCAGCCGCAAGGGCAGCATCCAGATCCAGCCGAGCCGCGGCTTCTACTGCATCGTTATGCACGACGGCAACCAGTATAGCGCCTGCACCGAGCCGTGGACCCGCCTCAACGTCAAGAGCAAGCTGGAGAAGGTGGGGGTGTACCTGGACTACCACAAAGGCCTCCTCATCTTCTACAATGCAGACGACATGTCCTGGCTCTACACCTACAGGGAGAAATTCCCCGCCAAGGTCTTCCCCTACTTCAGCCCGGGCCAGAGCCACGCCAACGGCAAGAACGTGCAGCCCCTGCGAATCAACACTGTACGCCTTTAAGAGCATCTGTGGTCGTGATTGTCCTGACAGATAATTCACAGGACTTTTGTAGGTTTCAAAAGATGTTCCGGAAATCCGTTTTTTGTTTTTGTTTTTTAAATGTTTAATAGGGTGTTTCAGTTCAGTTAAGAATTGTGCTTGATGTTGCTCTTAAAACCTGCGCTGTTATTTTTGTGTGACTTGAAACGGCCATACAATAATGGCCTGCACTTGAGCCTCAATCTGCATCTTTAATTGAAAAGTATGACAGTAAACGGAGACAGGGGGACCCCTGGGCTCCTCTGGGGTCTGTGGCAGTGATGTACAAAAAGCAAACGTGATTTAAGTCCCAGGCCCTCCTTGCACACTCTCCCAGGGGGCAACACTCTCCTCATCGAGCTCCAGGCTTGTCGGACCTGATCTCTGTCCAGGCAAGAGGACACTGAAGACTGGTCACTTGTCTTCTCTGTGCTGTACAGTCGGCTTAGCTTTGTGTGTGGAATGTGATCAACTGCACTCTGCTCCTTTTTGTTTGGCCACCCTGAACTCGTCAAGTCTGTCCACACTTTTTACTCCTGTCTGAGACCATGGTCCTGGTTCCTCCTGCAGGTCACCTCCACATGTGTCTGTTCTTTATCACTGCAAGGAAAGCTCTTGTTCTACGTACACCAGTGATCATCCACGTCACCTAGAACAAACTAAATGAATCAAAAAGTAGTTTGCTAGGCTGCCCGTCTCTCCTCTGCCCAGTGGAAAGATCTGCTTGGAGGTTGTCCAGAAATATGCTGCTACTGACGGAGGAAGGACATGCATGTTTGTATATAGAGTATCAAGGGTTAAAAGAAATAAGTCTCTCATCATGCTGGCTCATGTTTAAGTTTCCACTCCAAAACCACAAGTATGCTTGCGATCAGCATACGTACGTGTGTGTGTGTGTGTGTGTGTGTGTGTGTGTGTGTGTGTGTGTGTG
>CALSBV010011423.1:10145446-10174049 GCA_943590825.1 Bovichtus diacanthus
GTGTGTGTGTGTGTGTGTGTGTGTGTGTGTGTGTGTGTGTGTGTGTGGATTGAATTCAAGTACATTTCTGCTTTCAGTCATGATGTTTGCTCATTTTGTCTTAATATGAAATCATGCCGTCTGAGTAGATAGCCTTGTGAGACGGAGACCTCAAGTTGTAAAAGCATAACTTCTCAGATGTGAAAAATCTGAAAGGTTAAAGATGATTTATTACTGAAAGATTTTACAGAGACCAGCTGATCTCTCTTATTTTAGTTCATATCATTTATGTAAATGAAGTCAAGCTGTATGTTTTGGGAAATTGCAATAATCAAGGTAAATGATGATGGATGGACGGACTCTGGTGCTTAATATGCTGTTCCGTGCGGCTGGCGCTGAAAACATCACTTATAATTCCCCTGAGGCCCAAGTTCATGTCTTCGCCCCACATGCCTCAAGTGCTCTTGTTTATCATTAGTTGTACACGAGTCCTGCAGAATAAGAGGCTCTGGTCCCTCAGCCAAGTCCAGCATACTGAGAGATCTGTGGGTGGGTGGGCATGTGCATGGGTATGTTGGTTCAGCTAAAATTTTAAATCCAGCTTTGGTTGTGCTTGATAAAGCCCATCTGGCCTTCCGAGCATACCCATGTAGTTGCCAAGAGTGATTATTACAAAATGTTTTGGAACCAGGTAGAACTTTAATAAATCTACGTCAGCGAAAAAGAACAAACAAAAAAAAAAAATCACCTCACCCTTCCTTTGCCACTGTACATCTTTGCATTTGTGTGTGTGTGTGCGCGTGTGTGTGTGTTGTCTGTGTTGTCCATTTAAAATAAAATTGGGGCAGTGCCCTTGTTTTTCTGGGAGGTGATTCCGGTATGTGCAGATTGTTGCAAACTAGGGTCAAATGCTGAGCATCTGCAAGTTATTCTTGGTATTTGTTTTAACTTGCACAGATCTACAGGAGCCTGTTTCAAGATGCGGCTCTGCTAAGGTGAATAAACCCTGAATGAAAACTGGAACTGGCCTTTTTTTCTGGGATTTACTCAGCAAATGTATCCAGATAACGCTGTAAACCTGTTTTGTGAAACAGGATTGATGTAATTATGTGTGATGATAATAATTACCAGAATGTTCAAAAATGTAAAAAATCAGGACAGTGTTGAGGTATTTTCTTCTCTTATTTATCTTACTTGAGAAGTAAGTCCTAAACAGCTGGTGCTTCAAAAGAAATGCTTACATTTGACCCCAGTTTGCGGCGCTGCAGACTTCAGTGGAGTCTGCTTCAGTTGAATATTAAGTGGGAGATTATTGTGAGATGGTGTTGGGTTACTGGTGGTTGTGACGACGCTAATTGTTAAACATGATTTATGATGATGATGATGATGATAACTATGACACTTTTAATGATTATAATTATGATTGTGTCTTTTGATGATGGCCGCTGTGCACCCATCATTGTGTGACCGCACTCCAGCGTGCGTTAGCCGCAGCTGAGGTTTGTGGGAAATGTTTTAATGTACAATAAATTACTTCTAAAATCACTCTCTTTATCTTTTTGTCCTGGTTTGGATGTGCATTAACGCAGCTGCTGTAGAGCATCAATAAGGAACTTATTGGGATAATTTTTTATGAAAGTAACATGAGCAATTCATAAGGTCCAATCCAGCGTACACCATCTTAGTTTAGTGCATTAGCATGCTAACGGAGGGGATTTGAATTACATGACTTGCACTCGAGTCACAAATTTAATGATTTTAGACGCGACTTGACAAATAAAAAATAAAAAACTTGCAACCCAACTTTGACTTAAGCATCTTGACTTGAAAATACCTTTCCCCAAGCCCAAAGACACAAATCGTATATTATTTCTAAAGTTTTTTTTTCTGAATCAACTAACGTTAACGCTTTTCATTCCCAGCGCGTCAACACTTAATTCCCAGATCCTCCTTGTTTGAACCGACCGCATCCAATCAAGTTGCACGAAAGAACCATGAAGAACCAACGTGAAGTTACTCAGCGCCAGTTGGAAAAAAGGATACCAAAGATCATTTCCATTGCGTACAAAGACTATGCGGTGGTCAAGAAGAAAATAAGCTACAGTATGCAAAACGTGCAGGCATTTGGTGAGGGCACATTATGACTTGTTTAGGACGCAAAACTCAAAGTTTAGGACTTGGGACTTGAATGCACAGATGTGAGACTTTCTAGTTACCTGCAAAAAAACAATGACTTCGTCCCACTTCTGCTAATTGGAGCTAAACACAAAGGGGCAGCTGAAGCTGATGGGAATGTCATTAGTTTTGCTGGTATTTAGTCATAAACCAACAGATTGGACACATTAAAACTCTGACCTACAGATGGCATGAGATATACAGTCAGGGGATTTATCTGGGCACCATAAATGTCTGTACAAACCTTCAATGCAATAACTTTACCTCAGGCGCTTATGGCTCATTAAAAAAAAATGTAGCCTTTGACAGCACATGAGTTAACATGCTTCATTTTAAAGGGTCACTGCTTCAGAGGACATACAGTACATGCATGTGAATGTGCTTTACTACTGACACTGGTGTAATGTTTTAGCCAGAGAGTGAACGTAATGCATCACATTACTTTGAGAGCAATAATGTCAGCGTAGTTTACTTTGAAACTCTCCAAATGAAACATATCTGGGAGGCAGACAAATATTCTACTTTGAAATGTAGGAAGGCTTTGCTTCTGCTTGTCAATACCTGCTCCAGTTCAGTAAGGGTTTCATGCCAGACATTTTAGTTGAGATGTGCCAAACTCTCAGCCCTGCTAAGCCATCCAGCTGGGAGGTGGGAGGTTGTGCACTCTTTTTATTACTGTTCCCTATTTTGGCATAGGCTGAGGCCATGTGACATGATGAATAACAAGATGTCTGCATGGGCTCAGTGTTCCCTCACTGCGGGTGAGCCGCCGCTTTCAATGGGGCCCTCTTGATTTGCCATCTGTGATGCGTTTGAATGACTGGTTGTTAAAGTGGTGGGAATAATTATCATACAGTTTGAAATCATCATAGAAAGTTCACATCTGAGTCATACACTGCGTCAGAAACCCAGAAAGTTGTGTTTTTTTGGGGGGGGGGTTTTGTGTAACTACCCTGCTGCTTTATTATTTCACTCTGAAGTTGAGTCTTGTTGCATCATGATTACAGCTGTTCCACAACACACTGCAGTTTGAAGCAGAGTGCCGTTTATTCACAGCAGAGCAGACCCTCAGGACAACTGGCTTCATATGCTCAGCTTTGATTTGGGGTACTTTTCTTCTCTCACTGCTGTGATTGAGACATTTATATCCCAGGAGAAGGTGTCCATCCTGTTATAGACATTTTCACCTGAGGGGAAAGGGTCCATTAAAAAGTCACTGAGCTCTCCATTGAGAGACCCGTATCTGATTCCAGTCTGATGTGGCCCTCCTGGGACGCCAGTGCAAGGCTTTTAATCTTGTAAGTGATGGGAAAAAAACGGGAGAAAATAAAGCTCACTTTTGCTATCACCTACAGTTAAAGAAGAAGAACTGCCGCTGTAATGATTATACAGTAACAATAAAAACAAGCCATCTTTGTGCTGAAATAATTGAAATTGAAGTAAATTCATTGATCAGTTGAGGGACAAAGAAAATTATCATAATATGAGGATTCTCTGATTTTTTCTCTTGGATTGGTCGGACGTTCTGACGATATTTTGTCGGACTAAATGTTCAGGTTGAACAGATTGATTAAGAATAAAGATATTCATTAGTTGCAGCCCTACACGCTCCAGTGCCCTGAAGGATATACAGTATATTCATGATGGTGGAGTTATCAAATTGCACTTCTCTTGTTCTTTTCCTCCTTTTATATACCGGTACATTCAAAAACATGCTGAAACTTTGAAATAATTACAGGAATACCTCCATCTTTGAGTTACTTTAGCAGTCTGTTGTAGGCTACAGTAATTGGCATTTTTTCGTTTTAAGTCCTAGAGACAATCTGATAAATAAAATAATGAATATATTACTGTGCAACTTAAGTATTAATAATAATAACATAATATCCAAAAGTATTCATCTGGCTGGGAGCAGTTACAGTAAATCACTTGTCGCTGTTCTTTTTAAGCAAGAAAATGAAACACCATTAGCAAGAAAATGATCTCAACTCTTATACTACCACACATCTTCTTGATATTTCTCATGACATGCATAATGATTCAAACATGAAATATATAGCCTATATATATCCTCGTAGATACAAAACCATTGTACTCATGAACCTTTTGTCTGATTTGCCTTTGGATACATCTGGGATTTAACAGTATTTCCATCTGTCCTAAAATAGCATGAACACGCACGTATTAAGGAACGTGGCCTTCTCGTTTATTCTTGCCCAAGTCAGTGTGTGCACCAGTTTTGGTATTTGTCTGCACAGGTCTCTGCACTTTGAAAGAGGAGGCGCAAGTCGTTCACTCAGCCCTGAGGCTCTGTCACAGGCAAGACAACCTAAAAATGCTTTCTTTTGTTTCCTGAATCCCCTTCATCCCTCTCCTGTTACGACCCAAAGCTCATCTATCAAACAGTTAAGGAGTTGCAAGGAGTTGTTGTTGTACCGGAGTGCCCTCTGGTGTTGACATCTAGTGTCCCTCCTCAACTTTGGACTACAAGACTCGACAGCTCAGACGTGATGAGTCCCACGTCTGAGTACAAGACAGTCGTCTACATTGAGTTTCTCCGGTTACACGCTATAAGCAGCAGTAAGCCTTTTGCGCCGAGAGTAAGCGTTAAATTAAAAGACTATCCCTCATGTTTGTCTGTTACTGTGCTTAGCTTACTTAGCAAAAACTCTGGGCTCAGTCCAAAGGTGACCAGCACCTTAATCAGCTCAATAATTACATCTCGTTTGTTTCATCCATTCAAAAACAGAAGTTGAAAAGTGACAAACTGCAGTTTAGGGGAACTGCTTTTGGCAGGTGCAGTATTTACAAGCTCTCGTGTAGATCTACTTCTTCTCCTTCTGTACTGAGGTCAGACTGGAGCTACAGTGTCTCACTATCGCCTCTAGAGGACCAAGTGTAACTGGAGCTATAAGAGGTATTACAAGACATGACAGGCCGGTGCTAGTCACTTAGCATGCTAATTTCATGAGCTATCCCTTTAACATACCACTGTTACCTCTTCATATTCTGTTGATAATGTTTCTGACGTATCTTACACATTGCACCTTTAAACGACAGATAGCAGAATGAACATACTTAAAGTGTTTATCAGAGGTGCTGATGTGCCGTTACCTACCTACACACCTTTTGATAGAATCCGGCTGGCTGTTTCCAGTTTTTCCAGCGAAGCTAACTAGCTGTGGGCTAAAGCTTTATGTTTAATGAGACACAGGAGGGTGGTGTTAATCTTCTCATCCAACTCTCAGCAAGGAAGCGAAAAAAATTAATTCTCAAAATGTTAAAGTTTTGCTTTGAGCACCAATAAATCAACAAAAATACGCCATTACAAGTGACGTAAGTGAAAGGACAAAAATATTATCAGCAAAATCTACTTAAAGTTTCAAAAGTACAATTGTCATGCAGAAGAAATGCATATATTATTTATTACAATTAGGTCATTAATACTGATGCACCAATGTGTAAAAAGCATTTTGTTGTTGTGGCTTGTTGAGCTAGTTTTAACTACTTTATATACATTTAGGTGGTTTAGTCCAGTCAGTTCTCAAACTATGATGTATACTGTATGGATTTGACTGGGGAGGTCGAATATTTTGGACTTTCTCTCTTTTGGCCTTTCATTTAAATTAAACTATCTGTGAGTTTCAGAGGAGAAATCTCTCTTTGGTGGAACTGTTAACAACTAATAGGCATCTGAAATGTGACAAGAGGCCCCAAGGCACCAGCCGAAAAGGTTGGAAACCAGTGGTTAGATATTTAACAATGCTTTTTATTTTATAAACGCATCGTGTGTTTCTTAATGTAAACTCCTTAAGCTTGAAAGTGATATTCAAATCAATTTTGTGGAGTAAAAAGCAGAACACATCCATGTGAAATATACTGGAGCAGAAATATAATTAGAAATACTCAAGCAAAGTACAAGTACCTTACAGTAAAATACTTGACTAAATGTACTTAATGACTAAATGTACTTTTCACCTTAGAGGAGGAGACCAGCTGATTTAAGAACAGAGACAAAATTCAAAAGAAAAAGAACAAAAAAAGTCACTCAGTATTTATTTATACATTTATGCAGGGTTTATGTGATGCTGCTACAGCACACTTCATGTCACTTCAGAAAACAGTTTGGTCCCGGATTATTCTTGTATACGCTGAAGAGACCCATTGTGTAATGACAAATTGCTGCAGATCTTAAGGCTCTAAACAATAAAAAACAGGTATTCCAGTCCTCTGTTTTAGTCTGGTGTAGTGTCTTAGTGCAAGCACGCCTCAACCTGCCTCCTCAACACCTTTCAGAATGTTTCCACATACGTATTATTCCTCACATGTGAATAGTTGCTCAGAAATGCTTATTTACATTCTATTCAAAGCGCTGTTGACAGGTAGACCTGCTGTCTGCACACATGCAATATTAATTAGGTGATCCTGTTTCAAATAGACTCCAATCAGCGTCCACTTTCGCTTCTCACCTGTCTGGCTTTATACAAGTGTTTCATTGTGAGAGGTGGATGCGTTGCTTGTGTTTGCTGCAGATGAGACTAAAGATGTGATACACAGCTCCAGCAGAGTCTCTATAGTCCTAATCAGAAGAATGTTCACACTGAGGTTTAGAGGCAGCACAAAGATGGAGAGCACACCCACGAACCCTATCATTACATTCACCCCTGGGCAGGGAAAACCCCCCTGTCGCCACCCACTTTGGCTCCTGTTTTCCTCGTCCACATGCTCCTCCGTGATAAATGTATGAGGTATACCTCTCTTTGGCCTTTCGCGCTCCTGTCCTCTCTCTGCAGACAAACATTCGGGGGAGATGAGGACAAAGTCTCCATGGTGATGTGCCGACATCTGCACGCTGTTCCAGGAATACGCTCTGTGAACACTGCAGCTGCTCTCTGTTTTCTCTGGGTCAACACACTGTGCTGGCTCTGACTCAGACATCCCAGGGTTCACAGGCTTGGAGGACGCAGACGCCGCTGGAACGAGGTCTCGCCAGCAACTGTAGCTGTTGTTGTTAACTCCACGTTCCTCTCTGTGTGTCTGTGCAGGGTCCCAGTCTCGTCTGTGCAGGCCCAGGCTCGTGGTCAGGAAGAACAGGAGGAAAAAGAGGAAGGCCATGCAGCAGCAGGGATTCACAATGCTGGGCATGGGGCTGAATAGGTTGGGCAAACATCTGATGAGGGAGTTGGTCGTGTGCAAACAGGCAGCGGCCCACACTTCCTCCCGCTTCCATCGCCACCTGACATTGAGGGCAACAGCGACCCACAATGACAGGCAGCAGAGGTAGCTGACAACTTGAGACAACCTCTTTTCAATGTCTTTGTTGTCCTTGCTGTCCTCCTCCTCGTCCACAGTTACCTTGCCAACATTACAACGTTGTCCATCAGCGGCCACCGTTCGACTCGCTGTCCTGCGAGCGACCACGGAGTAAGGCCACAGCAGTCTGGTCAGAGTCTCTACAGCAATCAGAGGTGTGATCAGGAACAAAACGGCGCCGTATGTGTGACTGAGAAAGATCAGGAAGCGCAGGGCAATGACATCACCCAGTGGGGTCAGCGCAGAGAGCCAGGACTCAAAGATGCAAAGGAAACTCAGAAAAACTGTGGGAGAAAAAAGATAACAAAGTAAGTGAAGAAGGTGACCGGATGGATTAGAGCATTATGTGGAATGATCGTGGAGCAGCTCAGATAATTGGAGAGGGGAAAAAATGAATGAAAGATCCTCTCGAGACATCTTTTAAGACATCTGCTTGGAATATTAATTTGTGTCTGATATGTTTTTTCCTAAAAATGTAAAAGGTCATCAACTCCTTCTCCCTCTTTGTAAAAACCAGACTCTATAAATATGCAAATATCGCTCCTTTCAAAAGTTTAACTGCTGGACACAAGATGTCTCCTACTTCACTGAAAAGATTATTTTCCTTATCAATTAATCGAATAATTATTTGGTCTATGAAATGTCAGAAAACGGGGCCCATCACAATTCACTTAAATCAAAAGTGACCTCTTTAAATGACTGGTTTTGTCCAGCCAATACTCTGAAACCTGAGGATATCCAGATAAGATATTGACTTTATTGATCCCCCAAAGGGGAAATTTGCTTATTTGAGCATCTCAAGAGTCAAGAAAGCAAAGGAAAATAAATTATAGATAAAAATGAACTAAAGACTAAAATACAAATAAGAAATGTTGTTTCAGGTGGTGTTGAGCTCCTCTGATACGGCTGTGGGGGCACGTTAGTCTGGGATCCGCTGCACCAGAGCAGTAATCGGTCATGTGCTGACACTAACCTGTGACCAGGAAGTCAGTGAAGACCAGGAGGCAGCAGCAGCAGAAGCTGACGGGACTGTAGGACGCAGCCAACGATGGCAGGAAGAGGAGACTGCAGGCCAGCTTACCCGCACACAACACCGCCGCTCCTTCCAACACACCATCCATGGCTGCAACAAGACAACACATACATGCATGTCAATGTAACTGACAAAAAAAAAAAAAAAAAAAAACTGGTTTTCCTTCTGCCTCAGGTCTTGAGGAGCCCAGGAATTCCAGGCACTCTGCTGTCAGTAAACCTCCCAACAATGTTTATCAGTAGCTAATGTATGTACATGACCACTCCACTGCCAGTGCATCTTTCTGCCACGTGGTTGCAGATCAATTTTTCTGTTGTTTACATTAGTAGTGAACCCTGGACCAGACAGCTATTTACGGTTACAGTCATACAAAGAGGAGGAAACTCAGGAATAAGTTCAACTGTCCTCTGCTGTCAGCAACTTTAAACTCATTTCAAAACGTGATGTTTAACACCAGCAATGAATAAACACCTGCCAGGAAACTCCTTAGTAATGTGAACACATATGCACATTTGCAAACAGACTCTATGACTGTGACCTGACTATAAATAAGACCATTATACTGTACAATCAGACTGATTCAACCTGTTAAAACTATGCTATTATCTCTTATCGCATGTCTACAGTGTGACAATTCAAACTACATGTACCAGAACTATGAGTCTAGACCAGAAACTGCAGTGAAGTTCATTAGTTCTTACCTGGACTCACAGGAGCCTTCATGGCAGCATGTCAATATGAGCTTCAAATGTTTCATCCGTTCTCTTCACCTCCCCCTTTTGCTCCGCCCTCATGGGGATAATGACCACCCTCCTCCCTCCTCGCCTCCCCTCCTTCTGTGCTCCCTGCTGCACCTGGCCTGTGTGGAGGTGAGAGAACATGTGTGTCTCAGAGGGTGTGGCACTGTTTGTACAGAGAAGAAAACCTGTATAACAACTAACTAACTAACTAAGAGTGAGAGACTCAACGTGCATGCCTGCCTGTGTCAATGTGTGTGTGTGTTTGTGTGTGTTTGTGTGTCAAAATAAACTTGTTGACATCAGTGAAGGGTACAAAGAAGGGTAAAAGATGTTTCATTTTCACTGCGAATGTCCAAACATTCCTGTGTTACACCCACCTTGTTCAAACTACAGTATGTTATTTCAAAGGTTGCAACAGATACACACATGCAGGGTGTTTCATAAAGCAGGATTAGACTGTAGATCACGTAACACATAATAAAATGATTCATTCATGCTTTTAAATGATTCATTTTTAACCTTAGACCCTATTAAAAGGCTGTTCCCCAATATTTATGAACCACGAGTGATGATAAGCGCTTTAGTTTCCCATTTGGACAGATAGGGTGGTCATATTTAACCAAAGAGAGGAAGAGAAGAGAGTCACATCGTACATTATGTATCTATGGGGTTCTCCGGATAAAACCGTGTCATTATCTGTTCTCCGATTAAATGTCAGGCCACAAGACATTTTAATTTAGTTGTACCTTGCGTTCAAACCTGAGCTTGGAGAAAAAAACTGGTTTGAAACACTTTGCTCCTCGCAGATGGAAACAGATGCACAAAACGTAAAAAGCTGACATCTCTTTGCCATTTGAAGACTTTAAAACAATTACATTTAGGCTGTGACTGAAAGTCCACGCTCAACCTTGAAAACAGCAGTTGACAAAACCCCACCATAAGGTCAGTTTAATAGCCGTTCTGGAGCTTTTGATCACGTCACATGATCTTCTTCAGCAGATGACGTTTGCCAAATTGTCATGAAATTGTAATTTTCCAAGACCTTTGGGGTCTTCTCATCCATGCTGGCTTCAAAGCAGAATTTGAAAGTTCGTTCTTGATAAATGTGATACGATGGATCAAAATCCCCAGAAGAAACATCAAATGGACCTTGTGGCGTTTCCGAGGTCTAGATTGAAGGAAGAGGAAGATCGTGTGATAGGATCAAAATATCTTGAGAAGCTACTGAATTGACCTGGTCATGAGACTGCTTTTTTAAAACAGGAGGCTCATAGAGATGTCTAGTGTCAAGTGTTCTACTGATACAAATAAAAGGTTTGCAAATCATATTTTCTTATCACGTTTTACTGTTGTTGGTTTTTTTTTTTGCAGAAATATATGTGCGGCAGGAAGCCGCTTTGGTTTTGGTTTTTGAAAGCCTAGACAATTGCTTCATCCGATCAAGTATAAAATCATGCGAAGCTGCAGCAGAACATTTTGTTTCTTTAAACTGACAGTGAAAAATGATGTGAAGCATGTTAATTGTGCCTATAGTAGTAAGTGACAGTTTTGTAAATGCAATGCCCCTTTTATTAATAAAAAGGGGGTCATTGGAAAGATATTCAACATCTAATACATAGTTATAGAGTGAATGTAAACTGCTTGTATTTAGTTTTAGTGTGTGTAATAAAGCCATAGATAGCTCTACCTGTCTAGCCTCAATTGTATCCTCAGTCAAAGATATGAGATGGAGTCCTACAAGGTTTTGCATCTCCTATGAATATGTAAACATACATTTGAATGTGTGTGTGTTACTCTGTACGTGCGTGTGCAAACATGTATGCTACAGATAATTCAGGAAAGAAAGCAGCCATGTGTGCATGATGGAACAGTGAGTAAATGTGGCCTCCTCAGAAACATATGAATGACAATAACAGGGTCTGCTTTTTATGCTGACGAACACGCCTATAATTATCTTTTTAGATGTTACTGTTTACACTCAGTTTGTGCACATACATTTCGGTATCTGGAGTTCCTAACAACCCACAAACTGTGAAATAAGACGACCCCGTCAGTGTTTTGTGGGCTGCCTCGGTCAGAACACATGGGATTCAACAAGCCATTCAGATTTGTTTCCCCTTCCTTTGTCACATGCAGGCTCATTAGAATATATCTGAGTATCTCCACCTGCTGCTTGAGAACTACCTCTGCAAAGGTGCGCCATATTTTCTCGCGAGCCAATCAGAGCAGACTAAGCTTTTAATCAGGGGGCCTTAAAGAGACAGGCACTAAAACAAAGCGTTTCAGAAAGACTGAATACAAAGAGTATGAAACCCTAAATACAAGTATGAACCAGAACATGAGCATGATATGTCCCCTTTAAAGTTTAATTTAATGACCTGTTTTAGAGAGCTGTTGATTCAACTGCATTATTATTTTGGAGCCTACTGTTTTTTGGTGATGCGGTTTTGGGAACTTGTAAAGCATTTCCTATAAACTGTTAGTCAGCAAACATGTATAATAACTTGAAAAAGATGCAGGAGCAGGAAAACTACACAATGGGATTTGTGCTTCCTTACTGATACAAATGGGGCTGACAAAATAATATCAGCAGCATTACAAACTACAGCCTCCAAAATAACCAGAACATTGGCAATTGAGTGTTTAATTTGGTCATTTTGAACACAAGATAATCTCAGTGCCTACCCACACAATAAGATTTTTTTTTTTTCTTGAGCACCACCATGTGTGTTCACATGTAGAGTGACGGCTCATCTCTATATCTCCTCACGTCTATGATCTCCACTAGCTGTACCTCTCCAGCTTGTGGCAGCAGTGCCATCTCCTGCTGAGCTAAGCACAGAGCATATTAGCAGCCTGTCATGCTGCTGCTGAGCGGATTACACTTCATATTTAGTCTACTCTCCATGACCGTACTGACCTGGGACAGACAGACAGACAGACAGACGACTTTTATACAGACCGTAAAAAAATTTTTAAAAAAAAAGATGCAACATTATTCTCACTACAGTATGCACTTATAATACAGGAGCTCTGTATCTAGTACAGCAGCATTATCTGTGTTTATTTGAGACTGTTGTTATTGATGATGCACAAGAGAAAGTCAGCCTCAATAACTGCCACTGTGCCTTTATGTATTTTATGCTTTTTTTTTTTTTCCTGATTATTTTTTCTTTAGTTGTTTCTCTGTGACGCACTTTGAGCTTCATTGTATGTATTAAAGGTGCTACATAAATACAATGTATTATTATTATTATTATTGTTGTTATTGTTATTAATATTATTATTATTATTACTATACAGGAAAACTATGTTAAATATGAACTTCCCACGCATATGCACGGTTTTATCCAAGGCGTCCACAACATCTGCAGGAAAACAACCAGCGTTTAAATTAGAAACCAGAAAATGGGTTAAAAGAAATCAGTTTCAGCTCAGTGTTGTGAGACGCCTGCAGCACCCAGAAGTGAACAGCAGGCGACCCGGAAGGTTTGAAGTCCGACTGAGAGCAAGCAGAAAGAAGAGTCTAATCCTTTATAAAAGATTTCTTCCCTCGCTGGTTCAGGTACGTTGGCCGCTCGATGCAAATTCTCTGCCTCTTTTTTTTTTTTTTGCTCTTTTCTCTCGCACACAAGCTCTCCTTGTGTCGCTTCGTCACCGTATCTGTTCAAGTCGTGCAAAAGTTGTATTTAAAAAAGAGCATTTGCAGCGCAGAGATGGATAAAGACAGATTTATTTGTCTCCTGTCGTGCAAATAACAGCTTTCACTACGCGCAGCATTAACGTCGACATTTGGGTTTATGGCTCAGCAGCTGCAGAGCATTCAGCAAAGGCATGATGATTGTTGTAGGAAGTGTCAGGGTTTTTTTTTTTTTCTCCTCCTCAAGCCGGGCTATTCAAACCTGCAAATCAAAGTAAACAATCATTCGTACGCTTAATGCAAATACGCCACAACCCGACGCATCGCAAGCGCGCTTAATTAGGCCTACATCTGGAGAATTATCTCCTTATAATATTCGGATCTGCAGAATATGGCGTCCAGTGCTTATAAAAATAAGACAGGGCTGCCATTTTTGTTTTCCTTTTGTCTGAAATTTTTTAATAAACTGTCTGAGAATGTGGGAGAGGCGGCGGACAGAGCGAGGCGCTGCGCAGGATCGTCTCTCTCTGGAGGAGCTGCTCTCCTTTCAAGCTGCTCAGGTTTTAACATTCAAACGTCACATTCTGTTTCTTTTTTTTTTTTTTTGTTGTTGTTGCTTAATCCAGCACAGCATGTACAAAAACGGACAAAAAGTTAACCCTAACTTTAGTTGCAGAGATAGATCTGTATTTCTCTCGAGACGTGATCTAACAGTAATGATACGTTTTCAGTTTCATTACACTGAAGCTGAAATATTGACATTCACAAATAGTTTTCTGTCCGCAAAAGACGTGCTACCTGCTCGTCTTTGTGGTAACACTTGACTACTGACCATCTGTAGGATTATTATAGCACCTACATGTAAGAGCATAGATATAGATTCCTCTACTGTTTTAATAATGATAACAGTTATTGCAGCACTAACATGCAGCATGTAGCCCAACTAGGTCTAAATATCACTTTCTAATAGTCTATATGTGGGTTTATTAATGTTTTTAATTGATTAATAAATACTTTGCTAATGCTTGATAGATCAATTATAAGCTATTAATAAGATATTTTGGATTGCCTCTGACTTATCTTTTAAGTCAGGTAATAATGCAGTTAAACATGTTGGTAATCCATCAATAAAGGCTTGTGGCTTGTGCAGGTCTGAAGTTGTATGTTTATACTGTAAGTGGATGGATTTTGGTCCCAAAATATTTTTTACAGCCTGACGACCTAAAAGCTTTCCCAAATGGCTTAGGTGATCTATAAAACGTTAGTTAATGATTTATTAACCATTAGTCACAAAGGATGACTTCTTAGAAGGTAGCCTTGCATTACTTCCATTGCACACCAGATAAATAACTTTGTAATGATAAAAAAGCAGCAGAGTAAATCCATAGAAAATCCATTGGAAACTGTTCTGATAGTGAATTAATATTTTCAGTACTCTTTTCTTAAAGCTTCTTAAATCTGAAAATGTGATGCTTTTCTTAATGAACTGCATTTTTGCGGGGGTTTAGACAAAACAAGACATTTGAATACATTATTTTGGACACTTGGAAGTTATATATCTAATTTTTTTCAATATTTTCTGACATTTTATTGTCAAAACAAATAACCTATTAATCAAGAAAGTAATCTGCAGATTAATGGACAATAGAAATAACTGTTACTTGCGGCCCCAAAGAGCTGCAATGCACCTGCATCAGACTTACTGGACGTACAAGTCGTTTTCCTACCTGCTGGAAACATTTCAAACCCTGTTACATGCAGGCATGAATATTTAAGCTGCATAGAAAGTCAGCTGCATTTATGCAAAAAAAAAAAACATAACACTATTCTGTCACAAGTAAGTACGTAAATCCAAAAGCAATGCATTCTAGACCTGACTCTACAGGTTGACTGGAAGGACTCTGTAACAGCTCTGTTACACCAGCTTACACTATGAATGTACAGCAATACACAGGAACTGTTAATCATATACACTATCTCGCTGCCATTAATTTATATCTGTGTGAAGCATGTCATTTAAAAAAGTGACACAAAGATGCCATCAAACTCCTGAGCCTGCTCCCTCGAGGCAGAAAGCCTCCAGGAAGTGAAACTGATCCCCACTGGCATCATTAGAGAAATATTTTGTGGGGTTTACTGTACGCTCGTACCCCTGAACGTATCGTTTTTGTTTCTCTTGGCTCAAGGATATGGACTGTGTTATGCCTCTGCTAAGCCAAACAGACTTAGGAATGGTGAAGTGTGCCAAAGCACGCAATGCAAAATGTTTTAAAAAAGAAACTTCATACGAGGTTGAGAAGAGAAGCCATGGAAAGAAAAGCCTTCAGATCAAAACTTCAGCAAGCTAGCAGCTCTCTCTGTCGTCAAAAAATGAGACCGTTTCTGTCCATCTGGTCAAACAAAGTGTACAAAAGCATTGTGCTTAATTGCAGCCCATAGAAGTCAAATATTCTCATTTAAAAGAGAATATGTCATGCTCTTATTTTGCCATAAAAAAAACTACAGTCACTTACAAATCATTGCGTGTGTGCAGCGTCCTCACTTTGGTTATTCCATGTTCATTATAGTGGATTACTGACCTCTCAGCCTTACGTCATTCAGGTCTCGCTGTACTTTGAGGGGAGACTGTGCTCTCCTGTTTCGCATCAGACTCCTAACCTGTTGGGGCCCCATGTGTCGAGGAAGAGACCGATTAGGATCTGAGCCACATAACGTTTCTGTTCTCTCTGATAACAGTTCCCTAACTAGCCGTTGTAATCATGTGAGAGACTATCTCTCAGGCAACAAGCCCATCTTGAAGTCCTGTGCTTGGTAATCTTAAGAAAAAGCTGCATCACTCACTTAAACGTCTTCCTTTGACAACAGAAACATATTCTCTGCTATCTCTGATGAAGTACTGTGTACAGACACGCGTCTCCTTGTGCACTTTTGATAAAGGGGGAGAACTCATACAGAATGTCTTTGAAAATACACTATCACAAGACTGTGAGAAGCTATCTCAAACTCTCACGTCAAACAGTCAGCTGCTGCTCGGGTGGAGAGCCACTGACACAAGTTAACCACGGTTTTGTACACGTATAATAGATCTTCACATAAACGTACAGTTATTAGAAATATCTTATAGCATTGGTTCCCAAACTGGGAGAAAACAAATAAATCCTGAGGGTTACTCTAATCTTTGCCTTTTTTGTGTGTAAATCACGACTCTGAACATTTACTAATGAAAGCAAGAATAAGATAAATGACTCACCTATTCAACCAGGGACGAGGAGTCGCAGGTAAACATTGCTTTGCTTAAGGAGCTCCAATCCAAAAAGGTTGGGAAGCATCGTCCTCCCCGTCTGATGACCATTATGCACGCGATACATTTACCGTTTCACTGATGGACAGAGAAGCTGCCCTCACTTGTTTATGACCCCTGTGTCTGTATTTCAGGATGGCTGAACCTCGCTTTAACAATCCCTATTTTTGGCCTCCACCTCCTACTATGCCCGGCCAGGTGAGTGACTCTGGTATTCACACTTATCTATGCGCACAAGTTACCTTAGGATGTAAAGTCATTGTACTCTACATTTTCTGGGTAAAGGTTTGCTGTTGTTTCTTGGATTATTTTTAAATAATGCACAATCTAAAGGAATAGTTTGACATTTGGGGAAATACACTTATTTGTTTTTTTGCCAAGACTTAGATGAGAAGGTTGAAGCTACTTTCTCGTCTGTACGGTAAATTTGAAGCTGCAGCCGGCAAACAAAGGTAACAAATCTGATGACACATGAACACATTATATCTGGTTTATTTATTCTGTACAAGAACTGAACTGAAGAAGACACTTAGCCTTTTTACTTTATATATTTATTCTTATTGATTTAATTCATTTTGATTTTGCATGGATTGAACAAAGGAGATATGACATGTACGTTACTGAGCTTTAGAAGTTAGTTTAACTTTGGGTTACCTTTGGACAGCCAGGCTAGCTGTTTGCCCCTGTTTCCAGTCTTTGTGCTAAGCTAAGCTAACTGGCTGTTGGCTCTAGCTACATATTTAATGTACAGGTATGACATTTTCTCATCAAAATGTCAGCAAAACTTGAAAAGGCATATTTGTCGAAATATCAAACTATTCCTTTAAAACAGTGGTTCCCAACCTTGGGTTCATGACCCCCCACAGGGTCCCTCGAGGTTATTCTGAGAGGTCACCAGACGAGCAAAGAGATACATTAAAACAATCTGTCAGAAAATAGTTAGGGTTTTTTTTTTCTTACTTTTCTCTCTCTCTCATTTTACCTTTTTATTCTTGGGAAATACTGGACTCGATCTATTCTGGCCTCTAAGAAGAGAAATCAGAAAAAGAAATAATTAAGTCCATAACCTGTGATGAGGGGGTCACGACAAAAAGTTTGAGAACTACTGGTTTAATAATCTAATAATATTAACAGTCATTAATTGAGACGTTTACAATAGGAAAGGTACAATGTCCTGCATCAGCCTCTAGAGGGAACCATCATCTCATAAAGTGACACTGACTGAACTGATGGCTGTTCTCTTGTCACAAATGTTGTTTCCTGGCTGTCAGCTGGATAACCTAGTCTTGATCAATAAAATCAAGGAGCAGCTGATGGCAGAGAAGATCAGACCGCCACATCTGCCCGCTGCCTCAGCCCCTTCCCAACAGCCATTACTGGCTCCCTCCATCCAGGCGGATGGCGGCCAGCACGGGATGTCCAAAGTTCAGCAGATGCCAATTCTCCACAGCCACAGCCCGTCCCAGCCTGATATCGCCCTGCACGCCCGCCCCGCCTCCAGCTCAGTGACAGGTACTCCTCACCTGCACCAGTCCTCACGTTTTACCAGAGGTGAATCAGCGAACCTCTTTAACAGCTCAACAAACATAATCAACACGGTTTTATCACCTTTACAATTGTATTGCTGATAAACGTGATTTTGAACACATGCCATGTTTCAGAAGTCTGCTACCGAAAGTTCCACATGAGTTGTAATTGGGGTCTCTAAATCATGATTAAATGCAATGAGCTTTGCAGACTATGATCCTATGGCCCAAGACATTTGCTGCATGTCATTATTAATTTTACACATACAGCAGAAGAGACAATTAGGAAGTAAATGTTAACACAATGGTAAAGACTGTTTATGTTGCTCTATGATGACCTAAATGAGAATTGTGCTCAGTATCTTCATACCAACTGTAAATTGTTTAAGACACTCAAGTTGATCAGGATGGTGAAAGATGTATTTTTGTAAATGTGAATCCCCCTGCACATTTTTACCAGGTCGTATTCTGGGGGATGTAAACTTGAATCTGGACGATAAGGCAGCTATAAAAGCCAGGGGATTATGGGAAGACTGGCATCTCCGTCAACTTATCGACCATCCGTCCAGGACAAACCACGTATCAGGTAACTTAAACTTAAACTTGATTTATTTAAATAGAGCTTTTTGTGCAAAGTTGCATTAGAAGGTGCTTAACAGTTTGGACAGTGGGTACTCCCTGTTGCTGTGGAAACAAAGAAACAAATATTGTTGCCTTGCTCATCTCTGTGGTTTGTGGGTTTCATTCATCATTACTTCTGGAACTAATGTTGGAAAATTTGGACTGTGCGTATGTGTAGGAGATAGACGAAGAATAATGTAAACATGTAATGAAAAATGACTTTTAAGTGGTTTTGCAAAAAGCGGCGCAAAGGAGCCTGCCTGCCCATTGTCAGTGTTTACCAACCATCATATGTCAAACTAATAACAGAGTATGTTTGCATGACTTGCGAATATAAATTGGCAATTTGATAATAACCTGTTTCAGGCATGTCTTTGTCTTCACTTTTGCACTCATCAGGTGTTGCGCTGGCATCTAGAACAGGCAACCTCAACACCTCAGAGATCGTTACCCCCACCACACCCACCTTGAGCAGTCACGGCCGGCTGGGCGGCGCTCCCACGCCTCACCTCATCTCAGGCTTAGCCTGTGCCCATGGAATGGAGCCTGGGAAAAACAACGGGGGCCTAGTGGGACTCCTCGGCCCTCCTCCAAAGGAGGAACGAGGACGTAAAAGGATTAAAGCAGAGAATGGGTCGTCTCTTTTGGTGGTGCCCTACCCAATCCTAGCCTCAGGCAACGACCAGTCCTGTGTCACCATCACTGCCAAACAGGGAAAAACCTACAGGTAAGAAAGGCGTGGTTTCTTATTTACAGTATAGATGCATCGACAACCAAGGTGCAGTGCCTCTGACTCATGGCACACAATTGTTTTCATATCTTTAGCAGTCCAGGAGGTATGACTGGTTTCAAATCTCCAAATGAGGACATATAGCAATTGGGGAAAAAAAGAATAAAATACAAAATAATTTAACCTAATGTCGACCACTTTTGAAAATTGTCTTGGCTCACCAAAACATAAAAGCAGTCCAAAAACATGTACTATACAGAACAAGATGGCAACACAGTACACTCGAGAAAAATAAAAATAACACACCTAAAACAAAGCATAGAATATTAAAACACAAATAAAATACTGGGGGAAAAATATACTTGGCTTCCAAAGGCACCCTATGACGCCTCCCAGAGGTCTCAAGCTGAGGAGGATTTTTTTTAGAAGTTTTAGAGTATTATAGTGTATTCGTTTGGTATTGTATTCTACAGCTGTACATCTCTCTCTTCTGGTGTTGATATATTTACTGTATATTTCTTCACTCCAGTGTCAGTCAGTCAGTCAGTCAGTCAGTTACCTGACTGCTGTAACTGTCACTGCTATCTTATACTCTTCACGTGGAGCTTAGATATCTGTGTGTTTACTGTGGCACTGAGGGCTGTACGGTCCGTGAAACATTGCGTTTTGATAGTTTGTATGTTGGCTTGTGTAGCGGCAGCAACAGAAAGTTTGATGACCCGGCGGCTGAATCAGTGCTAACGGAGGATCTGTCTGTCTCCCGTCTCTCCCGGGGGAGCAGCCTCCTGGCAGCGGTGGGGACGAGGCGATGCTGCGAGTCCTTTTCTCGTTTCTGCCACTTTGGATTGAATCAAAACAAACTATCAAAACCTGCAGGGATCATGGCTGTCATGTTGACTTGGCCCAAGTCTGGACGAGTCAGGCAGCTGTACTTCTTCTCCCTCTAGTCTGAAGGCAGACTGGAGCTGCAGTGTCTCACTATTCCTGGACACGACGGGCCAGAACTATGAGTTAGCTGCTGATTTCAGTAGATACCTGTATCTCTGCAACACAACACATGGACGTCTTTGACATAACGTCAACACTGTTACCTCTTCACACTCTGTTGATCATGTTAGTTTATTGTTTTAATGCTTTACGTTTAAACGGTACAAGTAGTACATAGTACTGGCATATCTTACACATTGAAAGTCAAAAAAGTTTTTTTTTAAAAGTAACATAAAGTGGATATACTTAAGTAACGTACAAGTACCTCAAGAAATACTTACTTAATGTACTTATTCACTTTTCACCAGTGACGGACGCAGACAGACAGTGTCCTAGTGCTTTAGCATCGTTGCACACGATTCTGAGAAAGTGGAACAGATGTGCAAAGAGGAAGCAAACGGCAACTGCTAAAAACTCATATCAGTGTCACAATCAAAAAAAGAGCCTGACGGGCCGCACTTCACGCTCAATAATGAGGACAAACCCCGCAAATTCAGCAGCATTAAATATATGTGTGTGTTCTGTGCATCCACTTGTTTCTCTGCGTGTGTCCTTTGAATATGTCCTCTCTTTGTGTCGCTGTGTTCTTCATACAGGTGTAAAATGTGTCCGCTGACCTTCTTCTCCAAGTCAGACATGCAGATCCACTCCAAAACGCACACAGAGGCGAAGGCTCACAAGTGTCCTCACTGCACTAAGTCCTTTGCGAACGCATCGTACCTGGCCCAGCACCTGCGCATACACCTGGGCGTCAAACCTTACCGCTGCTCCTACTGCGAGAAATGTTTCCGCCAGCTCTCCCATCTGCAGCAGCACACCAGGTCTGATCTCATCACAGCGTGACAGTCAATCGTGTCATTTTATTGTTATCCATCAAAGCTATGATGAACATACATACTTTATATTCCTAGCTGGAGCAGCCCACTATAATATAATGTTTCTTAATGAGCAAAATAAATAGTAAGCTGTGGTGGAACATGATTGTAGTTAAAATGACTCATGTATCATATCTGAGGTAATGTGTTCCTTAAATCACAGATTTGAAAAATAACTATTTTTAAAAAAAACTTTCCTCTAATGATTTCTGCTCCAACCATACAGATAGTTTTGGTTCAATAGCCCACAGACTTCACTTTGAATAGTTTTCCAAGAAACTCTTGTACTGTAGACAGTGTTATCTGTAAGTTATCCCATAACAACTGAGGGAGACAATGTCTCATTTACCCCCTTCAATGAGCTTCTTTCGTAAAATAAATAAATAATAACCGTGAAAATTGTACTGTTTGTAAAGACAATATTGACACAACTGATCACATTTTCTTGACTGTATATATTCAGATGTTTTTTGTGAAGACGGGAAGTTTTTTTTTTTTGGGCCGCACACACAAACTACAGGAAGAGTAATGAGGCATCGGCCGTAACACAAAAGAACTATACCTTTTTGTCTATGATCTTTGAAAGAGAGATTAGTGACACACTCTGCTAGAAGGCTAATAACATTACTTCAATAGTTGGATATTAAAGGACATTTAAAGGATAGGTTCACAATTTTTCTTTTAAACAGTAACTGCCGCACAACAATTTCCTTTAGGATATTAATACATTTTTGCAGAGAAAGAGGGCTGTGGGTTTTGCCCTGCATCACATTGGAAGAGCAGTAGGAATTAACATTTTAATGCCCAGTATAAATAGGAGGAGTGATTAATGATTTCAATATAGGCAAATTGGGCACCTGACTGCTGTTTTAAAACAGGTTTGAAAATAAATTAAATAAAAAAAAGTAAAAGAAGATATTGATATACACTATATGGACAAAAGTATTGGGTCACCAACACATTACACCTACAGGAGCTTTTATAACATCCCATTCCAAATGTATAGGCATTAATATGAAGTTGGTCCCCTTTCCATCTATAACAGCTTCCACTCTTCTGGGAAGGCTTTCTACAAGATCTTGGAGCGTGTCTGTGGGAATCTTTTCCCATTCATCCAGAAGAGCATTTGTGAGGTCAGACACTGATGTTGGACGAGAGGGCCTGGCTCGCAATCTCCCTTCTAGTTCATCCCAAAGGTGTTCAGTGGGGTTGAGGTCCGGCTCTGTGTGGGCCAGTCAACTCATCCAACCAGGCCTTTATGGACCTTGCTTTGTGCACAGTCATGCTGGAACAGAAAAGGGCCTTCCCCAAACTGTTTCCACAAGGTTGGAAGCATAGAATTGTCCAAAATGACTTGGTAAGATGAAGCATTAAGATTTCCCTTCACTGGAACTAAGGGGCCGAGGCCAACCCCAGAAAAACAACCCCACAGCATTATGCCTCCTCCACCAAACTTTACAGTTGGCACAATGCAGTCAGGCAGGTAACGTTCTCCTGGCATTCGGCAAACCCAGACTCGTCTATCAGACTGCCAGATAGAGAAGCGTGGTTCGTCACTCCACAGAACATTTTTCCACTGCTCCAGAGTCCAGTGGCGGCGTGCTTTACACCACTCCATCCGACGCTTGGCATTGTGCTTGGTGATGTAAGGCTTGCATGCAGCTGCTCGGCCATGGAAACCCATGCCATGAAGCTCCCGGTGCACAGTTTTGGTGGAACCACGTTTGAATTCAGTGAGCTCTTTAGAACGACCAATTCTTTCACAAATGTTTGTAAAAGCAGACTGCATGCTAGGTGTTTGATTTTATACACCTATGGCAATGTGACTGAATGAAACACCTGAATTCAATGATTAAGAGGAGTGTTCCAATACTTTTGTCCATATAGTGTATAAGATGTTAGCACCACAACCAAAATGGTAAAAAAAAATCTCGATGATGCAATGATTGCATCACTATATACTACTAGTTTTTTGTTATTACATTTATATTAATAAACTTGTTGTAGCACAGGGAACAGGTCTTTAATGTTGCTGTGTCTAGCCTTGTCAGTTAGGGAGGTGCATGCAGTGTGTACAAGGAAGTGTAGACACTGCCGTTTTTAATGCCTGGGCTTGAGCTGGGAAATGATTCACGGGGGGAAAAGAAACATTCTCGACTTTGTGTGGCTTTCACAGCGGGTGGTTATTATTTCATTTATTTTTTTAAGTGCCCTGAACAGATGTCTCTTTTACATTACTTTTGTAGCAGTAAGATTATATTCATTCAAGGATGAGATTTTCCCTATACCTTTCTAAAATAGATTGTATGTAAATATACAATTTAAAGCTTCCCCCGGACCCGACTAGGGGTTTCGCATCTTTGTCACATTTATCCCTGATAATAATTATGTGACTACACAAGCTTAACTACAGCATGAGTGATTCTTATGCAAAATTCTAAGCAAATTGTGCAGGTCGGATGGGGCAAGGGTTGAGGCATGAAGAAGGCCAAAGTTCTATTCTCTGCATCAGGTATTTTTCATGCTGCTTTGGGTGTAGAGGTGCCCTACACAAAGTGACTCCTTTTGTAATCTTTGTTTACTCTCTGCTGGCCAGCTTTTGTAGAAACGACACACAAACAGGAAATGTACATTTGAGGAAGAAATTGATTTAGTCCTGATTGTTCTGGGACTTTTGCGCAAGAAAATTACTGAATTAAATAAATTAAAAAACACCTGTTTGCATAATTTTTCCAATTTCAGAATCCACACAGGTGATCGACCGTACAAATGCGCCCATCCAGGATGTGAAAAAGCTTTTACTCAGCTATCTAATCTGCAGGTAAACATTAACTGCCTTTTTTTTTGCCGTCTTATCGACTTGATTCAACCTTTTTTAAACTGTGAGGCAACACCCTTTCGCAGTGCTGCTTGAAAGTGACTCAGTTTCTGTATGTTTTGTTTTTTTCCCTCTGCTGAAGTCTCACCAGAGGCAGCACAACAAAGACAAGCCCTTCAAATGTTCCAACTGTTATCGTGCCTATTCAGACTCCGCCTCGCTTCAGATCCACCTGTCTGCACACGCAATAAAGAATGCCAAGGCCTACTGCTGCAGCATGTGTGGCAGAGCGTACACGTCGGTGAGTAAGAAATCCATGTCGAGTTACATTTTAAAATCTCAGCGAAGATGTCTAAAAGTGTTGTTATTTTTCCTTGTTTTTTTTTCCCAGGAGACGTATCTTATGAAACACATGTCGAAACACACAATGGTGGAACATGTGGTGTCCCATCATTCGCCCCAGCACAGGACAGAGTCTCCTACCATCCCTATACGGATTTCCCTCATCTGAGATCCTCACCTGTCTCCTGCCCTCCCGTCAGAGACGTTTTCTGTGATATTTGAACGCCTCTGATGGACTTTGAACCCATAAACAGGGTTCCAAAAATGTGCCAGATTGTACAAGTATCTTGTGAAGAGGTGCTCTTTTAATGAGTATTTCCTCCTTTCCTTTCTTGCTGACCAGATAGTATTATCGGGGACATCCAAAGATGACTTCTCAGCACTTTCAGGCCTGGAAATTAAAGGCCTAAAAAATATCTTTTCTATGTGACTTCACAGAAAAAAGGAAAAAAAAAGTATTGCTCCAGGCAGCTACAGTACATGGAATATCGTTTGAAACTTTTTGTGTTATAACAAGATTACATTGTCTTTTTGTCTTTTTTTATATGGTACATTACTTTCTTCACTCAAGTCTTTGCAACAAAAAAATATTTGCATCAGAAATAGTCTTCCGTTAGCTGAGTGGCCAAGTGAACATAAAGGTGAATGCTTATATAATGTGTATTCATGTATATTGTGCCACTTTTTATGTCAGTGTTTGCAATGTTTCACCAACACATGGCCATAACGCACACATAATAACATTTTATGTTGCAAACCCTGTTGCTAGAATCACCCTGACCAGGATGTGTGACTCATAGTTAGATCGATGGATATATTTTATTTTACATATATTTTGTAATGTTATAAAAATATGCTCAAGGCAAGTTAAATCTGGTCAATTTTCAAAAAAACCCTTAGGTCTTCTAAAATATAAGATCTGTGAAAAGTCTTTAATAAAAAGGAAAAAAAACACACGAACCCCACTAAAACTGATTTGATTTTAGTAATGCAATGAATGTGAGAACTTCTGCTTTCTGTAAGTACTGAAAAGAAATTGAAATTTTGATTTTTGCAACAGTCAAAACCGCCTAAAAATATGATAATTTATATGCATTTATCGTGCCAAATTTACCACAATATTTATCATTATTGTGTTGAATCATGCACTCAGTGCTTTTGTGTCCAATTTGGGTGTGCCAGGATGTAGAGGCAAGACAAAATGTTACACCACCACTCTGCTGTTGCCACACAGACAGATGTATTACTTTCTTGGAAAACATTATTAATGAGGTCCCTCATTTGGGTTTTCAGCTATAATGTGTAATTGAAGCATTCCACTTCTTTGAATACTCATTTTGCCGTCGTTTTATGAATGAAAACGTTGCCATTTTATATGCATTTAAGCCTTAACTTTGTCACAACTCTAGGATCCACGCTGTTGTTTTATCACTTTTAATTTGCCTTTTATTTCATAGCATGATATACACTGTAAATAAACTATATTAACTGTCAACCTGTTTTGTAATAAATAATTCTATAATTACAAGTAATGGTGAAAAGCTTCTTTTTTTTCCTTGTCAGGAAATAACTTGTACCTTTAAATAACTCGTAAACTTTACAAGAATGATTTCTTAACCACTTTACAACGTTAAGTGATCGCGAAACAAGAAGAAGGACGTGTTTACTGCTTAATGCTGACGAATAAAGTGCCTCATCAGACCCTTTTGTTATGCTGCATTGCTGTGTTGGTACGCTGTTCTCTAACGATGGAGACTGATAAAAGAAGAAGAAAAACAACCATCCGCGCGCACAGCTTTATACATCGGGCGAAAAGAGTTGTACGCGTACTTTTGTCCTCGTGCGCTCACAGAGTCGTAGTCGTGCGTCGACGCGTTTTGACATGTCTTGCGTCTCAGGCATGTTGACATACAATTCGCCATTGGAAAAGCTCGTGCGTAGATGAAATGTACTTTTTAAACCGAGTTACACCGTATTGTATACCCTCTCTCTCCCTCTCTCTCTTTTTTTTGTTGTTGTTGCCACTGACACATTTGCATTTGGCACTTTTTGTAACTGTCAAATCGAGCTGTGGGCGACACCAACTGTTAAACAGCAGTGATCGTTAGTGTAACAACAACCAGCCCCGTGTGATGTGGAGCAGCCAGCCCATCGCTGTACGGTTAGCCGAGAGTTGACAACACACTTGAGGTAAAGAACTTTGTTCTGAGACACTCCCTTTTCACTTTCAACACGAGGACACACGACGTTGAGCCGCAGTGTGTCACCGCGTGCTAACCCTGGAGACAAAATCCAGGGCTGAATTATTCGACAGTGAATCTATTTTTTGGACGAGTTATGGATGTATGCGGGTGACAGCGACTCGGGTAAACGATCAACATCTTTGTACGTGTTTATTGAGTTTTGAAGATGTTTCCATCTCTTTTATAATACAACTATATCTGCCAATACTGAGTAATGTATGAGAGGGTTTTATAGTCTGTTGGATGTTACGCGTTTTACTTATTTTACTCTGGCATCTTCATATTTCCTGGAAACGGAAACATGTATAATTACGTCCTATGTTATCTTAGCTGATCTCTCTTGTATCTCCACTGGAGAGGCGTACAAGATTCGTTCATGTTGATTCATGCAGGCATGGTTTGTGTTTGCCTTTTTGTTTGCCCAGCAATGAAACAAGGATACACATGCACATGCAATTAAAAGGAAAAAGTATTAAGTGATCTAAAGCTGCTGGCGTAAATCACCGATTCGATCATATTAGATTAGCAACGACGCACAGATATCATTTTTACATTTGCTTTGGGTCAGTTCTCACAACAGAGTTTCAATGCGCCAAACTCTTAATGCCAAGATTCAAATTGACTTGCTAAATTATTCCCTGCAAACACAAAATGTTGGATTTACAGACACAATTAAAAAATCCAAATCCGACGCATGCTCTGTCCACAGAATACAAACGTTTAATGTTTAATTTCTGTTGAATTCAGACTTCGCAACATTTACGATATGTCTGACTCATAAACCCTATTGCAACACAACTGCTAATTACTTCTCCACCAATGAAAATTGTGGCAACGTTTGTAAAAACGAAGTAATGCATTCGTTTGCATGGCAGCGTTTCAAAATGCTGCCATCCATTGGTGTAATACTAATTGGTCAAATACTGGCTTCGTTTGTGTTCTAATTGCGGTTTGTCTTATCTTGAGGAAATAACCATATGCTGCATATACTTTGCTTTATTTGATAAAGACACGTTTTATTGTGATATACAACACCCTCAATCTTATCTTAGAAGTTAATGTTTGACATACAATGTTGACTCTTACTCCGTAATGGTACGTTTATGTATATACTTTATAGATAAATAATACATTTTGATATCCTCTCATTCAAGAGGTTTGACTTTTATATTTTACAATGTTAAATTGAAGAAAAAAAACCTAAAATGAATCATTTTGGAATCAATAGCAAAACTCCGGTATCATCACCTCCAGTATCTAAGTATCAGTATCTAAACATGTCATGTTGCAGCTGCACCTAGGTGGGGGAATTTGAACGAATGAGTTTGTATGTAGAATAATTTCTGAATTTGTGTAACGCTTCCTGCTCTTTTCTCAGAGTGGCCGTTTTATTCATGAGCCTTCAGCTGCTTTCACTTCTCTTCCAGTTCACGGTCTACTGAGCTTGGACAATAATGGGGTATGTCACGTCTTTAAAATAAAATAAAAAATACTTTATTGTTAAAGCTATTGTGCCACACAGCTTTGCATTTTCTTAATTAAGACTCAGTGTTTACTGTTTAATCTGACTGATCTGTCTTTTTTCCTGCAGACATGTTCAGAAGATGAAGAATGCTTTGAAATATCTGCTTTTTATTCCCATCACGCTCTGTGTTCTGTACTTAATATCTCCATCTTTAAAGTGAGTCTGTATTTAAATTTAAGAGACACCACATACTCGATTTAATTATTGTAAAAAAGCCTAAATGCAAACACTACATTATTAAAATGTGTCTGTATTTTTTGTTTTTGACAGTAGATATTTCATAGGCCTCCAACCTATAGAGAAATGCTCTTTGCAAAGTACAAATCTGCTGAATCTGGACAACACTGTGGACGCCAGCCTCGACCTTTGGTGAGAATTGTGTTTGTGTGTGTACCTGTGTGTACCTGTTGGGATTGCAGCCCAATTGGGGATGAAAACTATTCATAATGATTATGATAAAACACAGCATGAACTCTGTGTGTATATTCCTGCAATATATATTTTAAAGCACAGCAGTGCCTTTAGTACTAAAGATGTGTGTTTTCTTGCAAAAACATAATTGAAAGAGTTGCTAAATGTAGTAGAGCTGAAATGATCAGTCGATTGAATGATTAATAGATCGGCAGAAACATAATCGATAATCGAGTAACAGTTTTTTTCAGTCAGATTAACATAAGGCTGTTTGGTTGACACAGTGTACTGAAAGAAACCCGGTCTCACACACACACACACACACACACACACACACACACACA
>CALSBV010011423.1:10174149-10188733 GCA_943590825.1 Bovichtus diacanthus
CACACACACACACACACACACACACACACACACACACACCTTTGATGCAATCTTGGATCCTGCAAAAAATATTTAAAATATTTTCTTTAAAATGCTTTAAGATTTTTATTTAGGGATTATCAGACAAAGAAACAAGAATTTCCAAAGGATAGCATGTTAAAGTGAGAACACTTATTTCCAAAAGGTATTATATTAATACAGACAACCACCGAGTACCATTTACTTAATAAAATGATATATTAGTCTAGATGTGAAAGTGTTTTGGTTGCATCAGTGCATTTTGGATGTGAGATTAGCTGTAATGCTGAGCTGCATTTTGTCCTTTTGGAAAAAGTGAATTTAGTGCAGAGAAATGTGTGTCAAAAACAAACAAAACTTTAAACATTTGTCTGGAGGGATCGCTGATTCTGTCTTTTTTTTACATTTTTTAAAATCTGTTTGTTTTTACAACCAATGTATTTATATTATATTTATAATATGATAAGTCGTTTTGTATTTCAGGTCCAGAGATGACGTACAAACGTGTACGACTTGGAAAGCTGCAATCATCTGGGAAGGGATGTTTGACCCTGACCTTTACGACCAGATGCATAAAAGGGAAGGATCCTCTGTGGCTCTAACAGTGTTTGCTGTTGGCAGGTTTGTTTCCACATTAATACTGTACATATTAACTGTACATCCACATGCATTCTGGTCTGCAAATGGCATTTCATGTATTGTTTATGTTTAACTGTGGTGACTATTAGATGGATTGATGTGTGGATAGATTATTTAACAATAGATGGATTAGATCGGCGGAAAATTTGACTGTTACTCTTAATTACTGCAACTACTGTATTAAAAGGCAAAACATTTTTACTGTACGCATAAACGTGAAGGGAAAATTGTGAAGGGTGTGTGAATTGTTATCACTGATGAGCATGTGGCACCTTGTACGGCAGCCGTTGACTCTGTATGAATGTGTGTGTGAATGTGAGCAGCCTTTTTCTCATCAGTTTGTTCAGCCTGTTCTGGTCGCTGGCTCAGATGTCACTGCGCCAGCAACATTGCAGTAAAAATGTTTTTACTTGCAGCAACAGATCTGCAAAGATCAAAAGTAGCACATTGCTGCATACTGTACATCAAAGGACCTGAGTTTCCTCAGGAAGTTGAGTCTGAAGAGTCAAAAATTTAACGTGACATTGTTCTCGTCTCCACTTCCCCAAAGGTACCTGGATGCTTACCTCAAGACCTTCCTGAACTCCTCGGAACAACACTTTATGTTGGGTTTGCCCGTGACATATTATGTATTTACAGACGTGCCAGAGAAGGTGCCAGACATCAAGCTCTCTCCACAGCGAAGCATAAAGGTTATAAAAGTCGAGAAGAATTCAAGGTGGCAGGACGTGTCAATGATGCGAATGAAGACCATATCGGACGTCATAGATTCGGATATTCGCCACCACTGCACGCACGTGTTCTGCTTTGATGTGGATCAGGTGTTTACGGGGAGATTTGGCTCGGAGGCTCTGGGAGATTCTGTAGCTCTGCTCCACGCCCATTTCTATCGTCTTCCAAAAAAGTATTTTACCTACGACCGCAACCCAAATTCCAAGGCGTACATGCAAACTGGGGATTTCTACTACCATGCTGCCGTCTTTGGAGGCTCGTGGAAGAGTGTAAAAGCGTTGACTGAAGCCTGCTATCAGAGCATCATGGAGGATAAACAGAACAATGTGGAGGCTCTGTGGCACGATGAGAGCCATCTGAACAAATACATGTGGCTTCACAAGCCGAGCAAGGTGCTCTCTCCGGAGTACTGCTGGGATACCAGTATCGGCTACAGGAGTGACATACGAGTCACCCGGTTACTTTGGGCACCAAAAAATTATGATACACTTCGCACACCTTAGTGTGTTTATATATTTTATATTTAGTAAATGGCATGAAAACTATGTGATAATAATAATGCATACAATCTCTCAGGTTCTCATACTCTCTGGCTCTTTTTTGTTCTCTCTGTGGATTTATTTGCACATCTGCAAGTTGGGTTAAGGGACAGACAATATTTGTTTTCCATGATTCAGGTAAATTTATGACAATGCTGCCCATGCTTCATTGTCTGTGTATAGTGATAATAGAATAGCTCTAATAATTCTAATATCTTTAGATCAATAAAGCCTTGCCTTAAATAAATTTTTCTAAATTAAATATAGTAACTATTTATCCTTTAACTACAGTCAAGACTTCCTGTTTTTTCTCAAAAATATCCTATATCCTATATCCTGCAACATGTGAGCTTCATATCATTTTATGAGTTTCTGAAGAAGGCGGCATGAAAAGAGAAACCACTTGTGTCTTGTTAGTTTGAATGAATCGCATTGACAAATCCTTAGTAAACTTAGTAAACTTCATCAATGGTAAAAGTAACATTTTTGTTTACTTTGCATTTTGACAGTTTTGTTCATTTATGTAATGTTTTAGTGTGAAATTCATTGTGAAATAGCACTTAAGTTTCTCTCAGGAGAGCTTTAAATTAATTGTTGAGATTGATGACCCCTGACCCCTTTCTACAGCCATATTTTTGGAGTAAGATGCACAAGTACAAATTTGCAATGTATTTTGTAACGGTAACCTTGAAAATGATGTGTGCAGGGCTTTACAGAGTTCTCTGGTGAGCAAGAACCTTTGAAATGGATTTGAAGAAACTTTCTTTGCAGGTTAGGACACATTTACTGCTGCATGAGCTGCTTTTCTGCAGGGACAATACTATGGTTTGTTTTTGAAAGATTTTCAATGTAATTATTTGAAAGACGTGGACATGAAATAAACATTTGTAAGACTCTTTCAAGGAGAAATATAAAAAGCACCTTGTCCCAGAGATTTTTTTTTTAAAATTAATTTATTTTTAAGTAAAAGTGCATTTAATAAATATTTAATTTATATAAATTTAATAGTACAGTTAACTCTCAACATACACATTCAAGTCTCATGTAAATATTCTACCTCTGCCTGAAAGTTCATTTTGCTTGGTGCGACAAGTTGCCCTGTCTGAACTTTAGAGACTCTGGTAAAGCAGCGATAATGAAAATTCATTATTTTTGTTTAGTTAATACTGGTAATTTAGTTTATTTCAATCTATGGTAATTATGCTACATTGGTTCTCTAAAATGTCCAAGTTGTGGAGTAGTAGTGTTGGATATATGTTTGACCCTAATATGGGTATATTCTTCTACATTTTACTAAATGCTTTAATGTTGTTTATGCATGATAGTTTGAAATGGAGGTAAAGTGTGACGCTATTACTGACAAGCCGGAGCATCCAACCGATTTACCTGTGAGCAATAATTCAGAATGGATTACTTTGGGTGGGAATCTATTGAGATGTAGAGACTGTGTCTGTTCAGAGTGTGTTAATAATAATAATAACGATAATAATACCTATTTATATAGAGCTTTTCTAAATACTAAAATCAATTTACAATTTGAAAAAATTCATACAAACACACATACATACAAATAATTTAAATATAATAATAATAATTTAAATATATTTAATATATATGTACAGACTTAAGAGGCCAACTCGTCAAATTACTTTTCTTAGTTAAAATGCCAACAAATACAGGTCAGGCAACCAGCCACTGCAATCAGAACAAAAAGGACATTTTAAGGACTTTCAATATAAAAGGACATTTTATTTAAAGCTGCAGAGCTGTAGCTTCGAAAGCCAGTTTATGATGAACCATTCTGAAAGTTTATATTGTGGTTTACCACCACCACTGGAAGCAGCAGCAGAAACAAGAAGAACGCGTGTGAAGATAAAACTCGTATTTCCTGATTAAAACTGACAGTTTTGTCTGGGTTGTTTTCAACTACTGAGGGAACATTATAACCGAGGGGTTATAAATGTATTAGTCAGGTCAGGTTTTTAAGACCTAAGACAGGTTTCCAGTCTGGATTTGGAAAAAGTTCAAAGATGTGGATTTATTTTCAATAGAAATTTTCCAAATGTTTTACATGAGAAACTGTTGCTAAGTTTTAACTTAGATCTGAATCGGCCCAGATTTTAGTTGTGCTCGGTACAAACTTGAAAATGAAATCGTGAGAGAAAAAGTCAGAGAAAGGGAAATTATTCTGCTACTTTATTTATTTACTTACAAAAAAATGATAATTTCTGTACAATATATTCATGTAGCAGATAGACAGAAATACTCAAGAACACATACTGTCTGAGCTGCTGAGGGGCCGTGGGGGAGCCGAGTGGTCTGAGCGTCTCTGAGCGGAGGTCAGATTCAGGTAGCCCATCTCTGCTGATCGAGACAGTGGCCCTGAGACCAAACAGTGAGGGGAGGAAGTCCCGTCGGTCTGCTTGCTCTCAGTATTGTCCAATAAGCCCTGAATTTCAGACGGCTCATGCATCTTCACACTAGGGACCCAATCAAAGTTCAGACATTTAATGGTGTTTTATTCAGCAAGCAAACAGGTTTTGTATTGTCTTAAATTCTGAATAAGACTTACCTTGAAGTTTGCACAGGGGATTTTAAAACCTTCATAAGATTTGATGTTTTCTTCAGTTCCTAATAAAACCAGAACAAATGTTAGATTAATATAAAATAAAAGTGTCTTTCTCAATTACACGGTGTTTAGCAAAGGTCAATCATTTTGGCCAATAATCAACACCTCACTTAAGGAAAAGATACCTCTAAAATGAAGATTTACTTTGAGATTAATGGTCATCCAGCATGTTCTGAATGCGAGTGTTAAGAGTACAACAGCTAAAATAGAGTTGAGCCAAGTACAGCTGAGCCTAAGAGGAAGTTTAGCAAAGTCTCACGCAGCTGAGCCTAATAATCCAAAGTGTTATAAGGATCTAACAGCAAAGTTGTCATTTTTATCTATGCTATATTGGTATTTTGTACAGACATTCATGGTTCCTGGAGGACAAATCCTACTAACTTTGGTGATCCCCTGTCTTTTCTAGTGCCATCAACAAGTTCGACATTTGTGTTTTTTAGTTTAACTTTTGGATGGCTTTCCATGAAAACTATTACTCACATTCATGCCCTCCTCAGGATGAATTGTAATCACTTCAATGATCCCTTGCCTATCACGATATTATGTTTTGTGATTCTGTATCGATTTGTATTAATACATGCAAAGATTTGTGACAGACAGTGGCTTAGATTACACAAAAAAGTATTTGTGGCAGTGGGGTGTGGTGGCTGTGTCGGCTGCTGGGGAGGCTCAGCTGGAGGCCAGGCAGCTAGACGGAATCAGGTAATCAGTCACAATAAAAGCACGCCGATGACCCGGTTCTGTCTTGCAGTAGGCTGGGTTCATCCGGAGAGAGAGAGAAAGACGTGACGGGACAGGACGAGCCGGGACGAGACTGAGGCGGAGACAGAGATGGAGCCGCCTTAAATAAACGGTTTACCCTCCAAAAGAACTCTCCCTCTTTTCATTTCCCTCTTTTCATTTCCCTCTTTTCATTTCCCTGTGTGAGCGGATGAACTGAACAGGGACCATGGCGGAGGGAGAATCCCCACCCAGTCCGCTGGGGCAAGCACTCCAGCTCCTCACCGCGATGCAGGAGGACACGGCCACCCTACAGCGGCAGCAGAGCCAGGCTCTCGCGGACATTGCAGCCGCTCAGCGCGAGGACCGTGCTCTCCTGCGGGAGCTGCTGTAGCGACCGGCCACTCGGGAGGGTGAGTTTGGTGGGAGCCCGGCCCGACCGCCGCACGTCGCCATGCTGAGGATGACCTCCGAGGACGACCCGGAGGCATACCTGGACATCTTCGAGGGCACGGCGGCAGCGTGCGGGTGGCCGAGGGAGGAGTGGGGGATGCGGCTACTACCCCTGCTGTCCGGGGAAGCACAGTTGGCAGCCCACAGCCTGCCGGCGTCCTCTCGCCATATGTATGACCAGCTGAGGAGGGCCATCCTGGACCGGCTGGGGAGCACGCTGGAGGGACACCGCCGCCGGTTCAGGGGGCTCCCCTTCGAGGACGTCGGCCGCCCCTTCCCCTAGGCGCAGCAGCTCTCAGAGGCGGCGAGGCGCTGGCTTCAGCCAGGGAGCAAGGTCGTAAGTATCGATGGTTCCCCACTGCACCTGAACGCACCCCTCACTCACTAACACTTCACGGTGATTAGGGACAGGTTGTACTGGGTGAGCCGCGATACGCAGACAGGGGAGGAAACACCCAGTTGTTGGTGCCGAGCAGCCGTCGGGAAATGATTTTCCAGGCGGCTCATCACAACCCCATGACCGGTCATCTAGGGTATGACAAAACACTGAACCGGATCATGGCCCGATTTTATTGGCCGGGCATCCGCGCGGACGTGAAGCGGTGGTGTGCGTCCTGCAGCGAATTGTCAGCTGGTTATGTGAGAATAATCAATATATAAGCTGTTACAATGTGCCTTATTGTGTCCTTATTTAGAAGTATTAAATGTGATATGAAAAATTTTATTGAATTAAGTGACTACGCATAGTATATTGGCCAACTATTGTGAAATAAGTAAACTGTGAAGCAGAAGACTACACCTCCTAAAAGGGTGACAGAAGATCTGATTGGAGCAGAGAAGTGCTGAGAGGCGGGGACACGCCTAAGTGCCAACAAGGGGCCAATAGGACCTGGCCCCAGCCAACCAATGGGAGAAGACTATACCTGAAAGGCGGCGGGTATAAAATGTGTTGTAAACTAGAGATCGTGGCCGTTCTGTGGATCTGTGAGACAGTGTAACTACTTAAATGTGGTGTGTGGACAGTGAAATGGGTCCTCAGCTGAGTACTTTTGTAATGCTACCATATCATCATGGAATAAATACAGTTAATATGAAGAGAAGTTTTCTGAAATTGATTTCTATGCATCTCTATTTCCAAATATAAGAACATGACAGTTAACCCGCCGGCCACCCCAAAAGCGCCTTTGCGCCCGTTCCCATTAATTGAGGTACCATTCGAAAGAATTGGCATGGACCTCATCGGACCATTAGACCGGAGTGCACGGGGATATTGGATATTGGGGTTATTGGAACTGTATGCGCTACTGGGCGTCCGCTGCATCCGGACTAGTGTCTATCATCCACAGACAGACGGGCTGGTGGAGCGGTTTAACAAAACGCTTAAGAACATGGTGCGTAAGTTCGTTCACGAGGACAGCCGTAATTGGGATAAATGGTTAGACCCTTTGTTGTTTGCAGTGCGGGAGGTTCCCCAGGCCTCCACGGGATTTTCTCCCTTTGAATTATTGTTTGGCAGGAAGCCACGGGGTGTGTTGGACCTGCTTAAAGAAAACTGGGAGGAGGGTCCAAGCATCAGCAAAAGTGAAATTCAATACGTGCTGGACCCGAGAGCAAAACTCCATTCACTGGGCCAGTTATCACGGGAGAATTTGCTCCAGGCTCAGGAGCGTCAGCAGCGCCTGTATAACAGAGGGTCGCGACTGCGTCAATTTACACCGGGAGATAAAGTGCTTGTATTGCTCCCGTCCGCTAGCTCCAAATTACTCGCAAAGTGGCTTCGTGGTCACATGGCGAGTGGGGGACGTCAATGGAGAAAGATGAGTTGGGACCGGAGGTAGAAAAGACGGACAAATCAGCCTCGGTCTCTTGTGACAGCCATCTTTCACCGAGTCAGAGGGCAGACGTTGTCGCGTTGCAAAGGCTGTTTGTGGCCGATGTGTTCTCCCCCCTGCCTGGGCGCACCACTCTCGCACACCACCACATAGAGACGCCCCCGGGCATGACGTTGCGCTTACGGCCCTATCAGCTGCCTGAACACAAGAGGAAAATTGTTCAGGCAGAGCTTCAGGCTATGCTGGAGATGGGGGTAATAGAAGAGTCCAACAGTGACTGTTGTGACTACTGGTGCGCAAGGCCGATAGGTCAGTACGGTTCTGGGTGGACTATCGCAGGGTGAATGAGGTGTCCAAGTTCGATGCTTACCCGATGCCCCAGGTCGACAAACTCCTGGATCGGCTAGGCACGGCTCGTTTTTACACGACACTGGATTTGACCAAGGATTTGACTACTGGCAGATTCCCCTGTCTCCAGAGTCTAAGGAAAAAACGGCTTTCTCCACACCGTACGGCTTGTACCAATTTGTGATGCTTCCGTTCGGGTTATTTGGAGCCCCTGCCACCCTCCAGCGGCTCATGGACCGGGTGCTGCGACCACACTCGGCATATGCTGCTGCCTACCTGGATGACGTCATCATCCACAGTGAGACGTGGGAGTAGCATATGAGGCAGGTGGGGGCAGTACTCGAGTCCCTGAGGAGGCAGCTGGATGGAATCAGGTAATCAGTCACACAATAAAAGCACGCAGATGACCTGGTTCTGTCTTGCAGTAGGCTGGGTTCGTCCGGGGAGAGAGAGAGAGACGGGACGGGACAGGACGGGACGGGACAGGACGAGACAGGACGAGCCGTGACGGGACAGAGGCGGAGACAGAGACGAGACGGAGCCGCCGTCTCTCCCTCTTTTCATTTCCCTGTGTGAACGGGTGAACTCACAGTATTGGTATGATGTTGGATGTTACAGGGCACGCAGTAGATCTGAAGTACCTTTACAATGGCCAAACTACAACAGAACAGCAGGAACTAACCTGTGTATAAATATGAAGGAGAATTAACTGTGCCTGTTACCTCTGCAAAGCGGAGTGACTGCATGTTTTGCAGGCTGCGTTCCAGGACAGCTAGCTGATTGGACATGTGGAGTATCTTGTTTCCTAGTTTCTCGTTTTCCATCTCTAGAAAATCCACCCTTGAGATCAAAACAAACATCTCTCCTTTGTCATTGAACAGCCATTAGCTAAATGTGCAGTAATCCTATGAACATAATGTGTGGACTCTGTTTCATCATGCAGTGATGAGTGATGACTGTGTAAGTTCAGTACCTGCATTTGGACAAAGAACCTTTTAGATTACTGTCTTTCTTGTTGTGCTCCTCCTCATTGAGCTGTTGTAGTAGCCTTCTCCTCTCCACAAGTAGTTTCTCATTTTCCACAGTAATGCTTATGGTGAGCTCCTTTTCCTGGAAAAAGAAAAACTATTTGATTTTGTTCGATTCATCCTCCAGTTTTATATGATCTCATTTATTTGCATAAGTTTATGCAGTAGAGGGAAGTACATTATGAACATTAGAAACTTTTTTTTTTTATTTATTTTTTTTTTTTAAAAGGGGAAGTACATTATGAATCAATTCAGTATGATCACAGTTTAACATATTCTATGACTGTTACCGTTGTCACCGAGTCAATATATTAACATACTGTAGCTAACAAAGGGAAAAAAGCTCTAATTCTTTTTTCGAAAGCAAACATTCTTATATTAACCCAGGCGTGGATAAATATTGATATTTAAATCCATCATGTAAAAAAAAAAAATCGAATATAATTAAATATAAAACAAATAGTGATGAATTCAATTTAAACCAAGATGCTTAAAAAAGGATTCAAAAGATTCAAAAGCAGCATCAGAACATAACACTGATAACGTAACACACTTTTGTGTAAAGTAGGACAAAGCTGCGGATGTACCTTTGCTACTGAATGGGAACACAACGACAGTTCTCGCTGTAGATTTGTTATCTTCTCGTCACGCCACGTGGTTTCATCGTCAAATTTCTGTTTGGCTCGACACAGTTTTGCCTTGTGCTTTTCCTTCATTTCATGTTTTTTACTGTAAAGAAATGGACCAAAATAACACATTACTTATTATTATTATTATTATTATTATTATTATATTAAATGTCGGTTTAAATGTGGCAAGAGAATGCCATACAACATATATTATTAGAGCTATTATTGTACTGTGAAGGGACATTGTCATCAATGTCAACGTTTTCAATGTCCTCTACAGGATGAAGAAAAGTCTTTAGTGTTGTTTCCTAAATACAAATCTTATTGGCTAAAATAAAAAATGACCGTCTCCTCAAGCTTTATATTGTGTTATATTTTCTGTCAAGTCTGAATTTTTTTACTGCGGGCAACACCATGGGCCTGTTACCTCCGTTCTTTGTCAAGGCATGTAAGGGTTTCACAGATCTCCTTCTTGAGTGTCTCACACTCATCTTGGGTGGTCAACAAAGTCTTCACTGCTTCTTGATAGTGAGGACTCTCCTGCGGTCCAAAGTACAAACATCAGCAGTGATGGAAATGAATGGTTATAGTGCATGTAGTCGATGACGCAACCCACGTAGAACCATTCAAATGAATTTCGAGCTTTTGTTCTCTGAGCTTAACACGTGGGTGACAACAGCTTCTGCGCTTTAGTAACGGTCGACAGACGTACAATGAATGAAAGTTATAAGACGTAACCAGACATGCAGTTGTCCTGACAAATGACCAATTCTCCAGGTATATTCAAATATATAAGAAATTACCTTACGCAGTGTGTTTTCCTTGTTCTGCAGCAGCTGGAGTTGTGGCTGTAGCTCTTTATCGTCTTTCACCTGACAGTGAGGGTTTTCAAAGTGCTGTGAATCTGCATCTTTTTGCTTCCACAGCCTTCAAACACACACAGAAACCTTCACTAACCTATGTGTTACTGCAACATTGAGAGTTTGCATACACATACAGTACAGTAGCTGCTGGATGGTGAGTGGAGATAGAATATCCTACTTTTGATCCTGAAGATTGTTTTCTTTGGTGCAGATGGTAGCGAAAAGTGTATCCAGCTGCTGCTTGAGGGAACGTATCTGAAAGGATAAGAAACGTTTTTTTGACATGTTATAGGAAACAAAGACCATTGTACTCCATCGCTCTTGAAAAAAAAAAACAATCTGTTGATGAGTTTTAATAATATTTTGAATCACTCACTTCTGACTCCTTCTCTAAAAGGCATCTCGACTGAGCGCTGAGCTTATTTTGTAAATCTCTGCAGAACTCATTGCTCTGTTTTAATTCAATTGCCTGGGACGGGGGGAAAAACAGGATCGACATTAAGACATGTATCAACTCCAACTCCCTTTCGTGAGTCATGCTGGTTGATAGCGGTGTGTTTGACACTGTTTAACAAGAGCAAGACTCGGTCAGTAATACGAACCTGTTCAGTAAAAAACACTAATTCTTTGCCGAGGGACCCATGCACATGAAGATTTACCAAACTGTGTTGAATCCTTGCCGTTTGAAATAAAACCCTGTTGTGCTCAGTTTGTTTTGGGGATAGTAGTTAAAGCAGATGTAATCTTCTCAAGGATTTGTATAGTGAGACTTACTTTAGCTAACTCATTAGCCTGCTTGGCCTGAACCTGCACAGCTTGCTGCTGCTGCTGCTGCTCCTGCAGGGCTGACTCCAACTGCACCACCTCCCTCTGCAGAGACACCACCTGGGAAACATTACACAGATCAATGTGGTTACCAAATGTCTGTCTCAGCACAGGCTCCACCTTGAGGCTGCACTTTAGAGGTTTGACAGATGGGAGTTTTTACATTTGATAACAATGCAGGCACCAAAGCTTCCAATAGGTTATCCTTTGGAATTTGATGATAATCCATATCTTTAAACCTGACTACTCACATTCACACACATTGTTATACAAATGACACATACCCTCTGCATCATTTAAAGTGTAGGATGCTAAAACATTCTACATTCCACACAACAGACACAACAACAGTCTATACAGTTCAAACTGTGCAAATTAAAAAGTGTCAGTGGCATAAATATAGGAGACAATTAGGTAGACTTTCAGGACTTCTCTAAGGGTTTGGATTCACAACTTGGTCAGTCTTTTTGTTTGGGAGAGAGCTGAAATGGAGTCACTGCCACATTGTGTGTTTAACAGCCATACAAACAATCCATGATAACTTGCATTAGTTTGAGATCTGATCATATATTTATGTACTCACAGTTTCCTCCTTTTCCAAAAGAGATCTTGTCTGAGCAGTGAGCTCCTCCTGTAAATGTCTACAGGTCTGGTTGCTCTGTGCTAGCTCTGCTGCATGAGACTAAAAAAAAAAGAAAAAGAAACAAGAGGGTACTTTTTTTGTTTTTAACACGTACATTTCTTAGTAATTAGACACCAACTAGTCCAGGGGTGGGCAAACTACGGCCCGCGGGCCATATACGGCCCGTTGGGCTTTTTAATCCGGCCCGCCGAACTTGTCCAAATTATATTTAAAAATAATAATAATAATAATAAAAAAAGATCGGCGCACTTCAGGCACATTCACCTTGTTGGCGTGTGGTATATTTTTGTATCTTCATGTGCTCTGGTAATTATGGTAAATACCAAAAACCAATTGAAAATTGCACCTGAACACAACACACAACGCACTTGTAATTACCAGTTTACAAGTGGAAAAGATCATCTTTACCATAGCACTTGAAGGTACCATTACTTCTTCTGTTTTTAGCTTTGCTCTGTGAGCCCTTCTGTAAAAATGAGCTTATCAAAGAAAAGAAAAGTGGATAGTGAGTGCCGAGTGTTTAATACGGAGTGGGCAACAAAATATTTTTTCACTGAAGTCCAGTCAAAGGCTGTATGCCTGATATTCCAAGAAACTGTCGCGGTTTTCAAAGAGTACAATATCAGCCGTCACTTTGCTACGAAGCATGCTAACTATGCTAGCAAGCAGTCAACACAAGAACGGACGGCTACGGCTCAGAGGTTGGTGGCTAATTTACAGACTCAGCAACATTTTTTTCACCGACAAACTGCAATTCAAGAGTCAACTACCAAGGCAAGTTTTTTGCTGGCATTCAAATTAGCAAAAGCTAGCAAGCCTTTCTCCGAAGGCGAGTTTTTAAAAGAATGCATGGTAGAGACGGCAGGTCTACTGTGTCCGGAGAGCCAAGGCAAGTTTGAAAAAATCAGTTTATCGCGCAGGACTGTGACTCGCCGTGTGGAACTGATTGACGAAGATATAGCCAGCCAAATAAACAAAAAAGCCGAGTCCTTTAAGTTATATTCACTGGCACTGGATGAAAGTAATGACGTAAAAGACACTGCTCAGCTCCTAATTTTTATCCGCGGGATTAACAACAGTTTTGAGATAACGGAAGAGTTTTTGACCATGGAGTCTTTGAAAGGAAAAACACGGGGAGAGGATTTGTATAACCAGGTGTCTGCTGCCATCGAGAGACGTAAGCTACCTTGGAGTAAACTTGCTAATGTCACAATGGATGGATCACCAAATTTAACTGGAAAACATGTTGGGCTGCTGAAAAGAATCCAGGATAAAGTGAAAGAGGAAAACCCGGACCAGGATGTTATTTTCCTTCACTGCATCATCCATCAGGAATCGCTGCGTAAGTCTATATTGCAGCTTAATCATGTCGTGAATCCAGTCGTAAAACTTGTCAACTTTATACGAGCAAGGGGACTTCAGCATCGTCAGTTTATTACGTTCCTGAAGGAAACTGATGCGGATCATCAGGACTTACTGTACCACTCTCGTGTCCGCTGGTTAAGTTTGGGCAAAGTGTTTCAACGAGTGTGGGACCTGAAAGAGGAGATCGGCGCATTTTTGGAGTCAGTGGGGAAATCCGACGAATTTCCCGAGCTAAGCGACAAGAACTGGCTTTGTGATTTTGCGTTTGCTGTGGACATATTTTCACACTTGAATGAGCTGAATGTGAAACTACAGGGGAAAGATCAGTTTGTGCACGACATGTACAAACATGTTACAGCCTTCAAATCTAAGCTAACTTTATTCTCCAGACAAATTGCAAACAAATCTTTCGTTCATTTCTCCACACTTGCCACGCAGAAAGAGGCAACGCGAAATGCAAAGAAATACAGCAAATCACTGGACGACCTGCACGGAGAATTCAGCCGTCGGTTCTCTGATTTTGAAAACATTGAAAAGTCACTTCAGCTGGTGTCCTGTCCCCTGTCACAAGACCCTGAAACAGCACCAGAAGAGGTGCAATTGGAACTGATCGATCTTCAGTCTGACTCCGTCTTAAAGGAGAAGTTCAACTCTCTTAAACTGAATGACTTTTATGCTTCACTTAACGAAGCCACGTTTCCAAACCTCCGGAAGACAGCACAGAAGATGCTGACTTTGTTTGGCTCGACCTACGTATGTGAGCAGACATTAAGCGTCATGAACATCAACAAATCCCGTCACAGATTCAAGTTAACTGACCAACACCTCGGATCTATCCTGAGAATTGCCACAACAAAACTTACTCCAGACTTTGATGCACTGGCAAAAAAGGGAGATCAACAACACTGTTCCCACTGAAATTGAACGTGAGTTTCTCTACTGTGTTTATTTAAATTAAATTAAATTAAATTAATGCCTTTGGAAAACAATTTGTACAATGAGCCTTGCATATTCATGCTTTGCTACATGTTACAGGCCAAATCCTCTCATGTAATGGCTTTTACATGTAATTTATATTAGTTCACACAAACACTCCATCCATCTGTTTCTGGCCCGGGCCCTCTGTCAAATTTTAGAACCCATTGTGGCCCGCGAGTCAAAAAGTTTGCCCACCCCTGAACTAGTCTGTGCTGTGTACAGTCTCCTACATTAAATTTGCATCTCTCCTTTATCCAAATAATGGCGATAGTGATAAAGATCTGTGGCTGTTTGATACTGAGGTACACTGTGCTATATATACATATATATATATATATATATA
>CALSBV010011423.1:10238733-10281373 GCA_943590825.1 Bovichtus diacanthus
TCTCTCCTCAAAATTTTACACACAATACCCAAATATGACAATGTGAAAAAAGATTTAGATTTTTGCAAATTTATTAAAAATAAAAAACTAAGAAATCACATTTACGTAAGTATTCACAGCCTTTGCTTAATACTTTGTAGATCCACCTTTGGCAGCAATTACAGCCTCAAGTCTTTTTGAATATGATGCCACAAGCTTGGCACACCTATCTTTAGGCAGTTTTGCCCATTCTTCTTTGCAGTACTTCTCAAGCTCCATCAGGTTGGATGGGAGACGTCTGTGCACAGCCATTTTCAGATCTCTCCAGAGATGTTCAATCGGATTCAAGTCTGGGCTCTGGCTGGGCCACTCCAGGACATTCACAGAGTGGTCCTGAAGCCACTCCTTTGAGATCTTGGCAGTGTGCTTCGGGTCGTTGTCCTGCTGAAAAATGAACCTTCGCCCCAGTCTGAGGTCAAGAGCGCTCTGGAGCAGGTTTTCATCCAGGACGTCTCTGTACATTGCTGCATTCATCTTTCCCTCTATCCTGACTAGTCTGCCAGTTCCTGCTGCTGAAAAACATCCCCATAGCATGATGCTGCCACCACCATGCTTGACTGTAGGGATGGTATTGGCCTGGTGATGACCGGTGCCTGGTTTCCTCCAAACATGACGCCTGGCATTCACACCAAAGAGTTCAATCTTTGTCTCATCAGACCAGAGAATTTTGTTTCTCATGGTCTGAGAGTCCTTCAGGTGCCTTTTGGCAAACTCCAGACGGGCTGCCATGTGCCTTTTACTAAGGAGTGGCTTTCGTCTGGCCACTCTACCATACAGGCCTGATTGGTGGATTGCTGCAGAGATGGTTGTCCTTCTAGAAGGTTCTTCTCTCTCCACAGAGGAACGCTGGAGCTCTGACAGAGTGACCATCGGGTTCTTGGTCACCTCCCTGACCAAGGCCCTTCTCCCCCGATCGCTCAGTTTAGACGGCCGGCCAGCTCTAGGAAGAGTCCTGGTGGTTCCAAACTTCTTCCATTTACGAATGATGGAGGCCACTGTGCTCATTGGGACCTTCAAAGCAGCAGACATTTTTCTGTATCCTTCCCCAGATTTGTGCCTCAAGACAATCCTGTCTCGGAGGTCTACAGACAATTCCTTTGACTTCATGCTTGGTGTTTGCGCTCTGACATGCAGTCAACTGTGGGACCTTATATAGACAGGTGTGTGCCTTTCCAAATCATGTCCAACCAACTGAATTTACCACAGGTGGACTCCATTTAAGCTGTAGAAACATCTCAAGGATGATCAGTGGAAACAGGATGCACCTGAGCTCAATTTTGAGCTTCATGGTAAAGGCTGTGAATACTTACGTAAATCTGATTTCTTAGTTTTTTATATTCAATAAATTTGCAAAACTCTCAAGAAAACTTTTTTCACATTGTCATAACGGGGTATTGTGTGTAGAATTTTGAGGTAAGAGATTAATTTAATACAATTTGGAATAAGGCTGTAACGTAACAAAATGTGGAAAAAGTGAAGTGCTGTGAATACTTTCCGGATGCACTGTAACTGCGTACTTTGCTCAGGCTTAATTGTGAATGTGCTTTACAACATGCAAGATCTCACACACTCTTGTGTGATTTAGCTTACCAACTCAAAGCATCAATGAGAGTTAAGCGTGCGGCTCCTACCAGTACTGTAATTCTGATTCTGATACTCAAAGTCAAAAGTTTGTGCTGCAAAAATTTGTGGGAAAAAAAGATTTTTGATTTAGTGCTATCTCACCATAATTCCAGCAGTTATCAGAGAGCTTTTCTCAGTATTCAGAGTGCGTACCCTGCTCCTCAAGGCTCTGATCTCAAGGTCCAGACGATCATTCAGCTCTTTGGCCTTTCGCAGTTCCACCATTTCTTTTGAAATCAAGTCAGACAATGAACTCTTCAGATTATAATTAATACTTGTGGATTGTTTTCTGTGGAATGCTGGTTGATTGTGAGTATTCTAACTTGTTGCATACTATAAACATAAACATGGATACAAGTTAGGCACTTTCTTTTATGATTTAACAAAAAAAGATAACTATTGTTGTGAGGATCAGCTGAGGAGCAGCAGGGTGGCTGAATCAGGTGGTTCTCACATTCACACCTTGTTCATGTGGGTTTCCTCGCACAACATAAAGACCTGGGGCCAGACGGATAAATTCTTCGAGGTTTTGCAAAATAGAAACTGTAAAATATCCTTGCCTCTTACCCAGTGCATGCTGGATTAATCTCCAGCCTGTGTGAACTGGATAAGCGCGTATACAAAATAAATTAATCGGAGCTGTGTGGGGATTGTAGCACAGATCTTCTCTCCCTTTTACACCCAACATAAGCTCAATAACATACTGTATGGCAATCCTCTGGAGACAGCATAAAGAACACACATGAAAAATAATTCTTACCGTATTTCTTCAGTTTTTGTACTTCCTGTCGGAGTTGCTCTACCTCCTGCTGGGCTGACTGCAGCTCAGGCTCTAAAAACACAGATGTTGGAATAAACACAAAGCTGCTGGCAGAGTTTTCTCTTCAACTAGGAGCATTGGCAGTTGGTGGTAACTTCTCTTTTAGAATCTGTTTGGGTATTGTATGATGGTAAAAATAACTTCTGAATGCATGTAAAGTACAATATTTATTAAGAATTCTGCTGAAAGTTTGGGATGTTTTATGTTCTAGTAGTGGTCGCAACCTTGACTTAATGATGAATGAAAATTGAGGAAACATTGAGGTCGTGGCTACTGAGTTACCACCATGAAAAGTCTCTTTGAGAATCAGTCTGCTTGCAAGGAGCCGATTAATATCGCTCACCATAAGCTCTTTGGGTCAAATGAGCAGACTCCAGCTCATCAGTCAAACGCCGGATCTCATTGTGGGCCATGGCCAACCGACGGGAGCCCTCCTCCAGGTCCCGCTCCAGACGGGAACATTCCCTCTCCACGCTGCTTGCCCGACCAGCCAAATGCCTGGCCTCAACCTAAAAAGAGAGGGAAAGAGTAAATTACCAAGTGACCAAGATTAAAGTGGATTGATACTACGAAGAGAACCAATGAATACAAACAAGAAGTTCATAGATGCATGCAAGAACAGACAAGAGACCTTGAGAAATGCATTGGATCAAGCAGCATCAGTGGTGTGGTATCTTGAATTTCTTCCGGCATGCAAAGTTCCCTAGCTTGAGCTGGCAACAGAGCTTAATAACACTGGAACAAAAAAAAAAAAATGTTGCAGTTATGGTTGATGCTGTTGAACGAAAAACGTGCAAAATAAATCCTAATATTCAAGCGTGCACCTTGGGATACACAAAATCCTGTCCCTGATTTTGCATCTGACCTGAGTCCAGTTTTTAGTGTTTGTTAGTATGAGACGCAGAAACTTTACTGTACATAAAAGGACATACAGGAATAAAAGTATGTTTGCTCTGTGCCGCTTTGTGGAGTCCAAAGAGTCTCTTCCATGGGCTCTGGCCATGACGTGGCGCCCCCTTGTGGGAAGACTGGAATAACATTAGATCACAGAACCATAGAATAAGTCTTTTGCACACAGAGAAATGTATATGTACATGTTTTAACAATGGAACAAATCTTCCAACCTGTTGTGCGTTGGGGTTCAGCACCTGGGCTTCTGTCCCAGGCGCAGTGGCTGTGTTTCCATCACCCGTCAGATTGTTTGGAGTTGCAGTAATCTCAAGTAAGGAGGCTCTCTCTACCAGGAGGTAGGCCACCTGCTCACTGGGGCTGCTGTGAATCAACTCTGTGAGACCCTGCTGGTACAGCATCTTAGCCACCTCGCTTATCTGGGAATCTATCACAACAGAGAATGGCGACAAAGTAGGATTTATAAGGTCCAAGGTTGAACGATATCACTGATGCTCGGTAGATGGGTGCCAATGATGTTGTGGGCGGATTTAATCCCACTCTGCAGAGCCATCCTGTCCTGGGCCGTGCAAATCCCGTGCCACTTTGTAATGTTTCCAGTCAGGATGCTTTCTATTGCTCCTCTGTAAAAGTTATCAAGAACTCGTTTTTCAACAGAATGGAGATGTGTGAGGAGCATGTCAGATTGTTTGTGATGCTGATTCCCATGAACCTAAAACTGTTCACTTGCTCCACCTCAGCTCCATTGATGTAGACAAAGGTGTTTGTCTTCGCCTCAGCTCCTTGGTTTTCCTTTAAAATCTGAAAATGTGAGGACTGGGGGTTGTCTGGGGTTTTGTCTGCCATGTTTTGCCAATTCTGCCTTTCTGTCCCCCCCTTGAGCCACACTTCCCCAAGCCCCTGCATTGCAATTCCCCATCCATCCACCAGATGCCCTCAGACTCTTCCACCTGTCCCAGTCACCTGACTCTCTCATACACCTGCTCACCTGTTTCCACTTTCCCTCATCAGCCCTGCATAACCGGCCCATGTCCACTCTTTCCTCATGTTGTCAATGTTGTGTTGTGCTGGTGTGGACCAGCAGTCAGCAAATGGCACTGATTCAGCAAACTCCCAGCCGGATTGTCAAACTCTATGTTGCTGCCATTACACCGGTTAGACCCAGCGCTCCATGTCACTACTGGTGCTCCCCTGAGCTTTTTTATGGAGCCATCCTGAACTGTTTCCCAGACATTGGACGAGAGGGAGCACATTTTGCAACAAGACAGGACAACTAATATGGCTTGTGTTACTGAAGGAAATTGAAGTAACTAGAAAGCCTTTAGCGTATGAGACAAAAATACCTACAGGATATTCTCAAAATATGTACTAATAATCTATTGGAAAATATCATAAATGATTTTAAAAGATTTTGTCAAAGTGCAGATAAAGATCGGGAAGTTGGAATGTTGTCACTACTGCTCTTACAGTTGTATTATTCTTATTTGTAAGTAGTGTACAGGTAAAAATGTCCAACCTTGAAGGGATATTAGGCGTTGCAGCTGATCCTTGAGTTGATCGTTTTCATCTTGTATCTCCTGAGCCAAAACATCTTTGTGCTCTGTAAAGATTCGGATCTGCTCCAAGGACTTGCGTACCTTCCAGACAGACAGAGAGCCGACACAGACTTTCACTTATTGTTGCTCTTCTTGACCATTTCTGATGTCACTAGTAATTCAGCAGTGATAACTCACCTCTGCCATCTCTGATAAGTGCTGCGAGCGCTGGGTGTCCAGGTCCCATGTCACACTGTTCAGACGACTTCTTGAGTGCTGGAGGGAACTCCATAGCAAATACAGCTGAGCCTCCTTAGGGGAGTCAGGAGCGAGCCCCTCCTCAATGAACCATGTGGCGATCTGCTCCAGCTCCTCCTAGAGATGGGTGACATGTGGACAAACCACCTTATGTCATACTTAAAAAGGGCTTACTGTCTCTGACTACTTGTGATGATCGTTATGTAATTTGTAATTTATTTGGATAGGATCATTATTAAAAAATGCATTTCTTTTATTAATTTTTTTTATCTCACCCTGCAACTTCAGATCACTGACTGTCAGAGAAACTTATGATGCGTCACAATTTAAAATACATAAACAACGTTTTAGGGTAAGATTATGTGATTATCAACCTTGTGGGGTTTTTTTTTTCTTCCTGGGAGTGACACAGTAATCTCGAGATGCTTGTCAAAATACTCTTTATATAATGACCTCCCTACTCTGAACTAGAGAGAGATAACTGACACTTCTCTTGACTGTGGCTCAAGTTGTTGGCACATTTTGGGGGAACAGCTGTTTCTCTCAGTGGAGACAGGTGGCATTGCCAATGTGTTTCTGTTGAACAGATTCTGCCTTGTCTTTCTATGGTGGTCTGAAACTGGGACTAACACAATAACAAAGCAAACATAAGTGACCACACTGTATCTAGTGTGTTACCGTTCACCCTTTAAAGCTCAGTCATTACAGTCCAATGCTTTTCTGAAACCAACAGAACTTTTTATTTTATTTTTATTATTATTATTCTAGTGAAGATCCCAAAGTTTTCAAAGAAGCAAATTATATCAGGATGAATATGAGAAGGCAAATATGTATTGCATGATGCACAAGACATCTACGACATTTTCGTTTGATAGAATTGTGCAGCCGTGACAAAATAACGAAGAAGAAAATGCACTCCGTGTAAACATCATATCTTGCAGATCTGGAACAAGCTGATGAGACTGTTGTGTGATCCAGTGTGGACTAAGATCTTTTCAGCCTTAAAGTGCATGTAAATGGGGGACAAAGGGGAGAAACTGTGTGTTTTAAGGTGTTCATTTAATTTCATCACCAGCTTTACAGCGATGAAGTCAATCAAATGTTTGACGGTATAACGTTTTAGCTAAAGTTTAGGTTTTAGCTAGCTAGTGGTTAAGTAAACTAAACGGAGAAAAAGTAGAATATGTTCGGTACCTCTGGTTGATCCATTTGTCCTGCGATGGGAAACAACGTTCGGCCGTAGTTTACGATCACATGTCAGCCTTAAATGTTTGTCGTTTTCCGACAAAGTCCGACATCGACTCCGAACACCGAAAATCAACGTCTTCTCGTTTTTGTCCAACGGTAATAACGCGCACTGGAATGCACTCACGCAACGTCCCACACACTGTGGGATTTAATAAACGGATAACTCTCCTCAAAACTTTAACGTCAAAACCAGTGACAAGAAGTCGAATAGCGATGTGTGCTGAGGCTGAAGGAATGTACAGTGAAGTATCTTTGTCTGTGGTTGGAATAAGTGGTGGTGGTGCGAGGTTCTTTTGCTGCTTGTTGTATGAACTCACGGCTGTGGTCGTGGGCTGTCCGATCGTCCGTGAAGGAGTCTTGCAGGAACCAGTAAACCTCAGTAAAAACATTACTTTGTGTAAGAATCCATTTCATATTAATGTTTGGCTTAATTTAGAGTAAAATTATGGGATACTGTACCTCTATGGTGGAATGTAATTAATTGCCTTTACTCAAGTTCTATTATAAATTTGAGGTGCTTACTTGATATTTCCATTTCTTCATAAGCCTACCTCTACTCTACTACAGTTGAGGAAAACACACCTTTTTATTCTAGTTTGACAATTGTAGTTACAGTTAATCAAAAAAAAAAAAGTTTACATAAAAAACAAGTGATTATGCATGCATTGTTCTTGTAGATTAAACTACCCCACAGACTGTATATAAAACTGAATATCAGCACAACCGATGGCTACGACAGTAAAATGCTGCTCACACATTTATGCAACATCCATAATAATCCAGAGTATAATTTATAATAGTAATTCACTCATAGTGGCCATTTTTTTCCTGCATTAAGTACTTTTACTTTTGCTGCTTCAAGTATATTTTGCTAATGATACTTGCATACATTTATTTGAGTACCATTTCTAATGCTGGACTTTTACTTGTAATGCGGAATTTTACAGTGAGGTATTGCTACTTTTCCTTAAGTAATGGATTTGAATACTTCCTCCACCGCTACCGAAATATTACACATAGTTTGTTATAGGCATCCATTGTTGCTGCAGTTGCTTGCAACGCATTTACAAAGTGTGTTCATTATACAAATTACAACATAAATTGTGATGAGGTTCAAATAAACTTAAGTGCAAATTAATACATTTAAAGGTCAAACGGCATTAAAAATATACCCAGATGGGAGATTATTTTTTGCAGCATTTTCACCTTTTATTGGATTGTTGAAAAGGCAGACTGAAAACGGAAGAAGGGCGGGGCAACAAAGGTCACCAGCTGGCATGTAACCAGCAACATTGCAGATATGTGGCATGTTAATGATTTGTGACGTCTGTTGTGTATTTATTGTATTACTTTGCTTTTACTGTGTATATCACACCAAGAAGTCTTCTTGGTGAGATACATTTCCTTCCATGGTGGGACAATAGTGTTTATTTTTTACTGTAACCAGTGTAATTTAATGAAACAGAATATCTATCTAAATTGATATTCTTCCTGGGGATTAAATGTGGATTAAACACTGTGTGTTGTGTCATGGGTGGTCTGAGATTTCCTGCACTACACTAAAAAGTGGGCAGTAATCAGCCCTTACTTCCTGCCTTTCAATCGCCTCACTCTGGAAATACTGTGGTGGTCTCTGTGCCAAAACTGCACAGCTCCATGAATAGCACGAGTACATGTGCAGCACTGGTACAAAAATGTGGCTTTAATAATACAAAATGTAACCATTGCGAGCCCATACATCCAGCACTGTTATGACAAATATGTTTCAACTGTGTGACTCTAGTGGTCCTTCAGTAGAATAATGGATTTAGGCATACATTACCTCATCGTATTTTGTTCCATTTTAAGGAAATGTTCTGTGTTTTTGCAGGTCTAGAAGAATGTTATTTTTGGTGTTGAGTTGGTCCAGAAGACATATTTGAGGGGGAGGGCAGAGCAACTTTAGAGGAAATGGGTGTTGAGAACTCCTCCTATATCTAACTCCACATTCCTCTTCTGTACCCTTCTCTCAAAGTTTTGGAGCTAAAACGTCTGTGAGGACAGAGGACGCGCAGAGGGAGGATAACATCAGACGACCACTGAACAGTACAGACTCAAAGGTGCTGAAGCTAAAGGGTAAGAATTTCATCTTGGTTATGTTGGATTAAACCTAAGTATTCTTCCTGGATTTTCACATACTAGCTATTGCCCAATGAGATGCAGGTCACACCCAAATGTCATCAAATGCTAACAAAAGAGTCCTTAATGATATTGTTTGAACGTTTTATAAGGATGCTTTGCTGGTGTCCCACTGTGTTTGCAATTTCTGTCGTCATTACTTTCGTTACTGTCTGCGGCAGTTACCTCAAACTATAACGTAAACCAGTTGTAGCACTATGTAATCAAACACATGCCTCTCTGAATTGTCCACAATCTAATAGCAACAGTAGTTCCCCTCTATGGGCAGAGCTGTGTGGGAAAGACAAACATGTGCAACGCGTAGTATAACCCACTCCTTGAAGTGCACTGTACAGTTGTGGAAGGATAATAAAGGAAAAGTCTACACCCAGCACTTGTATTTAAAAACTCATTCAATGTTTTTTGAACCAGGCAGCAGTCTCTCTTTAATGCCACAGAAACAAATGTACCAAACACACAGTTTGGATATTTTAGACTTAACTTTTGATTAGATAAATAAAATGAATTTCATTTGTGCATTAGCCCTTTCTAATTTAGTCACCTATAATGTAGTAGAAAAACGGCACATTTTATAGATTAGATTTGCATTCAACTTTATTGTCATTGTGCAGAGTACAGGTACAAGCCAAAGAAATACAGTTAGTGTCTCACCAGAAGTGCAAAAATGTGCCATATTATATACAAAAAGTGCATTGAGTGATGCTATAAACTACAATATACAGATGATGAACAGATGTTAAACATGTAATAAACATAACACTATATTCTTGTTTTATGTCTTATTGATTGTAGTTTGTAGTTATTTATAACTGTATCTAAGGGAACTGAAACAAAAGCCTTGCTTAATAATGTGATTCACCATTTTTGCTTATGTCCTCAAAAATGTCTGATGGAACACGTGAATCAAATTCTTGAGTAATTCATCTCGCTTATTCAGAGCTGTTGCCATTTCACTTAAATGCCTTTACACCACAGCTTTCTTTGGTGTGAATTAGGGCTGTCACGATATCCGATTTTCACTACGCGATTATCGCGGCCAAAATACTCCACCATAAATGATTGTATCGCGATATATCTATCGCAAAAGTAAAAATAATAATTATTATTCATCATTAACATTGTTTATTGTGTGCTTTGTCTTTTTTTTTTTTTTTTTTTTTTTTTTTTGGGCAAATTAAATACTCTCAAAATACGAGTGTAGGGAGATGGAGAGAGTCTGTAACCATAACTGTACAAAAAGAAAAACAAATGATTTCAGAGGTGCTGGATTATTATCATTTGCGTATTATTAACACGATGTAACACTGTGGATCATTGGGGAATGCTTTTAAAAAGATACAGAAAAAGGTAATATGTTTGTATTATTGAACCTGATGTGTACTGACAGATCATCCTTTATACTGTAGGTATTTATTACTATACCATTCATAGAAAGTATGTCAGACTGTTGGTAGATGGGGTTTCAGATTACAGGCTTGTTTACAGGGATCTGATTTTCTGATGTATTCCTCAGAGACTGGACCGGCTCTGGAGACAGAGGGAACCCGCTTGTCTGACTGTCATGCTTGTGTCCTGATAAATGGGCAGCGATTGTCAGTGCAGATGTTGAGATGCATGATGAACGTGCTCATAGTTTCCCCAAGAGGCAGACACAGGATCCACTGTTTCTTGCCACTGCCTTTAGAAATATGGGGACCATTTAAAATGACATAGATCATAGAGCTGTTTGGTTCTACGTGGAACCACCAATATTAAAGGTCCCGTATTGTAAAAAGTGTGATCTCCATTTTTATTTTATTTTTTTATTATAAAGCAGGTCTAGGTACTATATATAAATACTGGGAAAGTCTCAAAATGCTTAATCCACAGAGAAATGCACACAGCCCGTACTCGGAAATGGTGCCTTTTTAAACGAGCCATCAGGACTTCAGTAAACTTGTGATGTCACAACTATACATATATAGGTCATTCCCCGGCTGCAATAGAGTGGTGCAGGGATGACGTATTTTTGTAAACCGACCCAGACGTTGGCATCGCACTGGTTCCCTCCACAAAAAGCCAATGGGATTTAGATTTCAGATTATAGGAAATAAATGATATGGTCAACAAACGTTTATGATATTTGTTCAAGTAAAAAGCTAACATATTGCTATAAACGATCACACCGCGGCCACATGGCTCACGTCACCTCCACTAAAGTAAAGGCGGACTCGTCTTCAGCGTGATGAAGTTTAGTAGTCTAATTTAGCCAATTGTAGGAAACGTCATTTTTAAGACACATTGAAGATTCAGAAAATTCACAGGTGGGGTATTTATTTACTGAATAAAACCTTAAAATCTCTTAAGCTTGTGTTAACCGCAGACGTAATTTCACAATTCACACTAAAAACCCATTAAAAAAACAAAAAATATTGACTTTGTGTCAAGGGAAGCGCTAAAATGCTAACTCATTTCCAGGTTTTAGGACTCATTCCTGCATCACTCTATGACGGTGCAGAGAGGTCGAGAGCGCGGATGCAGAAGAACCGGAAACGGGCAATAAAACTTAACGTTTCAGACAGAGGGTGAATACAGGTATATTCAGATGGACAGAGAAATATTGTGTTGTTTGAACATTTAAAGCATGTTCTACAAGTACAAAATCATATAACTCCTTTTAACACACATGTATTTTACAGACGCAATCCTATAATCATAATAAGATCACAAGGTTGTTTTTACACAGACTACCAGACTCGTCTCTCATCTCCAAGCAGCCATGGTGTTCCTGCTCATATTCCTAACCGTGCTGCATTTGGTGACCTTGGCCATGCTACTCATCGCCACCCTGGAGAAGGTGAGACGCATGTACACTGATGCCTTGACTCATGTTGTCTCTCCTCTTACAGTAGATGTCACTGTTCCTGCCTGTATGGTGTGAAAAAAACAAACACAAAAATGCTGCACATCAACTAATGCTAACTGTGGTTTTCTGAGAAACCTGATCCAAAAAGTCTTTCTTTCTTTCTGCAGTCCTGGTGGATATGGGATGATTTAGAAATCACAGACCTCTGGTATAACTGCTTCCATGATAATGCCACAAATACCTGGTTGTGTGCTGCTACCAATGAAAGCGGTAAATCTTTTCAAAGTATTGATCTGCATGCTGGCCTGCATACATGGGCATGCTGGTTTGTTTATTCACTGGTAAAATTCTTCATTGTGTTTTTGCTTGTGAGTAAGTGTCTTACCCTCATTCTCTGACCCGCTCTCGCAGACTGGCTGCAGTCTGTCCAGGCCCTCATGGTCCTCGCTGTGGTCTTCTCCTCCATCTCCTTCCTGATTTTTCTTGGTCAGCTGTTCACCATGTCCAAAGGAAGACTCTTCTACTTCACAGGCCTCTGTCAGGCCTTTGCAGGTGCCGTCTTATATACATGAGCCACATAAAATATTGTCATTTAAAATAAAAACCTAACGGCTCATAAGGACCGTTAAAGCTATTCATCTCTTGAGACAGTGACAACTTTACTGCACTTCGAATCATTTTGAAATGTGGCTTTTGTTTTTATAGTCGTTAAGAGAGCGGACCTCTATATCAAGGTGTGACTTGATGAATGGTAAATGGACTGCATTTATATAGCGCTTTTCCAATCTTGGCGATCACATGTCAGCATTCACCCATTCACACACATTCATACAGAGTCACAGGCTGCCATACAATGTGCCACATGCTCATCAGTAGGTCGGTAAACATTCACACACACTCACACACTTGGCCATGCCATCGGGAGAAATTTGGGGTTCAGTATCTTGCCCAAGGACACGACATGTTGACCGCAGAGGCCGGGGATCGAACCGCATAAAAAAATGTAAACTCTATATTTGTGGCCCATTTCTAAAGGTTGACATCTTCTGTAGGAACCAATGGGCTTGAGGCTGAGTGCCACAGACATTTTAGGAAGGCGGACTTACGCATTGTTGGTTTTGATCTTTGTGGCATTTGTTGACAAGAAAAATGTAGAACAAGGCCAGTCGTATCCCTTTGGCGCAAACTTTTTTTTTTTTAAACGTTTTTTATTCAAAAAGTATGAAGGCTTCATCATTAATCCCTGATGTGTAATAACATGTATACATACCAGGAAATGTATGACCGTAATGAGACAATTTGAACTAAAACGTTTTAATGTGTTTCTCCTGCAGGTTTAACAACCTTTGCTGCTTGCCTCATCTTCACCTTCCACAGAAAGGAGATCTTAAGTGAATCCAGAGATCTGAGTAAAGGACGCTTTGGCTACTGTTTTATCCTGGCGTGGTTGTGTGTCCCTCTCCTCCTGGTCAGTGGAGTCCTATACACCCACCTACGCAAAAAGGAGTGAGCCAAAAACAGAGAGGATGGGAAAACCTCTTAATAAGAGTGTGATGCTCTTCACTCACATAAAGAAATAAGACAACTGAGAAGGAAATGCCTCTTTAAATGATCCTGTTTTCGTTCTGACCCAATATCCACCCTACCGTGCTCCATGGTGTGCAGGGCAATATGTCATCCTCATATGTCAAATCAAGAAAATTCAGTAATGTTTTAACAAAGCTTATATTAATGTGTTACATGAAGGATTCTGTCATAGAAATAGTTGGTAATTAATGCATAACTTGTTGTGCTTAATGTATGACTGTGATGATGGTTTTTTTGTATTATGTGTATATATATATCTGTGTTTACAAAAAAAAGAAGCAATACACAGATTGTTGACGTGAACTTTACTGAAGAGAGCATTTCCTGTATTTAAAGGACTAACTTTGTGTAAGGCCTGTTTTGTTTTGTATTAAGTCGTTTCTATATAACAGCGCCGGTGCAATCCTCTGACATTACCCTGTTGTTGCAGAAGGGTGTGCCAATCTCTGTCATTTAAATGTTCAATGAAACGTAAACTGCTAAAACAATTAACTAGCATTATCATCAGTATGTGAAGAGTCATGTCAAACACGTCTATGTATTGTGTTGCAGAGAAAATTAGAAGACTACTGAAATTAACTGAAATTAGCAGTCCAACTGACAACCTAGGCTCCATCCAGTCTTGCCATACCACTTGTCCTCTTGAGGAGAGGGAGAAGAAGTAAACAGACTGCATTTATATATCTTAAATCTTTGTGACCACTCAAAGTTCACAGACATTCATTCAGAGTCCAAGGCTACCAATATTACACATACTTTCCAGTAGTGATAAACATTTGCACACACTCACAGCAATTTGGGGTTCAGTATCTTGCCCAAGTATAGCAAGCGAAGGCTGGGGATTGAACCACCAACCCTTTGATGACCCTCACTGACCCTCTTACTGATGGACAACCACTCTACCTCCTGAGCCAAGTACAGCTGCCTGATTTGCTTGTAAGTATTACAGCCATGTTCCGTTTCTGTTTTTATAGTTTGTTTATTGGATTATATTCAAAGTGGCAAAAACGAGAAAACCACCCGCACCACCTCGCCTTGTCCTCACAGCTGCCAGGAGGCTGTTTTGCCGAGTGTATAGCTGTCGGCAGCCACATGAAACGGCAGTTAGCCATTAGCTGGAGTTCAGCCACAGCACCGGGGAACTGCAGACTCCCTGTTGCTGCCGTTACACAGGTCCCGCTGTGACTGCCGGCGCTGGGGCTTGTTGTGGTTGAGCTTAAGTCTCTTCGGCCGCTGACTGGGGCTCCGTCTGACTGAGGCAGCTGCTGAGTGCCGGCTCTGCCGACCACTCCACTCCACCGGCGGGCTGCTCTTCTGGCTGCGCCGCCACCAGGAAGATGAGACGAATATGTGGGTCGTTTTCTAGTTTCTGCCACTTTGGATTTAGTCCAACAAACAAACTGACACACCCCGGGTAACATTAGTGCCCAGTAAACACAGATGGATCAGCCCCACCTGAAGATTATAGGACAGCTGTGTTTTTTGACTGAATGTTGGTATTCTTGCCCTGCTGACTGACTGACACAGGAGTACATTCAATACACAATATAAAGAATAAATTATAATACGATAAATATGTTAAGCTACTGCAACTAAAATATAAACATTTGGGATTGTTTGGACCCAGTTTATGGGTGAAATACTGCCCCTTATTTCTTTGGAGCAGCTGACTCAGAATTACACATTGAACCTTTAATCACGCATCTTTTTTTTGGCATTCATTGGTTACTTTGTTGAAGTATGTTTGCACTATTTTCTACATAATAGTACAGGAACATGATAATGAACCGATAACAAACTGGGCGGTCACACTTATACAGCATCATGATTCACAAACACATTTTCTCCCAAAGGTATTTCCAAAGAAATAAAAAATTAAAAACTACTGTGATTTCACCTGACCCCTTCAGAAGTCAGGCGCAGGGTGATGGCTACAAAGCTACCTGTCAGGATGGACCAGTCCAGAAACTAAACTTTGAGGTAAATCGCCACCAACCTCACAAATGTTTAGGATGTGTAAAACCTGGATCCAGAATACCAAAGACTGATTAAAATACTGCAGATGTGAGAGCAGAGAGACGCATTACGACTGTGGGTGTGTTTCTGAGCAGCTACAGATCTGTCAGCTTCGCAGAATTTCCGGAATCTGAAAACAATGTCAGTAAGAAGGAGTGGAAATTTTAGGAGCGGTGAGACGACATGCAGGGGAGGGAACACTACAATAGCTCCTGAGAGCTTTTGTGCAGTACTTGAGCCTGAGAGACGAGGCATGCTGCCCAGGAGGTGAGTTTTCACATTATCAACGACGATTTGTCCGTTTTTTTCAGCCATATTGATCACTTCTACTTGTTGATAATGTTTTTTTATGTGCCCATGACTGAACTTATGATCCTCAACAGACATTTTCTCAGAGACGGTAATATATGTGTTCTGGGCAGCCCTTGCCAACATGGAAATATTGGGACTTTTTGCCTGAGGGATGAATGAAATCACTTCAACTAGATTGAAGGATGACATGAACTGGCCTGGCTTAGTCACACAACAGGAGTCAGTAGTGGGAACTTTGATAGCACGTATTCCCAAAGATACACCAGGCTGCGATCATGTCAAACTCCTACGAGCAGAGCCTTGATGAGGATGCAGTGTTCCTGCCGTTGAATGAGTCCTTCCCAGAGTTCCTCCATTGTGAGCAGGAGCGTCAAGCAGTGGAGAGACTCTTAAATGCAGGACCAGAGGCCTTCTACAGCTCCATCGACACAGAGCGGTCCGGCTGCTTCCTGTCTTCTGAAGAGGTCAGCCAGATAAGCAGCTGGGCCCAGGACTATCGCCTTAACCCGATACATGTGCAAAGGCAGGAGAATGGAGAGGAAGGTAGTTTGGAGATGGGGGACATCTGTTCCACCTACTTCCCTACGATTTCAGACACAGCACCTCCGAACTTGGAGCTGGGCTGGCCTGTAAAAAGCCCCTGGGTGCCAAAGACAAGCGTTAGAGTCCACACCAGCCCCCCTGCTGAGGGAGAACCTCCTGTCAGACAGATCATCAGACAGCACTTGCAAAAGGCTGGCCAAGTATGCAAATATGATTTTTATGGTTTAACACAACATATTTCTTCATATGGGAAGAGGTGGAGTACATCAGTACTCAGGAACTGGTACTTTACTTGAGTATTCCATTTTTTTGGGACTCGATACTTTTTGCTCCACTTCATTTATTTGGTGACTTCAGTTTACGATTTTACTTACAAAAAAAATATAAAGCACTGCTTTAGTTTAAATTCTTCAACAGTATATAGAGCATTCAGATATGAAGCAACCTGCTTCAGCTACAACATTAAAATACTGTATAAAGGTTAATGCATCAATCAATTATGACACAGAAACTACTTCTACTATAATACATTTTGCTAATAATATTGATTCAGTTTGACATTTGTAAAGTAACTCGTCACTTCTTCCATTGCTGTATCAAGGTTAATGATACGATAACTTTCAACCTATAATTTGAAAAAAAAAAGGGAGGAAATGAAGGGTTCCATTATGTGTAAGCCACTTTCTGAATAATCCTGTCAATTACAGGCTAAGAAACATTTTTGTGTACTACCCAGGTAATTGCCATTGTGACAGACAGATTGACAGATGGTGCTATAATTGCTGATTTACACAATGCTGCTTCCCGGGGTGTCCCTGTCTACATCATCCTGAACCAAAGGTCCATTCAAGAGAGCTTCACGCTCAACAGGCTCAGGCATCCGGTGAGTCACCTCCTGCACACCTCCTGCAAATCAGCACACACCTAACACCTAACCTTGTGTATGTTTGACATGTCAATAAATAAACCCGAGATAAGATTTTGCCAAAAACCTAGCACCATCAGTCTAACAGAGCAACACATTGCGTTTTGAGATTCTTTTTTAACAGGTTATGTCTTACAATGTGTGTTATTGAAAACTTGACACACTGCATACTATGTACTCTCAGAGGTGTCCTTTTACTTTGGCATGCTTGTTGCAACATCTCAGGAATGTAACATGTACTTTTAGCAATACATAGTTAAACTGGTTGCACAGCATTTAGTGTTACTGTTTGTTTCAACTGATAAAATCCTGTGTCTGAACAAAATTATAAAAAAACTTTTTTTCTGAATGCTGTATATGAAATTGATGAACATAGCCTTATGACTGAACATAACTTAAATGCTCAATGTATAATTGGGGGGAAGATTAACTATCAATTATATATTATTAAATGTACTGGTGTACAATTTATTTGGTGACACTGGGAAGCTTTTTATTGAAATCCTCCTGGATCCATCTTTTTAATATACGATCACATCATCATTTCTGTCACATGGATTGTCTATGTTGTATTTTTAACTATGTTGTTTATTCTGCACACACGTCACCCATTGCATGTCTGTCCGTCCTGGGAGAGAGATCCCTCCTCAGTTTTTCTTGGATTTTTCCAAGAACAACTCCTTTTTTCCCCCTTTTAATTGTGGGGTTTCTTTTAGTAAGTTTGACCTTGTGCGGTGCGAGGGTCTAAGGACAGAGGGTGTCGTACCCTGTACAGTCTGTCAAGCCCACTGAGACAAATGTATAATTTGTGATATTGGGCTATATAAATAAACTTGTTTTGATGTAACCATGCTAGGTGTGTGGCTCTAGGGACGGCAATGTAGGTTGGTCAATCCACCACTTTGGTCCTGACTGAAATATCTCAACATCTAAACGATGGATTGGCACAAACCTTGGTACAGACATTCATGGTTCCCAGAGGATGAATCCTAATGACTGTCCTTATGTAATGTCTTTACTATTGGATTGATTGCCAGGGAATTTGGTGCAGACATTGCAAACCCTCAAGATGACTTGTTGTCACTTTGGTGATCCATTAACTTTCCATCTAGCACCATCATCAGATCAAATATTTGTCTTATGACAAAATATCTACAAAACTAATGACAAATTACATCAGCCTCATCTGTACTTTGAGTTTAGTGCTAACTAGCAAATGTTAGAATGCTAACACGCTAAACTAAGATGGTAAACATGGCAAACATTATACCTGCTAATCATCAGTATGTTAGCATTAGCATTGTGAGCATATTAGCATGCTGACGTTAGCATTTAGCTCAAAGCACCGTACAGCCTCACAGAGCCACTAGCATGGATGTAAACTCTTGTTTACATAGAAACCTTGTGTAAGATATTACATGTCGGTTCATCTCATTCTGTCATGGATAAACAACACATTTCATTTAAATTAAATCTCAAATATTAACTTAAGCTTGTGGTTTGGCAGAACATGCAGGTCCGTGTTCTTGGAGGGAAAACCTTCTGTTCAAGGACGGGAAGAACGGTGGTCGGAGAAATGAAAGACAACTTCCTTCTGGTAGATTTAGAGCGGGTGATTCATGGCAGCTACAGGTGAGCAGTCGTGTCTTTTAGCTCCTTCAATTTCTTTTCGTTTTTTCATTATTTCTCAAACTCATCATTTGCAATGTGTGACTTAAGGACAAAACAGAGTACATAGCCATCATCATAATAAAATAGGGAAACCATAACAGGCATGTCTCCGATCTCACTAGGGTGATATATGAACATAGTAACAGGACATAGGGTAACAATAAGAAACCATATAAAAAAGAGAGGGGGGAGCAATAATATAAATAATAGCTAAACAGAAAAGGTAGGCAATACAATCTAATTTCTTAAATAAAATCCTGTAGTATAATTTATAATTTGGATAGACTCAAAGTACTTTCTTAATTCAGTCCTGAAAGGTTTAAACAATGGGCGAAACCAAGAACTCAAGAACTTTTGGGATTTTGTTTTCATATATTAATATTACAAAATTTGGTTTACAGCTTAATTGAATGATTGGTTCGAGTGTCAAAAGAGTCCTCAGTGGTCTTCAGGAAACCTAATTTGTACTGACATTACTCATTCCCTTTTATATGTATATCACACACACTATCTCTGCTCTCTGCAGCCTCACGTGGACAGACGCCCACCTGCACCGGCAGCTGATCACTGTTCTAAGCGGCCCAGTTATTGACTCATTCGACAGGGAGTTCCGGATCCTTTTTGCTGCTTCACTCCCCGTCCCTGACACATGGGGGGGGGTTGAAGGTACTCATGTAGCTGTGTCTCATCAACTGAAAGGCCGCTCAGATCTTGTCTTTCAAAGACATCACCATTTCGAGTCTGAGATTACCAACCCTCCATCACCACCTGCTGATTTCCTCCTGGACTGGGAAGCCATGGGGGTCAACCAGAGTAAAAAGTACAGTCCTCTTGATCAACACGAGGAAATCTTGGCCCATGAAATGCCACTGCAGAGCGAAATGCTGTTTCATAAACACTCACCCTTTATGGACGGTTTTACTGACAGTGGAAACCAATTTGTGGATATGAAAAGGTACATGGATCATCTTGACTTAATCAATCTAAGTTATCTTTGGACCAAGCATACAGTATACATATTTCAAATTCACTTTTCCATTTACACAAATACAACTTTGCAATAGAGGAAGTTTTGTCTACTGTAATTGAACTTTTGCTGAAACTTACACCAACATATTGAAACATATTTTCTGTTTCTCGTCATTCTTTGAGTCATTTCCACTAGCACAACATTGTTTTATTATCTTATGCTACAGGTTGTTTGCATGGCTTTATTGCTCTCTTTTTGTATGTGACAGGGTGTATGAAAACACCTCTCCAGTGACTAACAAAGTGCCAGATAAATCATCAACTTTCGAGTAAGTCTTGTTACAGCCGATTTTGACATTATACTGATTAAAAGTATTGGCTCTTGTCTTTTCCTACAATTCTTTAATTCTTTCCCTGGGATCTTGATTATTTCTATAGGAACAAACCTCCCTCGCCAACAGACCTGATAACCTCAGAAAGAATGGAAAGGTAACACCCAAATGATACAAAAGGAAACACATTGAATAAATTAGTATTGAAATATCATTTCAAAAAACTGTTTTTTCCCCTGCAGGGTGGAAGACATAATAAATAAAACAATTTCCAGGAAACTCGCCATGGAGAAGAGCAACAGTTTAGCAAGACTTGATGATAAAGCAACAGAACCAACACAAAATATGATCATACTTCCCTCTTCTAAGAGAAGAGAGTCCTCAAGGAGGGAGGCCATTTTGGAAGAAGAAGGCAGCATAAATAAAACTAGCTCCCCAGTGGAGAACATACCATCTTCTAGAGTAAGTAACTGGCCTATTCTGCCAAAACACTTGAGTTAAACTTGTGAAAAAAACTCTGAAAACTGAGATTCATTCCTCTCCAAACAGAAACCTATCATCCTGAAGGTGCCGCATTCAGAGAGCTTCAGCTCTCTAAGTGACATTATGAAGAAGATTCAGCCTAGGCAGAGCACATCGAAGGCCGCTGTGTCCGAACTGAGCCATTCCATGATGGAGCTGAGCATACCCAAAACAAATGACAGAGGAGTCCCAGTGCCAAGGTTGAAGGCCAGTGTAAGTGTGTTGGTTTGTCATATTTCTGTGTATATGCTTGTGAAGAAGGAGTGATGGAGGAAGAGATGCTTCTTACAAAAATAAGTTTACAGCTCACCAAGATTTTACTCTTTAAGGTGAGACACCACGTGCAAAAACATCGCTTTTTTTGCATGCACCTGTCAATTTTGAGAATTTGGGCAATTTTACTTTCATTATCCACATGTCTTCTTTGCAATGGAAAGAAAACATCCAAAAAAGACATATACATGTTTATTTATCTACACGTTGTCTATTCACATCTGCAGTTGAATCACAACAAATAATTGTTAATGTAAATAATCAACAGTTTCATGTGGATGTCTATTAGTTACAATTTCCCCCCTATTCCCCTCTTACAAAATGTATGGAATTTTACAATACGTATCTTGGAAGGCTGTTTTCTCAAAATTAGTTTTTTTCTCATACTCTGAGCCATAAACCAAGTTTAATTTCTATCTATATTCTGAAGGTTTTATATCCCTTCTGTAAAAACCTTTGACTCTAATATGTCAACAAATTTTGAACCTGGCTTTATCCGATTTCTGTTCTGGAAATGTATGCAAATGAGCACATATTTCATAAAATAGTGCTTAATTTGTATATTTAAACCTAAGATATCAGTTAACTTGTAATACAAACAATAATAGTCTTAATGTAAGTAATCAACTAGGGACGTTTCATGGTGATATCTATTAGTTAAATTGTTTAGCCTATACATCTGTAGTGTCTCCCCTTAAATCACTGAAGATCCTTTTTCTCAATTTATTAAACTCAAGCATATCATTTTAGTGTTTTTTTTGGTGCCATAAATCTCCTGTTTTCTTGGCAGTGCTTCGACCCGGATAATATGACACCTGCTATTTCCCTGATGAGGAAGAGGAACGATGAGTTGAAATCTTTATTGTACAGAACTCCAAAAAAAGTTATTCCCAGAGAGAGGCCTCGCAGCTCGATTTATGCATTCTGGAGGAGGTCACTGGCAGAGCCGGAGGGAGAACAGGAATGAGGAGCGAGGAAGAAAAATACATGAGCAATACGTTCTGTAATAACATCTTCTGTCACTGAGGACAGGCAGCTGCCAGCAGTGGATAGTTACAACCTCTGCAGTGTTAATTAAATGGAATAGAAATTGAGGATTTTAAATCCTCTTTTTATCGTCACACATGCACAGCTCAGCACAGACAGTGAAATGTAGACTCTGCATTTAACCCATCCTAGTATTAGGAGCAGTGGGCAGCTATTAAATGTATCTATTATATATACAGCGCCCAGGGAGCAGTGTGGGGGTCCGGTGCCTTGCTCAAGGGCAACTCGGCAGTGCCCAAGAGGCAAACTGGCACCTCTCCAGGTACCAGTCCACAATACATACTTGGTCCATACGGGGACCGGTTTTGACTCTGAGAATAAAACCATTGTTGTAAATACATGTATATCAATTGTATCTGTTAATATGACTTGATGTCCTCGCTCTGTTAATTATGCTCACCATGAATAGTATCAGCTGTTTTAACCACTGGACGACTGTCACAAAAAAAAGAAATGATAGAAGGACATTTTGATTGAAATTTAGAATAACTAGGATTTTAATGAACCTTCAGCAAGTGGCAATACATGTACATTTCTGTTGGATACAGGTGCATAAGAGAGTGAAAAAAGGTGTCAAAAAGAAGATGTTATTTTTTTTCAGTATTAAGTTTAGAACATATTGTACTTAATGCAAACATATACATTATATCATGAAAAAGTATGCGATGAATATAATAAATGATTTTAAAGGAAAAAGTTGAGCATGTGATGATGTTTAAGGTTCAATGTAGAAAGAGACAACAGGCCTTTAGCTAACAGTGAAGACACAGAGTTCATGTCATTGTATTTCTGGGATTTTTTGGACTTGAAATACAGTTCACTCCTTTTGATTTAAAAGTGAGTTATAATAAAAGCCGATACCAATAAGTTTTAGACACACAGCCTCTGAAGTTAGATATTGTACATAGAAACACATAGATGAATAAATACAACAATTGCCCAGCAGAATGTTAATTCCAATCCTAGGAAGAGCGTGTAAAAAAAACTCTTTCAAATCATAATATAGAGAAAATATAGGACAAACAACTAATGTGTACAACAAAGCAAAATAATACAGCAGCTTTTTTTTTATTGTCTCTTTAAAATTATTTGCAGGGTTTGAATGCCGGCTTAGACGTAGGACCTCAGTATTCTAAGAAATGTGAGAGACAGACTTTAGGCGAGGTAGTAGAAATGACGAGGGACTGGAGTATTAAGGGAGATAGGAAGCAATCAATGGGAGTAAAGTAAGAGATTAAAGAAATAATTCGTTTGATTTTAGTTTAACACAAATGATTTAAAACTCAAACACCACTAAATAAAAATGATGTTTGACCCTCCAGTACAGTAGGAGGCGGTATGCACATTTAGCATCGCTGTGTAGACCGCCGTCTAAAGTAAAGTAGAAGAAGAAATCACGGAAGCACATGGTAGTCCGTGTGGAGATGAGTCGATACAAGTCAGCTGGATATTTATTACAGTTTTCTTTAGTTTTAATCTCCAGATGTCAGCACTGACGTTGACACGTGTTGTTTAGTCATCGTTGTAACGTCCTGGTTTGTTTGCTAACGTGTAGCAAAGTTTAATTCTTGTCACCATGGTTCGAACAAAAAGGTGAGTTTGGCTAAAGTTAGCTAAAATCAGAGTGTGCACGTTTGTATGTCTTAATGTTACTGTTGTGCTAACGTTGGATTTAGCCAACGTTAGCACAACAGTAACGTTGGATTTAGCCAACGTTACTGTTGGCTAAATCTGTTTTGATTTAGCCAACAGTTTTGTTGTAGGGTCAATAACAGTGGGTGTTGTGATACCTTCAGGAACTAGACAGATATTCCGTTTATATAGCGTTTAACGTTCTCTCAATCGCAATGAAAACTGATTTCTATAGGTTAGCCTTTTTATAAATGATCTCGGTTTGCCTTTGTTTATTTTGCTTGTGTGCTTTAAGTCTTGTCTATGCATCATGCATGTGTGTATGCATGTTCGTCTGTAGGCGTAAACTTGTATTTTTACCTTTGTATTACTTTTTCTATATGTATAGTGAAGCACTTTGTAACTGTGTGTTTTTTAACAAGTGCTATATAAATAAATGTATTACTATTATTTACTCTCTGTCTCCTTTCTTTTACCATTCAGGACTATAAAGATGCAAAGGCCAAAGAAGCCAGAGCAATATGATGAAAATGACCCTGAAGCTTACAAGAACATGCCTGTCCCTGATAAGGTAGAGCAGCATCTGTCCAATTAGACAGAGCTGCATGACATGAATGTGTTTTTGAAATATGTTCACTATGTATCACTACTACAATATTACACATAAGAGGAAAGCCCAGGGAAAACAACTAATAATAGAGGTTCTACATACTGCGAGCATAATAATTAAATCACAGTGTTTATAGCTGATGCTAGTCCTTTTTTATATATGTCTACAAGAAAGGGAATTTATTTCCCAAAATCCAAGGCCCACTTCTTTGTAAACAGTCAACAGTTAAAAAGGTTTTATTATCATCGCTACATGATCTAAAAATAAGGCTGATTTGTATTGACTACATACTCATCCTTTTTATGGATTTTATATTCTTACCTTTTTAGAATTGTATTATTCTGTCTGTAAGTCAAGTGCACTTGCTTTATTTTTCATAACTTTTAGTGATGTAGTTTTTCTTCAATATACAGAGTTTTTTTCATCAATAATTAAATATCAATAATGTTTTGACTGTTTGCTCTCATGTACAGTATTTAATATGAACTATAGGTGTACTATAAACTGTTAAAAGCGGAAAAGTAAAATAAAGTTTAGAAATGTAAAAAGTTTTTCTAATACTGTTACTTTCTTTGTATGTGTAAAAGTTTTTCTAATACTGTTACTTTCTTTGTATGTGTCTCTTATGTCAAACAAGCCACTCTTAACCATCAACAAACAAGCCACTCATCCACTCTGCTTTGGTGTTGTGGACGTTACTTTCAACAGTTAGATTTGAATGTCTCCTCTCTTCCTTTCAGAAATCGTCACAGTACACGAAGGACAAAATCGATGAGTTTCACGATGAGAAGATTGCAGTAAGTTCACCTCATTAGTAGTTCTGTGGTGTATAGTGCTGTTTTTATGTTCTCTTAACCGTTTGAATGTTTTTGCTGCGTTCTCTTTGCAACAGAAACTTCTCGCCAGCGGTGTTCAAATGGAGAGCGACGAGGAGGAGCTGGATGATGAGGTGATGGCTTAAACGTTTGTCTGGATTTACCTTCAGAAAACTAATGTAGTGGAAGAACAAATTCAAGCTCATCTCATTTTCACAGGAGGAAGTGATGGCCCTGGACGATTCGGAGTCTGAGGAAGGGACAGACATGGAGAGTGATCTAGAGGGGAAAAAAGAAGACGGTAAACATAGAGTTGTCCAGGATTTGGTTTACTGTCACACTAGCCCCATTTAACTCTAACTTTGTTGTCTTCCTCAGATCTTCCTAATGAAATGGCATGGGGCACCAAGAAGAAGATGTTCTATGACTCTGACTATGTGACCACCAGTAAGCATCTTTTATATCCAGCAATATTATTCATGTCATTCATTATAGTTTTGCTGTCTGTGTGGCTAATGTTTGCTTATGCAACATTTTAATTGTGTTATTACAGAGGGGAAAAAGCAAGACGAGCTGGAAGCTGAGGAACAAGAGGAAGAAGAAGAGGCTAAAAATATCCAAAAACGTTTAGCTGCAAATCTGAGCGAGGAGGATTATGATTTAAACTTTTTTCAGGTATTTTGTTATTGTACGTCTGCAGTTTATTCCACATGTAGTGATAGAAAGTGGTGCTTTTTGTTCATGTTGGTTGTTTTATTTGTCTAAATGAAGGAATTTGCTGTGGAGGAAAAGGATGAAAACAAGACTGTGGAAAAAGAAGAGAGGATTGTGAAAGACCTGAAGCAAATGTCCCAGAAGGAAAAAATGAAACTTTTGAAAAAGGAGTCACCAGAGCTGCTTGAACTTATTCAGGACTTCAAGGCAAAGGTAAAACACAGGCATTCGACCAAGATGCACACGTAATACAAGCCTCAGATTTTATAAGCCAAAATATATTTGCCTATTTACTACAGACCAACATTTAATTGATGTGAATTATTTTGTATGCGTGCAGCTTAATGAACTGAAGGATGAGCTGCAGCCTCTTGTACAGATGGTCAAGGATGGAAAGATCCCACCAGGAAAAGTGAGGACATTCAACTTCTTTTCTAGCTGCAAATTTGTCATCAAACTGAGTTTTAAAGGCTATAGTCGATATTTTTGTACCAAATGAAAATGTGAAAACAATGTGAAAGAGGTCGATTGTTTTGATGAGCTACACTCTACACAGCAGAATTATGTAAGAAATAGTAAGAAATGCCATGTATAGCCTTTTTATAATCAAAGCTAAATCATCATACCTGCTTAGCCAAAGGGCTGCATGAGTATTCACATTGAAATCTGCCGTGATTAGGGTTCTTAAAATACTCTACTCTAATACTAATTGGATTGACCATGGATTGACTTTTTATTCATTTATTTAATGTAATGGCTATTGTTATATTTAATAAGGAAGACATGCAATGTTTGGTGCTGTGTTGTAAGCTCGTAGTGTGGATATATGTTGGAGTACCAAGAAACATATTAGTAATGTCTTGTAGCGCTGGCAATCAAGTGTGAGAATCTGAATAATAATTTTTTCCCCAAAGGGTGCTGACTACCTCGAGACGAAACAGCAACTGTATCTCAAGTAAGTCGTAATTAAATTATAATTGCACGTTGCTAGGTCACGTCACAGTCTTTCAATTAATGGCTAATGATTCTCCCCTGCCACAGTTACTGCACAAACATCAGTTTCTACTTGGTGCTGAAAGCAAAACGAATCCCTGCTCATCACCATCCTGTGATTGAAAGACTGCTCACCTACAGAAATGTAAGTGCACACATTAACGTAACGCCTGCTGCCAGTGGAACACACCGTATCAGCGATTGTGTTTTCAGCCTGCGTGTTGAGAAAACTGTACATTTACTCTTTTATTTTGGGCAGCAGCATCCTTTAGTGTGCCACTGTTTTTTGATACTACTATTGTTTGATAATGCGAACAATAACTATTTAGGGTGGGACGTCACTTTAGTTTCAACCCTCTGTCTGACTCTTCAATACCTTGCTGCAGCTCATCAATGAACTGAGTTCAGTAGATGCTCGGCTTGCACCTCAGTTTCGCAAGCTGCTAGCTGGTGAGGAGAAAGATAAGGCCAGCAGACCAGCAGAGGGCAAGAAGACCAGAGTCTCCAAGAAGAAGGTGAGTTTTGAGTTTCTTCAGGATACCTTCATTCACAAACCTGAAGGGCATCCTCAATTTTGAATCTGTTGTTGATGCTTAATTTAGAACTTGACTGGTAATGAGTGCACATTGTTTGCAGGATTCTGGAGAAACTGTGCCTGAGGTTGAGGACGACTCTGACCTGGACGAGGAAGCGGCTCTGCGTTTCTATAGAGACGTGGAGGAGCGGTCAAAACTAAAGAGAAAGGGAAATGACCCAGAAGTCGAAGAGTAAGTATGATTTAAGTCTTCACAATGGCAGTTGGGACAAAATCAACTGGGGATCTGATAAATTGTGAATTTGTTGCAGGTTGGAGGTGAATGAAGATGAGGTGGAAGAAGATCCGGATGCTAAGAGAGGAATCACTTACCAGGTACAGTTTTAATAACTACTCTTCCACTGAAATATTAGTATCTACAGTCAGACTCTCACGCAGAGTAACTTAATATTCAAGATTAACAGAAACACATCAGCTCAGGTGATCGTTTGCCAGCAAGTGAATGGATCCTCACAGTGATTATTTGGACATAAGTGCAAAATATATTACTGGGAGTTAGTACATTATAAAAACAGGATTTTATTTTAGTCTTATAACAGCATATGTGGACTTTCTTATTCCCACATTTTGGAAGAAAAATCTTAAAGATGGCAAACTGTATATTTTAAAGTTTGGAAAAGTGAAGGCTCAATTTACAGCACAAGTTAGAGAGGGGAAAGTTTTCTATTGCCTATTACTTTAAACTTTGCCATTTCTGAACAGTTATTCTAAGTATGTGTCTACCAATTCCACAGATGGCCAAGAACAAGGGTCTCACACCAAAGAGGAAGAAAATTGACCGTAATCCCAGAGTCAAGCACAGAGAGAAGTTCAGACGGGCCAAAATCCGCAGAAAGGGCCAGGTTTGTATTCCACACACAGATGAGATTATTTTTATTACACTGTTTCAGTGTGTGTTGAATCAAGAGTATATGTTGCCATGTCAAACACGTTTTTTTTATTTTCACCAGGTGCGTGATGTCCGTCGGGAGGAGACGAGATACAGTGGAGAGCTGTCTGGTATTCGTGCTGGTGTCAAGAAGAGCGTCAAACTTAAGTAACCAAGAGAGAGTCCAGTACATGCTAAGTGGAGCCACAGGGTTGAAAAAATACCAATGGACTGTACTTGTAAATGTTTATTATAGGTGTGTAGTAAAGCATGTCACTGAATTATTCAACTGTCTTTGATGTAGAAAAGACATCAACATTATTTTACTGTTCTAGATCATTACACGCAATGTGAATAAACATTTAACAAACTTTCAATAACTTGTATATTGTCCCTGTACAGAGACGGCATTCGAAGCTTAGAGGCCCGTTTTTAGAGCACATTAAAAGAACAAGGGAAGGCATGATGTGTTTAGTTATTACTAAGTATATGCAACCATACAGCATAGTGATTAAACAGTAACATGTCAGCAGAACAGGCAAGTATTAATTTATACCGAGCTTGGACGCAACAACTAATAGCTGCGTCGTTGACTCACCCATGCAGTGTAGATGATTACTGTCAACCCCCTTGTTGAGTTATGAACTTGTTGTGTGCTGCTGTTAGGTTGCTCACTATCCTCTCCTCTATCTCCACCTCATTCTTCACATCCTCCTCTGTGAGGATCAGCTCAGCCTGAGTCTCTGGGGTCACCACCACCACATAACCCCGTCTAGAGTCCAACGCGTTGGCCACCACCACTTGGTGCCTGTAGGTGTCCAGAGCCCGCCGAGCCTTGTCCAACAGGATGTTTGCATCTGTCTCCAGCTTAAATGATATGACAAAAGCCTGAGGGGCCCAGTCCTTCACCAGCGGGGACAGTATCTTGGGGACCATGTTCATGCTGAGCTGAAGGGGAGAGGGGGTAAAAGGTAATTAATAACGAGATTAAAGGAATACGTCATCCATAAAATTACCATTTGTATATCAATTTCTCATCCTGTGTTACCTTGAGTTCTTGAAGAAAACTTAGTTTTTCTCACATGTCTCCACAGTGAACGAAGAATCAAAAAAGGAGCCGGGTTTAACAACAACAAAACTATATCAAAATACAGTTTACAAACTCACAACTCGTGCAGTATAACTGAAGTATCCTTTATTATTTATTTTTGTAAAACCTTACTATTTAAAACACTTCCGCAAAAACAGTCTCATCCTTGCGCAGGTGGGCTACTCTGAAGTGTATTAAATAGTAATGTTTAGCTAAAATGCATGTGTTTGGGAAATAGTGAGTGAATGACAGAGTTTGTAAACGGACGTTTTAATATAGTTTTGCCGTTTTAAAACGTGACCCCCATTTACTTCAATCCATTTGATATATAAATGGTCATTTTGTGGGTGAAGTATTCCTTTAAGAGTCTACAGCAATGCTAGCAGCTCTTTGAGGCGGCCCTTAGGCACAGCGGTGCTTGGAGCTAAATGCAGACTGACATTGCCATCTCTTGAGTCGTGCTGCTTGCAAGGCTATAAAAGGAAAAAAAAAAGAAATTTTGCATGTACATTTGCTAGAATTATTTTTTTCACTCACTTGAAGAGGTCCATTGGAAGACTGGATTTTGTGTTCAGGCATCTCAGATGCTGGGATATAGAAATCAGACACTGCCGCAGCCAAGTAAAACATGGCCTTGGATCCTACGTGCAGAATAAGGAGTTATGAACAATATGACAGATAATAGCCACAACTTCAAACTGTAAATAGTTTGTGTCTACCTATTGTGCTGAGTGCCTGTGCTGCTGCTTTGAGTAGGTGCAGATACTCTGACAGAGTGCTGAACTCAATGGGAAGAAGGAGTTGGCCTTCTTTCATTTCCTGGTATCGCTTCAGCGCTTTGGAAATGTTGGGAAGCACTTGCTGGTTAACCAGCACTTCAGCAGAGTTACTGGATGCTCCTTCTCCACCTCTGAACTTCAGGGCATCCAGCATGTTTATGCTTGAGAACATCCGTGTGTAGGGGTACAGGGAGCGATGCCTGTGTAGGAAGATGACAGCGTAGCCCGAGTCTATGAAATACTCTGCTGAGGAGGCTCCTCGTCTGCCGCTGCTGAAATTATCGAGGAAGCGAACAGTGCGGGACTCGAGGGGAACTTTGGTGCCTCCTGATGTGATGAGAACCACCCTGCGACCCGCTGCAGCATGATGACTGGCGAAAGCAGCCATCTTCTCTTTGACCTCATCGACATGGGAGGGAACGGCAAATTCTTCTGCTAACTTCCCATCAATGGAAGATATTTTGGGAGTAGCCATCACCTGATGAGTGGGAGAGAGAGGGCATCATCAAGAAAGAGGATTTAGTGTAGCAGAGTAGTGACGGACATTAAAAGTCAGAATTTAAGGCCTGGGTTTAATGGGGAACCTGTGCATATCAACATCAGTTTAGCATGCCTCTTAAACCTGTTACATAATGTCTTTTATGGGTCAGGAGGGAGCTTTCTAAGGTTTGAGAAAATAACCTGATGATGTACTGAGGTATTTACAGTAGAAATCAGACACAGCTGCAGCCAAGTAAAACATAACATTGAATCCTAAGTGCAAAATAAAAATTTGAGAACACATGTTCAGCTTGGGCTTGGAGCCCACACATTTTTTTAACAAATGCACAATATTGGACTTTTGCCAATATCCAATATGACGATATTTTCCAACTCATTTGGTCGATTGCCGATAGTGATATGTGTACATATCTTTTTCTACCTAATTGCAGAGAACATCAGGTCTCTCCTGTAGTGGATTAAACATATTATGCCTGCTGTTGATGGTGATGGCCCACTGGTAAATGCAAACATAGAATACAATTGCAACAAAATAAGAAAACTACTTCAACTTAGGTTACATGTAAAACATGACATATTCATTGTTATCTAAAATATCAACCTGTCATATGGTAGGGAATGTTAATAGCTGGCCGGTGCCAATATTTCATTTTAAAGCCATGACCTGTCGAATCCGATGACGTGCCAAAATAATTGTGCATCCCTAATTCTTTTTTAACAAATCTCTCACATGTCCCATGTAAATCACTAGAATATTACTTTAATAAAGCCAACTGGGCCAATATTAATTCACAATATATTTTTGTACCCAATGTATATTTTGAAGTAATATTGTGAACACCTCTCAGACAATACAATTGAGTAGCAACAGCAAGACAAACTGCTGCCTCCAAAATTGCCATAAAGTTAAATGAACACCTCTTTAAAACAGTTTGAACAGACTTTTAAATTGTAGTATTTATGTTACTATACAGTATTGTAACAAGCCCCATGTTAAATTAATGAAGCCAACCTTTATATAAACCTCACAGTCAGTGGTGAAATGTCACTAAGTACATTTACTCAAGTACTGTACTTCAGTACAAATTTGAGGTACTTGTACTTTGCTTTAGTATTTCCATGTTATGCCAGTAAAATGAAGAAGTACTATTAATCCAAAAAACATCATATTTAACAGTAACACTGACAGAGAACAGTACTTTTACTACTTTGAGTGCATTGTGATGATAATAACTGCATACTTTGAGTTAAGTACGGTTTTGAATAAAGGACATGTACTTATTGGAGTATTTTCACAGAGTGGTTTTAGTACTTTTACTGTAGTAAAGGGTCTGAATACTTCTTCCGCCTCTGCTCACAGTGAACAGGTGAATCTTGACCTTAACATTTAGCGTAATAACGACTGTGTGCTAGTGACTGATTAAACATGACACTCAGTCTCTTTAGATAATTGTGTCAAACACAAAATAAGTTGGACATCTCTCTGAATTTGTCCGCAAATGCTCAGTAATAACATGTGGTGAGGCCTCTGACACACGCTACGTCACGTTACGTGACGTACTATTAGACAATAATTTGCCACCGTGACAACACCCTTAATTAAACAACAACAACATTTGTTTCATCACAATATCTATAACGGTAAAACTGCGAAATGCCTTACTTTCTATTCCGAGGTTTGTCCTAGTGGGCTTCACGACAACTTCTGCACTTCCTGAAACCACCGAGCTTAGTTCTTTGGTCTAAATAAATACAGAAGAAAACCGTCAGCGCCCCCAGTGGCCATCAACCGCACTACCGCCACGCAGGTGAAACAATGTCGTGCGTCAATTACTGTTCTCACTTTCATATGAGGTGTCACTTTATGAGCATTAGCATCACCAGTATAGCACACAGACTCCCAGGAGGGCAGAGAGGGGATTTCTCTACAAGGGGATCTTTTAGACTGGACTGTCCCACTGACTCAGCAAGCAAAGCACCTTGAAGTGTTTGGTGCTGCTGATCTGGAGTATGCAGAGTTCATCAGATCTTCTATTTACCGGTAGTCTCCTTCGACTCTTTTCTTTTTGTGAATAGAAAGTTCTCACTTTCTCAAAAATGCTGGTTGGCTCTGGGTGCACCATTGTATATCTAATTTATGGCGAGTTTTGTAATATGCTTTCCAAAGGGAAAATAATAAGTTTATTAAAATCATCACACCGAGATTTATATTCTAAAATTGCAGGAACAACATTTAAACTGCAGTAGGACTCGGTGTAGTTTCTTCTGTTAAGTGTGTTTTGTTGTTTTTCCCCGGAACCTCATAGGCCTACACAGAAAGTAATAGCTAATCGAGAATATGGTGTATTATTATAGACTCATACACTTCTTTCGTACCTAATAATCAAAGGCCTAGTTGGTCGTCAAATTAACATTTGCAATCAAAATTAAAATGCACCAGGTTGCTAAACATTTACTACTAAGTTGACATCCTGCTTTAAACCTATCTGTCTTTTTTTCAAATCAGGCCTATATTTTTTTTCTTCTTTTGGATATGAGTTGAAAACTTGATGTAACCTAAGAAATGCATCATTTGCCCCCTGCAGAGACTGCAAGGAAGGACGAAATGTGTTTTATAATTTAATAAAAATGTTTTTTTAAAAGGTTGCAGTCCCGCGGATCAACCCACAGGAGGCGCTGTTGTTCTGCTGAATAGACGATCACAGCACTTGTGGCTGCTTTCTTTAATGCTTAATGTTGATGCTTAATGTTGGATTGTGTTGATTCACGTGATTAGTTTGAGACACTGCTAGTTAAATAGAAATGTTAAAACTTGTTTCAGGTTTACATTTAAATACTTAGATAATAGGCCTATAAATATAGATAACATATTGAGTTTATAATTCATTTGTAAAATGCTAAAAACACAGCACATGGTGTGAAGGGTTTTTCTATGCAACTCCTTTGTGCTGGCCCATTGTTTTCCACTAGATTACTTTTTCTGATTGCCTTTATTATGAGCCAACACAAGTCTGAGACATGTGAGTAGACTGAAAGGGACCTTTAGTTAGTAAAACCATGAAGTGATCTTTCAAGGCCTCAACAATAACATGTTTCAGCACTTTGTCACAAGAACTCATAAAACAATTAGTTGGGGTAAGTGAACCATCCCTTTTACTTTACTGTAACTTCTTCTATACTTCTATTTATATCAAAGATCATAGTTACATTAAAACATGATACTATAACTCAAATATACCACATTCAAACCCGTAACTCTATTACAGGAGGTAAGAAAAGAAAATGAAGACAAGGTCAACATGAGCTCTCTCGACTACTGAGGACCAGGGCTGCAGATACCATTGAGGACATCGAGGTCATGTCCTTGGTTAAAAAAATAATTATAAAAAAATAATCTAGAGGGTTATTAAGTTACATTAAATGCAGTTTACTGTGTACAATGGCGAGTTAGACATGATGCAATTTTAAAGGGAAAATGGAACTATTTTCAGGCCAAGAAAAAAAGAACGAGGTCAATATTTCAAAAAGCATTTAGACCCTGGCGTAGGAAACTCCAGGAAATACATGAATGAATTAATAAATGATTTTAAGTTTGGAGAAAAAATATTTTTGGGGGAGGGGTTTCTGCAGTGGGCTGCAACTAAAATTGTGCAATAACCTTGTACGCAGTAGCCTATGTAGTTTGTCTCTAGTGGAGTCAAAAAGCTGTAACAATTAAAGATATCTTATACAAAATGTCAATGTGCTGTCCATATCCAACTTTTTCGACCACTTATTTTATTTCTCGAAAACATATGCTCCTAAAATATGCTTATTTGAATCATGGACAATAATCTTTGATTTGTTTTCATCAGCTTCTGTGTTCTTGTTAGATTAAGGCCAGAATTATATTTTTATCAACGATACAGCTGAGGAAATGACTGTGGAGGAAGGGAAACCTATGATCAGAAAAGTCACTATGACTCTTTCTCACATTGTGCTCACTTCTATAGGGAATTAAATAGTGAAAATAAACTATTCCCCATTTTCCTGTGGACCCCATGGAACTCCCTCAAGGACCCTGGGGATCCCTGGACCCCTGGTTGAGAATACCTGCTCTAATGGACGACTTCCACTTCTGGAAAAAACGGCAGCAAATTTAAGACCAAAATCCAAATCCAAATTGTAACTATTAACGACACATTAACATGTATAACTGCAGACTTAAATTGTGCTTATTAGAAAGTGTGAAGCCCACAAGTACGTATTAATAGATTTTCATCATTTAATATTATTATTATGCAATATTACCAAATAGAAAGGATACACACCAGTCAAAGACATTTTTCACAACCTGGCCAAAAGTTATTCTGGCTTGTAACTGCAAATATAAATGATTTATTAACCTGTAATAAAACCATTAATTATAACATATAAACCTTTCATAAGGCGTGATTTATCAGACATTGGCCTCAACGTGGACTATCTTCTATTTGTTCTGTGTATATTGTGTGACCTTATCTTATTGTGTGTTTTCACTTCTATGTTTAAAGGCCTATGTCCAAAGCTATAAGGCATGTTGGGTTATGTTCATTTACAATGCTCCCTAAATAAAGCTAATTTGTAAATCAGTTAATTGATTGATAGGCAGTGGTGAAATGTACAGTGTAAGTACATTTACTCTGTACTTACACTATTGAGGTACTTGTAGCATTTTGTACCATTTCCTGCCACTTTATAAATCTACTCCACTACATCTCAGAGTCAAATATTGTACTTCTTACTCGACTACATTTATTTGATAACTTTAGTTACTTTGATTCTGATTAATAATACAAAATATAAATCAACTTATAATGTATTACGTATTATTACTGGTTCAACTACCCAACAGTATATAAAGTAATTAAATCATTTAAATAATTATAACCTAATAATGAAATATGTATTATTCTGAAATGGACCATTCTGCCCAATGAGTACTTTTACTTTTGCTACTTTACCTATATTCTAGTACTTTTGTAGGGCTACTTTTTTTTTTTTTTTACTATTTTGAATGGAGGACTTTTTCTTATAACACAGTATTTTTCACATTGTGGTAATTTAATTTTTTTTCTTAAGTAAAAGATCTAAGTACTTCTTTTACCACTTTTGATAGGCAACCTATTGTTTGTGTGCACCCGCTGCGGGCTTGTGCTTACACCACGCGCTAGTTTCTGTGGCGGCAGGGGTGGTGAGAGAGAGAAAATAAACCTTCATGTGCGTCGTCGTATGTGAAAGTAGTTCCGGGCACTTAACCCAAACGGGGGAGAGTCCCGGATGTTGGCTCGGCCGCCGAGAGAAAGGCGAACGGGAGAAGGCGGAGAGAAGCTGAAGAGGGACACCACGGCACCGCGGGCACACCGGTGAAGCTAAAGCTACAGAGCTTCTTTGCACAGGACGATAACGTCAAGAGCACAGGACACTCCTGGGGAGCCCCTGCTAGCTGAAGACAAGGAGGTGGAAGGAAGGGGAGGGGGCAGTTACTCTGAAACTACCGTCAGGATTTACAGAGAGAGCCACCGTCACAGCAGCTTTCACCCAGAGTAAGTGAGCTACACGGGCATGGAAGTTGAACTAAGGCCCACGAAATGGACGACTTTAACGGGGAAGTGAGCTGCACTGAAGTTCTGGGGATTGAGCCCGGTGAACAGGCCTTGGCACACAGCTTTCCGCTCGCTGTGGCGGGGCGTGCGGTGCGGGGGACACCTTTTTCTCAGAGAGCCAGTCAGTGTTTCCCTGTGGTCAGTGTTAGTACACCCCGGCCGTGTTGCTGTAACTCTCCAAGTTGACAGCTCTTGTGTTAGCCTGCTGCTAACGCCGCCGTGCAACCGGTGACAACTGACAGGGCAACTTTGACAGCTAGCTAGCCAGTTTTGGTAGCCAGCTAACTTTAGCTGAGCGTTGTCGGTGCTTTCTCCTGGGCCAGGACTAGGCGTGTGCGTGTGTGTTTTCCTCACATTAGGTGGATATGATGACCTATCCGAGCCCTCCAACAGCTATCGTTAGCTAGCTGTTCGGTATGTGAGACTGTGTGTGTGTGTGTGTGTGTGTGTGTGTGTGTGTGTTAGAAACCCAGTGTCATTTGGCTTTCCTGCATGCTCTGATGGTATTTGACTCACAGCTGTTGCAGTGTGTTTTCTCGTCTGTCAATCGTCTGTTTCTCAGACGGCTGGTAAATTCCTCTAGAAAATAATGATCCTCGTATGTAAAACTAGTCGATCTTTATGAGAAGGCGCAGGGTTGTCGTGTGGCTGGACAATCAACAAGTGCAAAGCGTGTTTCAGGTGCATTTTTTTGCGACTGAATATAATCTCGAGACTGTGTCTTTGCCTCTGGTGGTGGTATACCCTTGTGGATTGCCCTGAGATGGCACAGACTGTGTTGCAGTTAAATATTTGGACCTGCAGTGCAAGACATTTCTCAGGGCATGCCTCTCTTTGCTTTGATGTTTCACCAGTTGGTGTGTGATCACTGATTAGTTAATGCTACGACTTTAAACTAAACAGCTGTGGCATTTGCGTGCAGCTGTATACAAAACGGTGCCCTTGCTTTATCCTGACGGCCTTTATTAGAGGATGGATGACTGAACTCTTAATTTGCCCCGCTGTCAACTTGTGCAAGTTTTATCAATGAAGTCACGTTGTTATTTTAACGATCGAGGCGCACATTATTAGCTGATCATCATATACTCTCATGCTTTCAAGTTTATCTTGTCATAAAGCCAGCATAAACAGGTTGAATTTATGACTAAAACAAAACATTATAAATTCCCCCAGAATATCCTAACCCTGCCAGACCTTCTGCTTCAACTAACAAATGCCCATAGCGTTAGTCAGCACCCACAATCAAAGGTCAGACCTGGTTTGCTTAATCACCCATCCTTTAAATAGCAGGCCTACAGCCAGCTGTCTGGATCAGGCTATCTGTGCATGCAGCTTTAGAAAGACACATGTGTTGGAGTCTTGATGTTTCTCCATCCAGGTAAGCAGAGGCAATGTAGCTTCATTCCTCCTATTGTCTAGAATTTAGCATGTCACTCTGTCTTATTCTATGAATTGTCCTACTGCTGTACTTTCTGTTGTTCGCTGAGAGGCTCCATGTGCAGTTTGTGAAATGGCATCTTATTCCAGTGTCCCTCGCTCGGTCTAACGCTGAAAGACATCTTAACACCTTCACAGGAAATACTTAAACCCTCGATGCCATTCATGAAATTCAATTTTTATTTTAAAAATTTTTTTTAGAAAGTGTTGGTTTTTACAAGCAATGACTTATGTCAATTGCTAACTGTGAAACACAGCAGTGGAATAATTGGCATAGACAGCAGAAGTGGCATTTTGCTGTTGTATGCTGGCTGGCTGTTAAAGAATAGACCTGGTGTGCAGCCGATGCTTGCTTTTTTACAGATTGTGTGCAGAAATATGAATCACGGCACACACATTGTAGAATTTGTTCCTTAGAGCTCTACTATAGCATCCATCCAACTCTGTTAGTTTATTATCAATGTGGTTATTCCGTTTTGTTAATGACTGGAGATGTTGTGCATGTTTTGGTAATATATAAGCCTTTTCAGTAGTTATTTGCTATTTTACATCAAATCAAATTGAGCAGAACAAAACAACCTCAATGTTTTGATAAATGGATTGAACAGTTGAGAAGAAAGTATAGAGAATTACACATCTGTTTGTTCTTAAAGTAACCATTTTAAAATTGTGAATCGGAGGATGTGATACAGCTTCTCTTTAATGGTGGTTTTTAGCCTGCAGGTCTCTGAGAAGTCTATTGCCTAATGGTTTGAAAACACGACAACTACTTCTCCAAGGTCTTCCTGTATTTTGTGTATGGCGCCAGTTAGCACATTCATCTATCATCTATGAAGGAAAATTACTTCATCATCATGACCCTTGACATTTATATCATGTCAAGGGTCAGCAATCCAGTATAGTAGAGTGACTTTAGAAAAGCCTTCTACTTTTAAATACAAGCTCCTCATTTTGAATTCAGTGTGTGGCCCGGTGCCGAGCCCCGTCTCACTGAGAGGCTTTTTAATTTCTCCCCTTGTTGAAGTGATTATTCAAATGGCCATCCGTGAGATGCAGTTATCAGACTCCTGGTGGTAGTTGAGCCTGTGGCAATATGAACCCCCATCACAGCCCCCCTCTCCACCACCCTGTGTTGTTGGACTGCACCCAACAGGTACTCTCTGTAGCAACCCCTATTAGACTGCCACATCTTACCCCTCAGGCTGAAAACCTATTGTGTTATGCGATTGGCAGATGGCAATTTATTCATGAGGACGTCTGATATATTTTTTTTTGGCACGGTGTAGTGGTCATGCTGTTGTTCAAAATCCTCTGTTTAGTATTTTTACGATGACTTATTTTTGGCCTTGTTTCAATTCCTCTCTGCTCTGAAATGTGAAGTTGTATCAGGCTGGAGTTTCTTTCTTTGTTTTCACTTCACTGCCCATCATATTGCCCTTCAGTGCGTCTTTTACCTTCGATTGGGCAAAAACACCACCGGACCTTCCTTTTTCTCTTCAACATCTGTTAACTCTGCATGGAGACTAGGTCGTCCTCTGATGCAGCTCAAGCTAAATGACTGTACAGTTTTGTTAGAAATTTCTCCCGTACTCTGCTTATATATCCAGTGTGAAGTTTTGCTCTCATGGAAGCCGTGTTGGGGAGAAGGGACTGGCTCAGTCTTCATTAGCAACGCCGTGCATCACTAGAATGCAGATGAGCTATGAAGCCATTCATCTGCTGGAAATGCCTCCCTGATTCCAATTTGAATCTTGTTTGCAGTCACATTGTGTGAGCCCACTTCCCCATGTTAAAGAAGTCTCTTTATGTGAGAGATCAGAGGGGGATAATTGCACTTAAGTGAACCTCATTTAGTGCTGGCCAGAGCAATTACTGTAACTGCAGTTCTAGCCGTTTTTTGGGAGCCTGGAGCAGCTGTCATTGAGTCTCTGTAGCTGAGATATCAAATGGTGAATAGAATGACATTGGCATGGCATCATGGGAATGGCAGATCCTTGGATGGATTTTAATTAGTTTATGCAGGTTTTTGCTCAGCTCCTTTTTTTTCCATCCGAAGAAAAGCGTAATTAAAAATGACAATTAGAAATGCATTATTTTTAGTAATGATTAAAAATAAATTATTCTCAAGGTGCTGTAAGGTGAAAGAAGCCAGTACTCTTTCTTCAGGCAAAACCCCCCGGGCTTGAGATGTTTTATCATTAATGTTATTCAGGAGCCAAATTTTGAGTTTTGCTCAGCTGGGTGCTTTAATCTATTTTTGCTGTAAATTAATGAATTTTTAAAGAGCCCCTCGCTAGATACGGGTGGATGTGGGAATGCAGCACTGGTTCAGTTTTCAAACAAGCCTCTACTCCACCGTCACCCCCACCCCTTCACCACCCACCCTCCTCACGGGATGGAGAGAGCGAATTTACTGAAGCACTACACTTTCATTTTTTATTCATCCAGCAATACACTGCCTAGTTCTCCTCATCCCACCCCCCTCCCAGTCTATTGAGTTGAATCTGTCAGTGAACTAGTCCTATACGCTCCAATTCTCGTCCTTGGTTGGAATTGGATGTGGACATGAATCAGTAAGGGAAGTATGTGATGTTTAATTCAACTGGTTCGCTGCCTAGCATTATCGGCATATTTGCTCAGAACATGTTTTATCTGAAAGTGTTTAGCTATATATTTTCCCAGTCTGACTAATCAGGGCCCATCTTTCTACAGGGGAACTACTATAACTACCTACACCAGAGCTTTCTGGGTAAGCTTCAAAAGTGTAGGAGAAAAATCCTGGGGGTGGGGGATTGGTGGTTCTGGTAGTGCATGGCGGTTTCTGTGACTTATTCCAGCCTTGTCGTCGCAAAAAGGCCAATACATTTTTTTGCGGAAAGTCTATTATGAATGTTCGGTTTAATCTTATCTCTGCATTAAGTTCAAGTCTATGAACTGCATGAGGTAAATTAGCAGAAATGTCTGTATAAAAATAGAATATGTGCTAGGTGAATGTCAGAGGAAATCGAGGCCAACAAATCCTCCCCCATTAAAGGAGAGTTAATATGGTGCTTGACGACATGTAAAACAAAAGATTTTGGAGTAAATGTGCTGCTGTGTCATTTGAGATTTTACTTACTTGGGTTCCAATGAATAACCATGTCCTAAACAAGTAGGACCGGCTTAACTTTTCAATGCCTTCAAGGATTTTATAATTCATCATATCGCATGCTTTGTCCTTGAGTTTTGATAGGCCCTCAGTATCAGTGTATTTCTCTTAAGCTTTTTTGTTCTTTACTCAGTAGAAGCAATTGATATGCTTATACGATTCACACTCTGAGGAGACTTTCGAGCTGTGTGCAGGAAGAGAAGCTCGCTAAGCTGACACAGCTTAAGTAATAAGAACGGGGCTTTCATCATTGTATTTGGTATCTGTTTTAATCATTACAGCGGCTCCTCTGGCAGATACAACATTCACTTCCAGGTGAAATAGCCAGAATACCTAGAGACAGTTTTAATATAGTAGAGATGGGGCCTTCCGTTAGTTTTGAAAGGGGAATATTTTTAAACAAAAAATGGTAGCACCAACAACTGGCAAAACAATGCCGCTTTGTCTGCAGATCAGCAGCCACAGAGCTGTTATTTATGACGGATCATACAAATGGGGGCAATGGCTCCTGTACTAAAAATCCTGTAGAGGAATGACAATTTAATAACATTATATTCCCCAAATGTTACCCTCACCTCCCCTTCTGTAGACAAAATGCATTTCAGGGCAATTTAGATGTAATACCATGATGATAAGTGCACAGTCGCCATAAACCACACTCGATTGATAATAAGATGATGTGTGAGGCGGTGGTTAGTGCATGTATATCAGCATAGATAAACAGTGGACATTGGGTACAGTTCACCAGAATTTTAGATATGCTTAGTGACTCTTGATTTAAAGAGATAGAAGGGTTGTCTGGCCAGTCACACATTTACAGTCAGTTTTGGTAAACGGGAGCCAAAGTGAGTCGGGTTCTCCTTTTTAACTCACGTGCTGGAGATGGTCAGTGATGTTTGGTGGGATAATCTCTTCTGTAATGGGTACTTGCTCGTTTACTGCAGCAGTATTAGTATTCGTAAAAGGAAGTGTGCGCAAATTGCAAATCATGTCGGCCTCATAGATTTATTGGCCTATTACTGTGTACTGTGCGTGTTCCATGTGCAGCAATGTAGTAACACTGAAGAATTTCTCACATGTTTGGATGTCAATCTGCAGACTCGGAGAGGAAAGTCAGAGAGGGTCATGTTTAATTAAGTCCACAGTCCGAAGCCTACTTGGTAGGGTTAAATAGTGCAGTCTGGAAGACGTAGTTTACTCCCACATCACTCAAGTTACTCCTCCGCTGACCGTAAACTGGTGGGAGACGGATCATTCATCATGGAATCACAAGACGGGGTGCATTTCAACAGCCTTGTGTTGGTTGATCCGACCTAAGGGCTGTGTGAAGCTTCTCCATTTGTTTTGTGATTTCAGACAATGTTAATGTGGGCCGGTCCAGAAATAGCTTTATGTAGAAGTTGGAGACTGTGTGTGATGTGGTGTGTGAGGCTCATGATCTGTAGGGGCGTGTGCCAAGATTTGCAGATGTGGTATTGGTTGGGAAGGAGCTGTGTTGGATCTGTTGGACCCAGTGATTTAACATTTTTTCTTCATACGTCTTTATTATGCCTCATTGTCCTTTGCATGCTCAGCAGAATTGCACAACATAAACCTCTCTGTTATTTGTCACTTCTTTTTTTGCATGAAACCTGATGGATTAGCCTTAGATGTAGTACTTGGAGTCTCCATCCGTGATTCAGAAAACCCCTATCAGAAGCCAAGGATTCTCTCGGTGGAGTCGGAGGAAATGTTGATCTGTGTGTGGACCAGGAAACCCACACAAAAGTTGACTCGCTCTTGCCCTATCATTGCCACCCAATTCCCTCTTTCTTCCTCTCGCACGTAGTCGGTCTCTTGATTATTGTTTCATTTTGTGTCCTCACTTCTTTTTCTTTATCTCTCTATGCGCCATACTCTCCTGTGCTCGTCACTTAGCAAACAACACGTCTGTAGAGAATTCAGAAGAATGCATCTTGTTACTCAGATGAGTCATACTTCCTTTGGCCTGCATGCCTCTCCCTCAGGGTGGATGAATGAGAGGGCGGAGAGGTTAGCTGGAGGAGGGGCTCAGTGGCTGAGGCAACGTGGTTTGTGCCAGTTGCCCAATGTAATTAAGAAAGTATCGGTGTGTTTGTCACAGGGTCCGTGCACATCAGTGCTGGCTCGGAATGTGCCTGTCTCTGGGTGGCTGTGTGACTGA
>CALSBV010011423.1:10287223-10319462 GCA_943590825.1 Bovichtus diacanthus
GTGAGTGTGCATGAGTGTGCGTGAGTGTGCGTGAGTGTGCGTGAGTGTGTGTGTGTGTGTGTGTGTGTGTGTGTGTGTGTGTGTGTGTGTGTGTGATTTTTATATATATATATATATATATGTGTGTGTACATGTATGGCCTGTTTAAGAAGCCTGCATTTGTTTGCTGGCTGTGTCTGGGGCCCAAGGTAGAGCTCTTTCTGTCAGATGAGTGAAGCTCTGCAGAGGCAGCCACTGGGAGTTCTGTTTCATCTCCTCTCATACTGCTGTGGAGCAGACATGCAAATCTGCTGTAATGAGCGTAGCCTGTGTGGTGGTGGTAGCAGGGGGGGCGGCGGCGAGGAGAGGGGGATGAACTCAGGAATTTAAAGTGGAGAAAAGGGAAGGTGGGAGGGGGGGGGGAAAGGTGAGGCGCCGACAGCCGAGCCAGATAGCAGAGCACGAAAATTTAAGGGATTTAGGAGAGGGTTATGTCAGGAGCGTTGGAAGTGACAGGAAGTCTTCCCTCTCAAATCAAACATTCATTAGCCCGCTGCGGCTGCTCTCTTCCCTTCGCTGTTGAAACATCGAGGTAAAGATGCAAATGGTGCCACGTTAATTAGCCTTATCTTTTACACCAGCAAGACGTGGTGTGAGAAAAAAAAAACAAAAAAAAAACTGTGCATCATCATCATCACTGTTAGCAAATGTAATGAGGCTTTTGTGTGAATTCTTCTGAAAGTTTAACATCCTAAAATGTTTGTTGTTTTTGTAATTCCAGGGTTTGTGAATGTTTTACAGCTTACTACAAAAAGGTAACGTCTTATCTTATCACGGCAACAAAACATTTTCAGTGAATATCTTGGTATAAGAAGGATCACACTAATGGTTTCAAAATACAATCCATGATGATTTATAAAAAATAAAAAGACAAGACAATCTTCAATCAACTTGATTCAGTTTTCCCTCTGTAAATTCTTTAACCATCCATGAACTGCTTCTACTAATGATTTATGCCGATGGGTTAATACAGTGCTGTGGGTGCTCTGACTGACGTGCAGCAGGAATATTTCACCTGCCATCCACGCTGCAGTCGGTGAAGTGTGTCATAAACCCCATTAGTCTGTGCTGGGCTGTCCAATAACTGTGCCAATGTGATTTTATTCACTCATAAAGAATTAAATCCCCAGTCAATGTTTGGATGCTTTCGCCTCTGTCTCCATCCAATAATGTAAAGCACTCAAGTCTTTTGATGAGCTCTGCAGATCGATCAGAGGTTAACAGCCACTTCACATAAGCTGAGACCTACAATATGTCATCATGGGGTCTTTAAATCTTGATAACTATTCAGGTGGCATACTCGTAGAGTATTTTTTTTTAAGCCCAAAAAGACAAAGAAACTAAAGATCCTTTAATGCATTTTCCACCAGATTTTAAGAACCATGAAGATTAGAAAAATTAGACTGATAATGGATTAAAAAGCTTTGTGTGAGACAGCAACAATAGAGAGTGGTCCTGTTTTTTTGTAAAGCACTGTTGTGTGACATGTCGGGAAGGAGATGCACAGAGAAATTTCCAAAAATGCTAGACATCCATAATGGAAAAGATTTGGATTAAGAATTTTAAAATGTTCTACTTTCACTTTAATTTCTGTCCTTTTCTTATTTACTATTTCCTTATTTTACCGTTTACCTTTTTGCTACACAATTTATCAATAACATTAACATGTCCTTCTTTATTCTGAGGCTGGTGTTTGACTGGAAAATAATATCCACACCTTTTTTGGACTAGGATTGCAACTAACAATTATTTTCATTTTCGCTTAATCTGCCGATTTTTGTTTTTTTCACCCTAGATTAATCGATTAATTGTTTGGTATAAAATATCAGAAAATCATGAAAAAGGTCCATCCCAGTTTCTCAAGTTTCAAGTTGATGTCTTCAAATGTCTTATTTTGTCATTCCCAAAACCCAAAAATATTCAGACTATGATATAAAACAGAGAAAGCTGTTTGAGAGGCTAAAAATCTCATATCTGCCATTTTTGCAGGAAAAATCACTTAAACTTAGAAAAACGTAATCATTTATTAAAATAGTTGGTGATTTTATTTTCTGTCGCTCAACTAACCAATTAGTCGACTAATCATTGCAGCTCTATTTTAAACCGCCAGCAAGTAGTATTTTAGGAGCAGAGACTTGGGGGAACTAAGTGAAGTTGGACCTAGGATTATACATTAACTGACTTTACCTTAACATTGTCAAAGCAAGCTATTTCACAAGTTGGGGGTGAGCTATTGACCCATCATGGCCAATATGATGCTAGAGAGCAAAACAACGTGTCAGCAGCCCACACAGCTTTGAAATTAGAATTCCTCATTGGAAACGCCACAGCCAGTTTCACAATGGTAGTACAGTATCTCTTTCTGCTCTTGCCTCCTGTCTGACGACACTCTCAGATTGCTGCCTGACTGCTTCTTCACTATGAAGGGAGCTCCAGGATAGCCCAGCACGTCAGGTGCGCTGGGGACGCCACTGGAGTTCCTCAGGGTGTCTGAGGCATCTGAGGCGTCTGTGGCATTTCTTTTTTCACCCACTGACTAAAGGGTTGACTATTACTTATTCTAAGTTGATCAGTGCCGAGTGGTTAACTGACATTAAGGTTTAATGTCAGTTAACCACTATCATCAATATCATGTAGTAATATTTGAAATTTGGACTGACCTTGGTGTGTGACATTTGTAGTTACAAATGCTATATTTAGCACAGTTCAGTGTTAAGGGTGAGCCGGTTATTAGCTTATTATTGACTTCACTATTTGTTGTAAGGATGCTCAAGGAGCTCCTCAGTGTTTTGCATGTTATACCCTAGTGCATTTAATCTTATGATGGGATGCATTTATGTGCTGGTCAGAAAGGTGGCTGCTAAACAGCATTCTTCATCTTTATTAACCGAAGAAGCTACTCCCTTCACATGATCTTTTTCACAATGTCCATGTTTTAATGAATGCATTCATTTAATTTAATCGTCATGCCATCTCATAGCACATCCCTGATGGGATTATAATAAACCTTTCCAAAACTAAATAATAATAATGCACCACTTTCCATTGTACAAAGATAAGTTGTATTTAATAGTTGCCCTACTGATTTTTGACAAGTGCAAAATAAGTGTTATTAGAGCTGCAATAATTGTCGATTTAATCAATTAGTTGATTGACAAAGAAATTAATCGTCAAAGTTATTTCGATTAAGTCATTTTTTAAACAAAAAAAACTCATACATGAAAATGCTCTTCCTAGTCTTAGTAAATTGAATACCTTTTGAGTTTGGACCGTTGGTCAAATAAAACAGGAATTTTGATCACATTGTCTTTGGACAGGAAATTATAAGGGGGATTTATAAATGTTCTTATTTTCCATTAAGCCACTATTCTATAGCACTGTTGTCATCTCCTATGAACATAAAAATCACTATTTAAAAAAAATATATATAAACAAACTTCATAAAGGATATTTATTTCAAGGCTTTATATTATTATAATGGACATTAGTCATAGGTTTTGCTTTGTCTTGGTTTTTCCACTGAATCACACTGCCGCATGTGGTGTTAGCTAATTTGGGATTAGTGGCCAAATAATGGCAGTAGCAAATCCATAATTTGCCTAAAAGCCTTTCTTCAGAGGCTGAGTGCCACTATGTTTGAGTTACCATTAAATCTCGTCAGTTTAGTAGTGGAAGCCAAAAACTTTTGACTGTAGGCCTAACTCGTGTGTCTGCCGTTTATTATGGTAAATCCTCTGGTTTTGTGATGACCTATTGTGGCTCTTGTAAGGCAGTAACCTCACAGTGATGAATCAATTTTTTTGGTAGGAGGTTTTTTGACTGCAAAGCTTAAACCAACAATGACTGCTGCTAACACCCCCCCCATCCACACACCCCATCCACACCCAGATAAATAGCAACATTGTCTCCGGGAAACCAAATTAATTTAAATGATCTGGAACAGAGCAGAGTGAAGAGAACAGGTATAGACAACGACAGATGTCCGTTCCACGTGAAAACAAATTCCTGGTCTGTCATACGGCACTTTAGACTGACTCGGCAACATGTTTTACTCCACTACTCTCTTCTTAATCAGCAGTAGACGAAAACCAAGCTGCCCCCAAATTACTATGGAAGTCATCTGGAGAATGGTCAAGGAATTTATTAGCTTATGTAAACACAGACAATTCCTGGTGACGCAATACAGCGCTAGTTAAATTCAACAGCTGATTGGAGTGCTGTACTGTATTCTGCCACACTGCTTAGACTCTCTCCGTAGTAGATGTTCCTTGAACGTCTCGATCAGTTTGGCTATATATTCAACGTTGTTTTATGTTTGTATCTTAACGTGGGCTGTAGATGTGTCTGTGTAGCCGTTTCTCATGTGAACTCCAGACATTGTCCAGAGAATCAGGCCAGCACATTGTCCAGAGTGTCCCCTTCACACATGTAGCCTTCTCAGACGCGTTCTCACCTACTAGAAAAACACAATCTGGTTTAGGCGAGGGGTGGTGCCTGGGTAGAGCGTGCCGGAGGCCTGACATGATGCGTAAAGACAGCAGTCACGTACCCTGTTTGTAATTTAGTCGGCCCTTACTCGTCGTCTCTCCAGTTAAACATTTCCCCTGACGTTTTTGTGTAAATTACCCTTCTTCTTCACCCTGGGATGTTTTTTATTTTTCTCCTGTTTTGTGTCAGCCTCATGGAATTGTCATCAATACGCCTACTCACTCGCCGTGAATTCTCCAAACAGTGAGCGGCTCTATTCACACACTGGCTCAATTGGACATTAAGCGGACTTAATACTAGAGAGCTGACAGGGTAAAGTCTGTTTAATGTCCGGTCCGAATGATTTGGACATTCTCACATACAGCGTGTGTGCGTGTGTGTTTGACCTGCAAACTATGTGCTTGATGGCATGATTGAGTCTGTGACACTAGGAGTACTGTCTGTTTGGCTATATGTGGTTACAATGTCGTAGTAAAGCAGAAGAAAATATGAAACTATTGACCTGTGACTTCTAATCCCTCTAATATTGCACATATTCATCAGCACGTGTTGTTGTGCAACTTCCAATTGATGCTGCATTATCGCTCGAGGAAAGGGCATAGATTTATGGCAGGTGGCCGCCCCTCAGCAATATGCCATGAACCAACCACCTTGATCATAAATTGCTGCCATTCCCTGTGAAGCTTTTGCTTTCAGTTGACTTGTTTAAGCCTTATATTTGTCACGTACACGTTCACTCATGTAGCTCCAAGTGTTTATGTGTGACATGTTAAAAGCCGGTGAGAGTGGGAGAGTATACAAGCTGCATGTTATCAGTGGGCTGTGTTATTATCTGCAGGTACAGTACGACTCCAGGAGCATTTTAAAGAGCCTGTACGGAGGCGCAGTAAACCAGGGAAATGGGACATGAGCAGTCAAAGAGCAGCGCTTCAACAGCTTAATGATGTAGAGGCATCCAGCTCCGTCAGGCAGTAAACTCTTTAATATGCTGTTAATTATTTCTGAGAGATTGAATATTGATTAAAAAGCGAAATGGTTTTAATTATAACTCCAGCTCCAGCGCCATTCTAACTGAAGATGATTTTAGGCTTTACGTGAGAGGAACATCTAACAAATCTAACAAACCTCAAGCTATTTCAACTCTGTTTGAATTTTGTTTTTACTTTGTACTTTCTGGGTTTGAAAGTGAGTGTTCTGTCTTGGTGTAACCGGTGTTACAGCTCCTTCAGCTTCAGAGCTGGCAATGCTGATCCACTGTCTAAATTTGAAATTCATGACCTGATTCCTGCTCCGTGTAGCACTCAAAACATGCATTGCCCACCCAGGTAATTCCTTTAAATCACGCTCGGGTAATTCTAGCATGGTTTCTTTTGTAACACGTCTCTGTTGCACTTGAAAAGGAGGCTCATACACCGTTTCTGAGAGGGATGACATGGATACATTTTCAGTTCAATGAGAGAACAAAAAATCTCTAAGTTCTTTCTTATCTCAAAGTGTACTGTTTTATATTTAAGAGTCACATTATACTGTATTTATGTAGACAATTGGATATGAGCTTTTCATTAGACCTAACAATCTTTTTGTAATACTCATCACATTAGAAATATGTGACCATGCCTGCCTGTCACACAGGGCACAAATTAGGGCTGCCTGCAACTAATGATTATTAACTATGAATGATAATCTTTTACAATGGCATATAAAAAAATAAATAAATGCCTGTCACAAGTTCCTAAAGCCCCAAACCAAAATATATTCAGTCTATTATCACAGAGAAAATAATTTTTTTCTAGAATATTTTTTTTTAAATGATCAAAGTAGTTGCCAATTAATCTTTTGTTGATTACTAAATAACGACCTGAAGAGGTAAATTGTACTCCCAGGTTGACCAATGCCCTCCTGGCTTTGAGTTTTTTTATGGACAACTTTCGTATCCCAGGCAAATGGACCCTCACACCTCACCGCTACGCTCAGAGACTGGCTCAATATTTAACATTGACATTGAAATGGATCTAGCGAATGCAGATGAGGATAGCCCCTCAAGATTGCCACCAAAACGCTTGGCCTGCCAGTGCCTTAAGTGGTCTATTTGTGATTCAGCAGCAGGACCTTGCTGGCTGCCAGGCTGGCGTGGAGTCAATCTCCCAGGGGGTGTGTGTTAATGCGGGCCCCGAGGCCGTGGGACTGGGGTAATTGGGTTTGCATGGTCGATGTCAGGGCACCCCTGTCACCTCCAAAACAAAGGCCACCTCCCAGGCAAGCTGTTAGGGACAGAGAGACCAGCCCCTCCTGATCACTGCTCTGATTCACTGCAAAGGCTTATTCAATTACTCGGAATGTTCGTTGTATGTTTTTTATTTTTTTTGTATTGACCTGCAGATTACAAAATGAGCTTAGGGCCTTGTGCTTGTGTGTGCTGAATATATCTCGGTCTCTACCTTTATCTATATATACATCCAGCCCACCAAACCCACATTCGCATGGAAAACTGCTGAGAGCATCTCTCTAATATCTGCAATATCTTTATCTAACGCTGCTGCGTGTATTCACATTTCTCGTTTGAATTGACCGTGTCTGTAGTCAAGGGTCACAAACCCTGTTGCTCGCTTTGTGGCCTCTCCAGATCGCCTGAAGCAACTCTGTTGATCCACAGCCAACTCCCAAATCTTCCAGTACTCCGATCCTCTGTCCCTCTGCATGATCTGCCTGTCTGTCTTTCTGTGTTACTGCAGCAGCTGGATGCTTTTTCTCTTTACCACATTTAGAAGACCTCTGTTTGTTTGGCACTGACTAATAAGACAAATGTGTCTCTCTTGCCTTTTTATGGTTCAGTGGGTATAAACGAACTGAAGGTTTAGCTTTGCTTTGTTGACAACTCTCTCTCCTCAGCATTTAACTGCCCCACAGCCACAGTTGCGCTCCCGATTGATTGGCAGAATAATTATGAACTTGATTTGTTCAACCACAGGCGAAGTGGGATTGAGGGAGTAGGGGAGCAGAAAGAGCATGTATACCATTTTTCTTTTTTAAGAGCACAGCAGAGAGGTCTGCTTGCCTGCATCTTAAAAGCCAACTTTAACACAACATAGCCCACTAATAACACTGACACATAGATTGCACTGTAAAACATAGACACTCTTGCACATTCTGTTAGCAGCGAGGAGGCCCCGGTTGGCGCCCTGCTCTGCTGTAGGCTGCAATAAGCTGAACAATGTGCTCAGTCGCGTGAGCGGTGAAGCGATAATTGACACATCCTAAAAATGCAAGTAAGGACTGGATTATTAATGCTTTCTTCCAGGGGGGGGGGGGCGGCAGGGGGGTGTTCAGCCAGAACCATTAAGTCCTTAATTGAGAAGGAAGACTGACATTAAGAGCTGTTGCCTTGATATTGCCCTTATCTACTTTTTGTTTTTTAATGAAGAAGAGGCTTAGGGTAGTTCGCTGCATAATTACAGAGCTCACGTGCAATCACAATACTCAGACGCACTGCTATTTTAGTTTGGGAGATCTCAAAAATAACCCTCTAAGTCCTTTGCCTCCAGGGCTGGAAAAAGTGAGGAGTCTGCCTTTGACTGAAGGGCAGGTGAAGAGAGTTCCCACCCCTCCCTGTTTATCCCCCTTGCAATCGCTAGGAAAACAAGGTCTTCTCCCACGCTGGATATAAAGCTGTTGATATGGAAGGTATGACCCGGGTTTCGGTCGAGAGTAAAGATGCCAAAGGCTTGTTACCAGGTTACATTACTGTTGTTGTTGTGAGTGCATGTGCCAAATCTTCAGGCATAACAGAGGGAGCACGCTTCACGATTCCCCTCCCATTTGCCAAGTTACCATCACACTACAGGAAGATTCTTGTCATAATAAATTCTCGCTCTCTCGACACACACACCAAAGTTTGGCCAGCATTTAACAATCAGTGGTGTAAATATTTATTGTGGTCTGTTTGAATCGTAGTGACATTGTTATTAATGCAGCATTCATCACGTCTACTGTTCTGAGGTAGCGTATACTGTATTTGTGAACAGCCATCGCAGGTCTTAATGGCTGCGTCTGTGTAGCTGAGCATGCACATGCTGTTGGAGTGTTACCCGTGATGGATGCATGACTGCTGTAAAATTGCAGATAAGTGCAGGAGAGTCTGGTACCTATCAACAGTTTTGTGTCTGCAAGTTGTAGTGAGAATGTGAGCTGAATAGCCTACTCTTTTCTCAGAGAGGAAATGATGACAGTAATGCACAGCTATTTGAATGCAAGCTGTTCTAAGTAGGCAGCTAGGTGTTCTAGGTAGAGAATAAAATAGGCTAGCTGTGGTGAAGTGGAGTGTTAGATAATCCCGGGCATAATAATAAAAGAAGCTTTTGTCGTCCATTTGTGTGCAAGTCTGTCATTTAATAGACAAAAACTACCATTGCTTTTTAAAATGTTAAATCTTTGAAAATAACAGAAGTGCATTTTGGGAAACACACTTGTCGACCAACAACCACAAAATTGCTACACAACATAACTCTCAAAACCTATTAAACAACCACAAATTGTCATTTTTACATTTCTGCCCAGATTAAACAAACAAGTGTGGACTGGTGAGCAGGCAGATCTGTTGTTTAGCTAGCCACCCCCCCACCTCCAGTCTTTATGCTAAACTAGGCTAAAGACTTAACATTTAACACACAGACATTAGAGTGGTGTCGGTTTTCTTTTCTCTCGGAAAAAAAACAAATAACCGTATTTCCCAAAAGAATGACTATTCCTTTTAATTTTTACAGGATTTCTGTAACCTGTTTACCTTGAAGAGAGTTAAACTTCCAAGTTTAGTCATGTATAAGCATGCTTTTACTGAAGAGCAGGGGGAATTATGGCTGAGAGTATGAGGAGAAAAGCTTTTTGTCTTGTAGTAGTGATCACAGGCACAGCAACAAATACCCATTTTCACAGGTTGAACAGTGTCAGACCTGTGTAAAACACTTGTCATGAGCTGGGTCATGGACTCCTATCAATTCATGTTGACTCATCCACACCAATGACAAACATAGATTATTTCCCCCAATACCCATTTTCACACCAAACTGACTACATTTGATTTGGTCTTTGCTAGCCGTTGGTTTCTTTCATTCCTGAATATTTTGGTCCTAAACGTACTCGGTTTACAGGTAAACTGATGTGCGTTTGGTTACTCAAACACAGTACAAATACATTTTGTGAGGTTTATTCATCTAACATTATAAAACAGAAATGGCAGATGAAAACATTAATTGTGCGTGCTGTCTGTTTCAGTTAAGTCTATGCTGCTTATCCTTGACTAACATTTCCTGTTGGGTGTCTTGTGTCTTTAAATACTGCTATCTACTGGAAATGCACTGCAAACTGATTTTTTCCTCTCTTGACAGAGACTTGGACTGTAATTTTAAATGGTAAAACCAGTCTTATTCACATTTTTAGTTTTACATACTTCCCTATAGTGGGCCTCCTCTACTTCTGCTTCAGACAGTAGTTCCCTCTGGGTTCGCAGAATTTCGTGAAACGGGGTGTTGGTTTCATTCATTAGAGTGAAGATTGCATGTGACAAGAGTGCCGTGATCTTATTATAGTATATTGTATATTTTGTGGTTCTCAACTCTGGAAAGCAGTGGTTTGAAATTGTTGCTTATGGGTTTTCTAACAGTTCTAGTGATTTTAGCTCTTTGAGGTATGAAGTAATAACAACTGTTTCACATTGATTTTGATGTCCTGGATGTCAGAACAGAAACACGATATGCACCATAACATTATTTTGATAAAAGCTAAAATTGTTTACTAAGATGCATTACCTACCTTAGCAGGTGTCAGGTCTTTGCTAGGTGATTTTCATACCGTACTGTAAATGCAGTAAAACACATTCACCAATTTAGACCAACCCACTGTATTCTTTGGAAAATGCTCAGCCATATCATAAAGTGTAACGTTGCATCATTCTGTTGGGACAAGTCTTGCAAACTAGTTAAGGTCATAAATGCTGAGGCAGCAATAGTGTAGGCATATTCTGAGTCCACTCAGCGAACACTTTTGCAGCAGGAAACAAACAATTTCTGTTATATGGTAAACAAAAAAATCTATTTAAACGTAAATTGGTGGATGTCAGTAAAAAAAAAAAATAAAAAAAATAAAGTGAAATCATTGCACCTTAAATCTGTTGAAATAAATATTAACCAGGTTGCCTTTCCCATAAATCATCAGACTGTAATCATGCAGATGACACCTTAGGTGCTTATCTTTGATTAAATTACCCTTAATCAAACGAGATACCTCAGACTGGTCCTAAAAGGGTGACAAGGCTTCAGAGCCTTGCCTTTCTGATGGTGTGATTGAAGCAGACTAATATAGTCAGTACAAATTCATTGCCGCATCTGCGCAAGTTTAGCGAGACTATGTTTAGTTGCTGCTGGACAATAGATTATTCATAGTAAAATAATAGATGAAATGTAAAGATTATTAAAATGTTGAACAGTATAATTACCATTAGCCAGGTCCAGGTTGTAAATTGTAAAAATGGTGAAGTCTCAGCCCTAACTGTAGGGAAAACAAATGATATGCGGTCCTTGAAGATACCGTAGCATTTACATGGACGTGGACAACAACATCTAGTGTTACTGTTATTGCTAAGAAAAAAAGTGACTCTCCTCGCAAAACACAACATCCCAAATGTTGAAGACAATTAAGTAGCAATATCACACTTAAAATATTAATTTCACCCTGGGCTATGCATTCTTGGGCGTACTAAAACATTTAAATAGTTGCTTATGTGCAGACATCAGTTTTGCAATGGTGGAGATGGGGAACAGTACTGATTCTTATGACGCAGTTGCTAACTTGTCATCTCAGTACTTGCCTAACATGATGAAGTTGACGTAATCTGCTGTGTTGTGTTGAGTAATCTCTGGATGTTACTGAGATTCTTGCCTCATTGGAGATTGTTGAATAAAAGCGGGCCTGGCACATGTATAATAACCATGCTGTCAGTTTGATTGAGCCACTTCAGACTTAGTAGCTGAGACACAAAACACAATCACTGATTTGCTGTCCGTGCTCTGTTGGCTGCAGGAACGTTGATAAATCCTGTCAAGAACTTGGTAAATTACGATGTTTCAAAAACGCTTTAATTTCTCATTCAGAACTAAATCTGCCATTAATCCCAGGAGGACAAAGAAACTTTGAGTGTTGAATAGAGAATGAATTTGACCATCTATTTCTCTCAGCCATCAAATACTCTCAGTGCTCCATCCATTCTAAAAACAAATTAAAGTCAAGAGAAAGAAGTTTTCCTTTTTCTTTATTTGGCGGTGACAGTGACGGAACCACATTTTTCTAGAGCCAGATCAAAGTGGCTCTGTGTGTGGGATCGCAAGTCTGTTCCCCTTGGGCTCCGTAATCATAGCGCCTGAACTCTCAGACCCCCTCGATGCAGATTCTGTTGCCACTTTCTGCTCTCTGCCAGGCCTGATGCCAGCACCGCGGTGCCCTTTACACTCTCCCCTACTGCTTCATCTCCCCTGGCTTTTCTTCTCATCTTTCCCTCCTCCTCAGTACTCCTCAGTTTACCCCCAGACTCGTTGGTGAACATACTCCAACAGTCATCCCTGACGCGGCAGCAGGTTGGGGCTTGTCCCTGCTCTGACTGTCCCACTGCCTGGCAGGGTAATGAAGGCAGCAGGGGGGCTGCCTTACTGCCTGCCTGTGATGCGCTTCATCATTCCTGCCACAGCCCAAGGTTCTCTAATTAAGACACCGGCTTGGCCCTGCAGATTATGTAGCAGCTGGATCATTAGCGTAGAGGGTCAAATGGCATGCGTCTCTGTGTAGAGGGCGGAGCGCCTTTCATCAACCCCTGTCTATGTCAGCTCACCTCTGGTGGCCACCAGAAGCCTCTGCCTGCCTGTTCTTCTTTGATACCCTCATTCATAGTGAGCATTTGGTGTCAATGGAAATATTTAAATCAAATCCACCAAGAATTTATACAGATCCTTACACTGAGCTGCAAGTTTATCAGGTACACCTAGTTAAATATAATGCAATCCATTACAACAGACACTCTGTCAGTTGAGTGATGATTTAAATCAATGGTAATTATTTTTTAGGCTGTAAGTTTGCAGTGTGGTTTAATTGAAATGTATTACACTGCATGGCTACAACTAATTATTATTTTTAGTATTGATTAATCTGCCTTTTTTTTTTTAACCAGTTGATTAATCGTTGAGTCTATGAAATTCTTAAAAATGGCCATTAGAGTTGCTCAGAGCCTGAGGAGTGTCTTCAAATGTCTTATGTGTTCCAACTTGCGGATTGTCCAAAGATATTCAATTTGTGATAATATAAAAAAGAGAAAAGCTGAAAACATTCACTTAAGAGTAGCTCGAGGCAGAGATTGTTTGTTATTTTTGCTTAAAAAAAAATCATTGAAACGATAAATTTTCTCTTCGATTTATTGTTTCAGCTCTATTGTATAGCGTTGTATTCAAAGTGATTGGGGTGGACAAAATATACAATGGTAATGTATGCTGGCCCCTTGAGTGGTGCTGCAGATATTCAAATCAATAATATATAGATACATCTTTTAAAATCTAATTAGTTTTATATTTTCAATAGGCTGCCATTCAATGAGGAAAAGTACTGTCATTAGCAGCTTGTGAGTCACCTTTATTTCAGTTACTGGGCGGAGATATTTTGTGTCTGATTTGTTTGTCTTTTTGGTGATGAGGAACTCTTCTCCACCATTAGGCTGACTCACCTGTCAGTAGTCATTCAGCAAGTCTCCTCATCTATCAGTCTGCTTATGACTGCAGCGGTTGGCAGAGTTACTTCAAAGTCTTTGGTGTTTTCATCCAGGCCTCCAACCTGTGAACAAACTGCTACTGTTAATGAAGGAGGAATAAAAAAGCATAGTAAATAACGAGCTCTTTTTCAAGTGAACAGATTAAAGTGAAACTCAAAATCTCTCTTTGCGTATCAAAAGGCTTGAAAGGCAGCCATAAGACATTTGTTGTGTTCTTCTCATTGAATTGGAACAGTTGTGGGCAGCTTGATTTCAGTCCGTTTTTAAAGGTTTTAAGGTATTCATATAGTGGAAATAAATAATCAAAAACAGCCGTTAAAACGTCTCAAACTACCCCTGCAGCATCATCTGTTTTTTTGTTGTCCACCTCAGTAAGTTCCAACCATTCAACATTTTGCTCAAATCTGGCAAAATACTCTTCTTTCCTGTCGTGTTATTGCCTTTCTCAAAGCTTTGAAACTGAGTTGGAAGTAACATGCTCGGCCATAGTTTGGTGAAAATATGACAGTTTTAAACCTGCAGATGGATGACCCAGCATTGGATAATGCTCTAGCACAGTTCTTATCAACCTGGGGGTCGCAAGCTAATTTCTGGGGGTCGCCAGATGGTTGTGGAGACAAAAATAAATTTAAAAAACATATTTTAGACTTGGGAATGACTTGCATTACATTGCCTGTAGCAGTGATATGATTTGCATTAGAATAGATTTAATTGAGTGTGTCTGTTAGACTTTCTGACGGTGGATATCCGGCGGGTAAGGGTGAGATAAAAGTCACTTGACGCATCCAAAACCCAAAGTGCTTTTTAAGCACATTGGGGGGTCGCAAACAACAACCTGATTATTACGGGGTTGCTTACTCAGACCTTAGTTATTGCTTTTTTCAATAAAAACTTAATTAATGACATGAATTCAAGGTGACCACATTTGCTGTTCTCAATCACTGCCAGCTTTCAATTTTGATTCTCAAAGGATACATTTTAGGTGGAGTATCACTTCAAAAGATAAAGGCAGGATATCTAATAAATAAAAATGTAAATGCATTTTGCTCAGAAAAACTTAGATTAGAAAACTTTACAGTGCCTGATGAAACCCAACACTGGTTATAAGGGAAGATTTAAGACCAAAGCGTCACTCCATTAATGATCTCTCCCAACTGGATTTTTATTTTTATTTTTTACTTTTCAACGTTCTGTTTGGATGTATAAAAAAAACGCCTTCATCATCTGGCTCACTGATGGCAAATATTGAATTGGCTGCTGAGCACTAGCTAACCCCTGCTGTGAGAGATCAATTGAAAGGAACAACCACAAACTGCTTGTGACCAACTACTGCCGAAGCAGTTTGCCCAATTTAGGAATTTCTTACCATTCCTGCTACATTTCATATCGACAGCAGATGCCCATAAAATGTTTTTTTTATTTTTCACTGGCTAATGAAGTAAGATAAAACTAATTTGAGATTTAAATATATAAAAATATATGACGGCAGATCTCTTTTTTTGATAAAAACAAAAAAAAAAAGGGTTATAATCATGAAAAGGACAACACAATTTGGAGCCAATCTCTTTTTGATAAATTATTTAGCAAAAATGTTTAAGATTCATCTCAACGCATTGGTATTAGAGTTTGAACAATTGGTTTAAATGGTAATGATTGGGAATGATTCCTTTTACTATTTTTGAAAGATACGGCATTTGACCTATTGAGTGCCGTCAGGACTATTTATTCCCAGCGTGACAGCCTGAGTGCACACTCAAACTCACTCAGACACACACAGACACACACACTTGTGTGAGCATGCTTAGTCAAGAGAAAAATCCCCCAACTTGGTGAGGATTTCTCTTTCTCCCGCGTGTTCTATTTTTTTCTTCTCCCCCTCAGTCAGATTGCAGTGTCATCCTGCTCAGGTTTTTTTTCCTTTTCACCCACAGATCCCCGTGTTCACCTACGTTTGTAACTCTAGACCTTTCTACTCTGCCCCTCTATTTTAAGACAGGGAGGGCAGTGTGCCGAGAGGGACAGAGAGACAGGCTGTTGTGGCCTGCGCTCTGCACAGCACGGCCGGCACGCACCGAGTCGACAACGGTTTGCACGACGACACTGGCTGGCTTGTTTACGGCAGAGGCTCCGTTTGGGGGAGGAAGGGGAGGAGGCAGGCAAGCTGGCAGGCAGGCAGGGAAGAAAAGAGAGGGGGTTTACTACCCTCAAGAGAGTCGGAATTCCTCCTGAGCCGTTCCCCCATTTGGCTGGCAGTTGTGAAAACAATTGCCTGGCATTTACTCTCTCTCTCTGTGCAGATGGAGTCCCTATGAGTCAGCTTTGAGAGCAGCAAGTGGTGGAGAAAGTGGTGGGCTTGTGATCTGCTGCACAGCGAAATATAAGCATACTTTACAGAGACACTTGGTTTTTGATGTTCGCCACATTGTTCGGAGTTGCTTCGTCGCTTGCATTTATTTCCGTTCTCTGCAGTATTGCTGATCTGCATAATCATTTATTTCCAATGGACTCCTGTGCTTCTTTTAACCGAGAAAAGCCGACTAATAAGCCCATGTCTGTTTCCTTTTTCTGCAGAGTTGACCTACGGAAGACATCATGCTGATGTCTTGAGCTGAGGGAGACTTCATCCTCAACCTGTCACTCGTCTCTGTTTGTTATTCTACACCTCTCCATCAGTCACCAAGCACCAACAGCAACCGCCACCAACTCCACGTTTTTCCCCACCCCGCTCCGGCCCAGCCTGCCGTCACCATGACGTCGGAGCTGGAGAGCAGCCTGACTTCCATGGATTGGCTTCCTCAGCTGACCATGCAGGCGGCCATCCGCAAGGCGGACGCCCAGAATGCCCACGGGCCAGGCATGGGCAAGAAGAGTGCCCTACTGGATCCTAACACCACGTTGGACCAGGAGGAGGTGCAGCAGCACAAGGACGGCAAGCCGCCCTACAGCTACGCCAGCCTCATCACGTTTGCCATCAACAGCTCGCCAAAGAAGAAGATGACACTGAGCGAGATCTACCAGTGGATCTGTGATAACTTTCCCTACTACAGGGAGGCGGGCAGTGGCTGGAAGGTAAGAAAAAGAGACATTTGGCCTTTATTTTAAGCCGATATAGCAGACATAAAGGTTTATCGCTATTGTGATGATGATATAGTTGTATTCTGGTTAAAGTGGGGCTCAGACTTTAACAGACACTTTCAAACTAAATATGACACTTTGTTTTAGTGCTTTTGAAATTGGGTGACCTTTTGTTTTTTTACAATGGCAGATATACAGTAGCTCATATCAGTTTATTCACTCATGGAAATTTTTCTTTGACCTTACATTTTGTGGTAAACTGTGGACAGCCTTTGTAGAAGAGTTGAGATTGATATTCCTTGACTTAAATAATTGTTTTGTGGTCGCTGGGCATCTTAAACAAAGTGAGATGCCATTGGTAATCACCATTGTCACTTCTGAGAAAGCTTAAAGAGAAACTACGAGTGCGCCAAATCACACTAAGTGCCTTACTCCTCCGAATGAAAAATGGTGCAGCACTGAGAGAACCAAAGAAGTGTAAAACCCTGGATTAATATTCAGAGAAGTGGCCCCTATCTGTGCGAACACAGACTAAATAGCCCATTCATGGGTGGTATTATTCATTGCAGATGCCTTGATAGGAGAAGGCCATTATGCAGAAGAGAGAGCCAGTGCTGTGTCATCATCTCAAGGAGCCCATGATATACCGAGATGAAGCTATGCTGATTGCCTTTTTAAAGGGCCCAGATGGAAATTGATATTAGAATGAGTTTTCCAATCAGTCGACGTTTATTGGAAATAGAATCTTAGGCACTGCTTTATTGCAGTCAGACAAGATGTATGAAGCCCATTTCCTGGGGCGACAAGATCTGGTGTACAGACTGCATGGAGGTGTGCGTGTGCGTGCGTGCGTACGTGCGTGTGCGTGCGTGCGTGTGCGTGCGTGCGCGTGCGTGCGCGTGCGTGCGTGCGTGCGTGTGCGTGCGTGGGTGCGTGTGTGTGTGTGTGTGTAGGTGAGGGGGAGATGAGAAAGCATGTGTTATTATAAATGGATTGATTTTAGCCTTTGTGGCAAGGCCTTTTGTAAGGAAATAAATTGTTTCACTTTGCAACCTTTGTTTCCTCTTTTACCTTTATCATCCCTTATTTAGTTGTCAGCAACGTTATATATGTGCATATGTGCTGTCAGTCTGCATGTATTCCTGCATTGTGTTACAGGCATTTTCACTCAACAATGAGGTCGCTCTGTATTTTGTATACCGCACACCGTCTTTATCATCAAATTGAACCATTCATTGCACACTAAAGATTTTCTCTAGAGACATTGCCACAAGTTCGCAGCAGTATTTTCCGCTATTCTTGTTGCTACGTTAAGGCTGTTAAAATCCAGTCCCGTAGCATGTATCACTCATTTGTCGGTCTTTATCTATTAAGATACTTTAAACTGATTATTTCTTCGTATCGAGAGAATACTACTTACTAGTTAATCACTATTTGTGGGTTGAATTGGACTTCATTCCTCGGAAATATGAGGGTGTGACTGACTAGCACAACTAAAATAACTGTAGATAAGATGCAACATGTATTTGACACTTGAATGCATACTGTACACTTCTTATACCACTTTAGAGTGGGTGTCCTCAGTGGGAATCAAACTGGTTCTGCTGGCACGGTTGCAGATTTGCTCTACCCACAGATTACAGTTCCACTGTAGATACAGCAGAAAGGACTACATAATATTAATTCATCAAAGCTTTGCTAATGTGTGTGGCTGTCCATGTGCCTTTGGTTCCTTTGTTGTCAAGTGAAATGAAACAGGAAATCCGGTGCTGATTTCAGGATTCCTATGGTCAGGAAACACTTTTGTGTTGTATTGTTCTGTTATTAAAACCTTGTTTTGAATTCTAAAAGATATCACTCAAGATTTGGAAATGTCATGAAATCCTAATTGATAACTAATTCAAGATTTAGAATATCACAGGAGCTGTTTTGAAAATGTGAAATTTTAGATGTGACTTAAATCTCTAATTTTGGGATTTTTCTCTGTGCAAGTGTCCTAATAGTGTACCTATTTGGTAGCTAACCATCGAGTGGGTTCAATCCTCTTTGGGATTTACTGACTGAAGTTTACTGAGGGTAAATTTCCAAAATTGCAACTAAGTATGTCATTTCAAGCAGTGTAAGATAATGGTAGATATTTTCTACAAATGTTACCCTGTAGAGCAAAACAGATGTTTATGCAGGGTTGTACGTTTTACATGACAACATTTGTAAGGTTGCATCATATGTAATATTACAGTGGTACCGTTGTGAAAATGTGGTATGAAGTCTTTCAAAAAGGTTTTGAAATTGAGTCTGATAATTCAGTTACTGTAAAAGGATTACTTGCATTAAACTAATTGCACTTTATTTCAATATAGGAAAGTACACTCCAATACTGCTTTGCAGTGAGTCCTGTGTCCATAATGCATAGTATTCAATATGTTCATCTATAAATACTTCTTCCAAGACTCTTGGGTTTTTTGAATTCCATGAAATTTGGCCCTGAATCATGGAATAATTGGTTTTGATTTTATGGGATTTGTAGCATTACATTGTTTTTTTTTTTTATCCACAGAGGTGGTGCTCACAGAAATACACATAATGTTGAAATGGAAAGTGTTTTTTTTCAGTGTTGGGTGTTATGTAGATTTGTCGGAACTGGAATAATGCCACGGGTATTGGAGCAAGTTATAGAATTAGTCAGCATTGGTTGAGATTGATGCTCTTTAATACTTTCTAGTTCAGTAAAGGCTTGCACAGATCAACATATTTTGGTCTTAATGTGGGCTGCAACTGTAGAAATACCTCTCGCATTTAAAAGTGTAAAAAAACCACATCACTTTAACCAGGATGCTCAGCACAGGAAATACTGAAAAAACGGTTTGAAGATTTGCTCATACGCTACAGCCTGCGTCACAATTTTTTTCTCAGTTCTTGTTAATGGGGTGTTTTCCATGCAATAGTTCTTCTTCTTAGAATCTAAACAACTGAAATAATGTGTATAGAGTATTTATAAAATCTTTTCATTGCATAAGACATTTGAATGAAATCCAATAGTGCTGTTTCCATGCCTGGGGCATTTGAGCGAGCTCCAGTAGCCTTAGGTTTGTTCCTAATGTTTTTGTGCTTGGAGAATTTTTCACAACCCCATTACACAAAATATATTTTCATCTCCGCTTGTGTATAAGAGCCTGAGAAAAGTTTCCCTCCCCAATCATCAGGAGGTCACTAGGAGCTTGTACAGTTTTATGAGTTGTTGTGCTTTAAAACCCTCAGAGATTTGTCTTTGGAGAAGGAGCATCTACACTTAATTGAAATTGTATAATTCTGCAATCTGCATACAGTTCCCTGCATTGTGACCATTACTATGGTATGATTCTACCTATAGTGTGACTGAGTATGCATGTTTGCGTGTGTAATTAGTTGGAAGCAAGCATGCCTGGGTGGGGTGAATGTAGGTCGGATGTAGTCATCGCTCCTCTGTTCCCCCGGAGATGTCAGTCGCAGGAATTTGGGAATCAACGCACGCATGCGTCTGTTCTGTATGATAATGCAAGCTGTGCCGGAGAGATGAGACCGGGCTAATCCGGGCACCAGCAGCTCATTTAATAATCTCAATAGAACTCCATTAGCCTGCGCTTTTAAGAAATATCAATAAGTGCTGTCAATAAAAACAGATAATTCATCAAGGTCAAAAAATGTGAACGCTGCCTTCGAGAGTGCAGAATATGTGCTTGGCATCTATGAGCAAGCAATTAGATGGTGATTTTCTTAACACCCTCTCCAGCTCTCTGAGGTACTCTTGATTCATATTTTGCAGGTCAGTCTAAGCAGTCTTTTGTATGATTCAGCTTGTATACTGTAGCCTGAATGGCAAGCGTGGCTTATTGAATATCTGCCAGATTCCTTAAGGATATTTCATATACTTGGATTCCTAAACACATATTTCTATAAGAGTATACGGTTTTGCTTGCAGCAAGTGTCCACAGTATATTGCAGTATACTGCTTCTGTGTGTTCCTGATTATAATTCATATCTGTTGCTCAGTCCCTTCCATTTCAAAGCCATTACAGGCAATGTAAGCTAGCCCAGATGACTCATGAGATTAAAAAGGTAAATGGGAACAGTCCTCTCCTACTTCAAGGTCAGAAGAACGTAATACTTTTAAAGATTTTTAACTTTGGGTCAGTTTCAGTATTTAAGAATCCAAAAGAGCGTACATGTTGGAATTTGGTATTGAATCTTAAAAATGTGGATGATTATTGTATGATGTATGATTAGTAATAGAATGAATGGAATAAGAGCTGACTTTTGTTTTCAAGTCTGCTGTCACAACTTCTGAAATCTCTTCGCGGTGACTGTATTGCGTGTCATGAAAGGCGAATCAGCGTTCTCTTACTTTCGCTACAACGGTTTGTGGGGCAATTGTTGCATAAATTATTTGCAGACTCGTGGCTTCAAGACACTCAAGGAGACAGCTGCAGGGGAGGGGGTATTTCCCTTGTCAACCTCCACATGCACGTATCATGATGGCCAATAAGGTAGACGACTAGCGGCACTGAACAAACCATAGAGGTTTATTGACGTTAGTGCAAGTGTTTCTTTGTCAATTAGTATTGGTGAGTTTTATTTTTTTTTAATGCTGAAGTCTCTGGTGGATCCTAAAATGAAGGGGAACCAGTGTAGAGTGATTATCTGCGTCTGTATTACTTGTTGAAAACATTAAATTGGTCAAAAGTTAAAAGTTGGCAAAAACATCTCACCCGACTGCACAAAGACAGTCGGGTGAGATGTTTTTGCCAACTTTTAACTCACCAAATTCAAATGGACTTAAGAAAAACAGTTTATAAAAAAAAAAAAAAAAAAAAAAAAAAATCTAAGTACTTCTCCTTATGAGATGGATACAGCGGCATTTTTTTTACTTTGTACATAATAAATGAGTATTATGTGATTGAAACTCAGATTGAAAATATCCAGAAAATGTGTGAAAACTGTGTGTGATATTTGAAAAAACTCAAGATATGTCATGCAGTCACTATAAACAGCAGTAGTATTTGTTGCCATTTAGTAGTATATACTACAAGAAATACATTTACACAATTTTACTTATTTTTCATACATTTAACTATTGACTTGCATGGTATCGGCAAATAAATTCACTGCATCACAACCGCATTTAAGCTCTCATGTGTTGCTACAAAAATACCTTCGTACTGGATGGGCTAATTTAAGCCAACAGACCTCCCTAATGGATCTGCCTTATGGATTTGCATGGATGACCTAACTGTACGCAGTCCTTCTCCCAGCTCCACCTCGGATCAGGCCGTCAGAAAATAAGGGACTGTGCTCACCTCAGCCATAGAAGGAGTGACTCTGTGCGATTTCTTTTCTGGGATATTTTCTGTTAAAAAAACTGGTCAGGAGCAGTATTGAGTAGAGACTCCACATATACTCTCAAATGTTGACCTCCATGCTCATCTCAAACCTTCTCCCGGCTCCTTGTGGGCTCACTTCAGGCAAAGTGTGTAAATTCCCCTCTGCATTTCTTCCAGGTGAAGAATGCCAAAGAAAATCTGGAGCAATTCTCAACCAGTTTAAAAATGCTTGAAGTGTTTGCTCTTGAACTTTAACTGTTGAGGAGATTGTTGCTACTGGCATGATTTTATTTACTTTTTCTCTTCCACACCTGTGTACAGGAAAGAAAATTAGCTGAAAGAGAATGTAGGCTGCTGTTGATTGTCTGACAAACATTGAATCTCCCACTGCATTTTCACTGAGGCCCATAGCTCTTACATGATCTTGTTAAAAGGGAAATGTAGCTTTGGTCTGTAAATCGTCCAGTGTGCAGAGATGGGGCGCAGAGCTGCCTTCTGCAGGGGCCCTGGACCTTGCTTTGATCTCATTATAAAATGCAAATACACAGTACCCTAAACAGATCAAAGGTTCAACTTCCCATTGGATCTGAGGCTTAATAATAGCAGCCTGGAGCAGTTTTCTATTTTTTAAGAAGCGATTTGGGTAGCTACTGGTCCTCCAGGACATTATTTACTCTGGAGATAATGTTCCTGCTTCTGACTAGTGACTAGCCACAGCTCAAATCCTTGCTCCTGTTGCTTATTTAAATAAGATTGGTCAGGTATGAGAATGTGTGCTTCCTGCCCCTATCTCCCACCTCAAGCTTTAGGTTTGCAGGGCTTGAAATCTGAAAGTGTAAAATTGCTTCGCTGCTAGACTCTGATACCTTCATCTACTTTCTCAGCCTGTATCATCATTACAGCGTAAAGCAAGCATTTAAATTTTAAGCACTTTGCTGATACTAAATTTTTCAGCAGCACTGATACATATTTAGAGTGCTGCTCTGTTCCTTTTGTAACCCACACACCAACCCCAAGTCAAAAACTATCCTTTTCATGAAGTTCATCAATTTCTCTTTTTCAGCCTTGTGTCGTATAAACCTTGGCTGAGTGATATGCAGTACGATGAGTGATGAGGCGATGGAGCATTATTTTTGTCTCATCCTGAATTCCTTGTTAATTGTAGAGACTGCAAAAGTGGCTGCGTACTGGCCCGGCGCTGACTTTGTCAGGTGGTAGGAGGGGTGGTGATTCACTCGGCAGCCAGTTTGATCCTGCTGTGAGGCGGGTTCCCGTGTCAGGAAGCTCCAGCCTGGCCACCCGCCCACCAGCCTCACCTTGCACCCGCCTACCGGCGCCCCACCGCTCACGCTCTGGCCCTTAGAGTGGGCGGGGAGAGCAGGCTGGCAGGCCTTGGCACGGATTTCATTTTGGCAGGAGCTGCTGTCCCCACACTCCGCTGAGTGAAGTGCTGACTGCAGTGCAGAACATAAAAGGCCTGAGGCTTCTATCGCTTCCTCTTGTGGCCTGCAGGCCTGTGTAGAGAGGTTGGCTTCAATTTTACTTGAAACTGTAGCTGTCTTTTTGACAGTCATAGCAATGGCCTCTCAGTTCATCCCCTATATATAAATATATATTGCTTCTGTTATCATTTTAAACAGTCATTAACCCTGAACCTCTCTCCCATCTGCTCCTTTTTTGCTCGGTGAGATGAGATGCAGCAGTAGGTTGTAAACGCTGTTGACCGTCGTCATCAATTGATTCAGTGAACTTCCTCCTCTGTGATAATGAGATACCTGACTCACGCTCTGGGACACACCACTTGTGCTGCCGTGCTTTTTTTTTTTTCTTCTTTCTTTCTAAGAATCATTTATGGTGCAGATAACACTGGACACCGATGGGCTGTTGATCCCTGCACACATTCTTAGACACTGCTTCAGGCCTTTTGGAGAAGCACTTATGTTAATCAGTTTGTATTGTGGAGGCATGCTCTTCATTTGGTAGTTATGGAGAATTTTGAGAGGTCATGACAATAGGATCTCTTGTCAGTGTAGTCATTTCTATTCAGTAGCTAGCTTCCTCTTGTCTCCTGGTTAGTTAGGGCCTGGCTTTTTATCTCAGAGGCTATAGGAGTTTGGATATGAGAACTATAGAGTAGACTGAAGTATTTAGCTGACTGGCATTAATGAGACCCATACGACTCTTTAATAACCGGAGAAAGGGTCAGGATCTGTATTTCTATGTCTTTTCCAGAGCTGTCCGTTTATGTGGTGACTGAGATCATCACCTCCAGTAGGCCGTGCCCTTTCTTTGTCACAAATATGTAGCCTGAAGCACAGTTGGGCATGAAAATCAACCCCAGTGTCACAGTTAAAGTTATGAACTGCAAGGAATTTGAAGCACATTTCAAAACAACTCATAACTGGAAAAATCATTAGCTACTTCTTAGATTCTTCAGAGGGAAAGATGAAGGGCTATGGGGAGCTGCTCAGAAACTCTTTAGTCATCGTTCCGTGGCTAGAAAGATTTCGACAAAAATAGCACTTTGCTTTCCCTGTATTTTAACTTCGTTTTCCCAGCGAGTGGCCTTTTGCCCTCTATCATTTTTCTACTTGGTTTGCTGTCGCCTTTTGCGTAATGCAGCGTATGTACAGTTAGAGCTTAATATTGCTCAGCATGTCTGTGAATACTACCACCCCCTCAAAAGAAATTTAAAGAAAGTTTTCATCCTTTTTTACAAAAAAAAAAAAAAAAAAATCCTTTCCATGAGTGTTTGTTGGGTTTGAGATTAAAAACCCAAACAGTAATTTCCACCAAATTACAATTAAATTAATTTCTGTTTTGGATTTTAATTCCTCAACTGATTTATAATTGTAAAATCAAATGTGTTTAACTCATGTTCTTCGAATATTAAACTGCAAGTAACCGCAGTGTGAAAGCAAAGTAAACATGTGACGTGATCCTCCGGCTGCTAAAAGGGTGCATGACACACAAGTCTGGTTGAGCAAAGCACAGTCTTTAATAAGTCCTAATTGCCTCCACTATGTGTCTTAAGATACGGAACACTTTGTTTTCTTTGACATCTGTCCGTTTTATAATGGTGATAATTCCACTCTGTTGTGCTAGAACAAGAAAGCAATGAACTCTTATCTTGTGTTGTGGAAATATTTACCCCTGCCTTGTCTTTTCTTTTCATGTACCTGGACACATCACCATGTGGGATATTTTAGAAGCAAATTGCCATTGCAAAAATTGTATCTCAATACCAACTGCTATTCTCTCTAAATATTCATATTAACTTGTGCTAACTGTACGCAGCCTAACCGAGTCAGAGCCTCCAGTCCGGATGCATTAGTTCTGTGATTGGTTTGAGTAAAATCAAATCCTCCCCTCCAGGAAACTGCTAATAAGAAGCCGATGTCAGACTGAATAATGGAGTTGTACCATAATGGCCATTCAGTCTGATATCAGGCTACCTTTGTTGACATTGGGATCACAGATGGTGCCTTTTAACATCAACCCTTATGTGTGCACTGATTTTTGCCCTGACAAGGAGGCAGAGAAAGGAGAGAGGTGCGCTGATGAATTCTGCATGCTATAAATAGATCACAGTCCTTTGAATCTGCCTTTAACACTGAATCTGCCCTGTTAAATTTATCCGAGCTGGGTTAGGCTGGCTACCGCTGCCAGCTTCGTCTGTTTATAAGATGTAGTTTTGGAAAAGAAAACAAGGTGTGATTTTAATTTTAACAAACATCTTTTAGTCTGATTGATTGATTTTTATTTTCTCCTGGTCTTTTTAAAAAATATAATTAATAATATTCATAATTAAGGTAGCCTGCTCTCCCTGAAGAACGGTTGCCTCCTGTGAAGCATGCAGCTAATTTATCTGCCAGCACTGTAGCGTGCACACAGCATTTCCTTTTTGAAAATGAAAGGAAAAGAGGCTGTAGGACTAATTAGCAGAGGCTGGAGAAGGATCTTTTGAAAAGTCTACGGCAACCTGAGACGGCTGATAGGGTCAAAGGTCTGTAGCTTGACTGAGGTAAGCCCTCCACTGAATATCCACTTAGAGCGACTGGGAGCTCAGCCATGCTGCCTTACATTCAGACTGTTGGTCAGTCACATTTGATAGGAATTTTAAAAGGAGTACACCGGCCGTGATGATTGCCATAAAGTCTGTATGGCAAGTAATTAGCTTGGAAATACGTCTGGACGATTTTGTTCCGTTTCATCTTTTGTTTCAATCCACCTTCTCTCTTCTCTGGCAATTATTCAACCCCTGTCACCTCCTGTGTCAGCCTCCCGCAGCTAATGGCTTCACTCTGCTCTTCACAATCCCTGCTTCTTTTTTTTTTCTTCTTTTTTTTTAATAAATCAAAGGTGAGCAGCCATGTTTCCCTACATGCCTCTGCTGCTGCCTGCCATTAAATGCTGCTTATTGATAAAGATGTCACCATGGCAGAGGATATGTAGGGAAGGGGGGCTTTGTCCTCTGCCTTGTCAGTGAAGCGGGATGGCTGTCTCTTATCCCAGAGAGATATTTGATCATCCTGCCGCTGCGTCCTCAGTGGGGTCAGCAGTCTGTGAGAGGGGGACAGTGACACAGCTGTGGCAGCCAAGTGGAACCAGTGATGGATGACATGCCAGAATGGGCCACGCTGCCTTCCCAGGCGCCTGCGTTGACAGGCACGGCTCTCGCATCTCACATTCAGCATCAGTAGGGCTAATCGCGGGTCATGCCGGCCACAGATGTGACACGTGAATATCGCTCCTGTAATTGCTCATTTGTCAACGTCAAATTCTCGAAGAGCAGATTTCTGCAGCCACATTATTGAATAAAACTGGCTGTATTGGACAAACATAAAAAAAAAAAAAAGAAACTGATGAAATTAAACTGCAATGCAGGACAGTGTAAGCATTTCACACTTTGTCGTCTCATGCTGATTTGCAATAAGGAAGGTCCTCGCATGATGAAAGCACTGCTGTTTATATACAAATATTGATTACGGGCACTTTTACACAATTGATCACATGACTACTTGTCTGTGAAAGGGGTTTCTCGGAAATGTCAAATGATCACCCAACTCTTTCAGCTCATTGTTTTGGTTTTATCTTGCAACTTTACTGCTTTGGTTGGTTTCCTCTCACCGCTCAGCTGTTGAGAGCAAAAAATCTCTAAAAACCGACTGTACAGTACCTGCGCAGCACTAAGACGGACACAGTTGGCAACTAACTGGTGAACGTAGTGGAGCTTTTACCTACTAAAGGGCCAGATATTTTCTGAGGAGTTAGTGGAAACCCAAAATGGAGCTAAAAGAAGAGTGAATGTTGGACTTGCATTCATTCAACACAGACTGTTTGCCAACATGTTTGCCATATCTTCAAAGGTTGTAATACAGTATGTCAGTGTCTTTGTTTGTAGCTTGTTTTCAGTGCCTCTAAGTGGCCAAAAAAATCTTTTATTGCAGGTTTATTTGGTGGACACTATTAGAAAAACAGGCTGAAACAGAAATGTAGCCAAGGGTCACTTACAAACATTAATACTAAGGATAAATATGATTATTTAGTGTAAATGCCATTCATTCATTTTACTTTTTGCTTCTGATATTGAAAGCTGCTTCTTTGTAACTACAAGTGCTTTGGCTCCTTTCTTGTAGTATTTAAATTTTTTTTGTGGGTGTGTGTGTGCTCACAGTGATTATAATCCAAGCCCTGGCTGTAAGCCCTTCAGCCTGTGCTCCACCAGCCACAAGGCCACAGCCTCTCCCCACCAGTTAATTGCATCTGAATTAGTCCATTAATGTGGCCGTGTAGAGGGATGAAGGGGTGCACGGAGGTGTCTGGCCTCTTTTGACCACTGCAATGTATTATTAATGGGTCAGCAAGTCTGGCAGCTTTGCATTAACTTGGCTAATGGACTGTAGGGTGGGTCTGTGATTTCCTTTCAGAAGGAAATCAAATCTTATACATATTACAGAAAAAAAGCTTCTCTTTGGCCTTTTTCAGAGTTTGTTATTGAGAGCAAAGCAGTGATTTTAAAATGTAGGTTCTTGCGGCTTCTTTGTGGATTTGTTCTCTGCTGACGGGTTACTGTGGGGCGTCCAGTGGACGCTGAGTCATCACCCTGTGTCTGTCATGGACATGTACCGTCATGTATGTTGCTAATAAAAAGCTAAGTATCAGATCAGATTAATACAGATGATGATGGTAAATGGCTTACTTTTTTCTCTGCTTTTGTAGTAGCCGAGTGTATTCAAGAGCCTGGGGATGACTGTAGCAAATGTAAGTTGCGTGACGAGGAAACGACTGAATAAGAAAATAAGCTCGTTCTCTAGCTGATCTTCACTTTTGCTACTAACAGCCCAACCTTTTTGAGGGATACACAGTACATAGAGATACACAGGATACACATATCCCTGGTCATTTTAGAAATAGATAATACCAAGCAAAAGGAGATTTTAGTCACCAGAACCAGAGTGGCGCTCGTGTTGAACTTTTCCCTCCGTATGATATTCAAATGTCATATTTCTTTCTGATGCTAGAGTGTCTTTCACTATACCAACGTAACGGAAGTCTTTGTTTTATCCATCTGCACAGAAATAATAGTGGTATGTAGCTATGGTCGCTATTTGTTTCTCAGCAGTCACAAGAATATGACAATGCAAAGACAGAAGGTTAAGGAATGCATGTGACTGTGTTATTTATTTGCAGTCTGATGGTAATGTGCATATTGAGCAGCAGCATAAGCTCTATAATGTTTGTGTAGACATGCAGGAAAAATAAAAGGTCAAAACGTCTCAGTTTTTTCTCTGCTCAATATAATGCGTTTTCAGTAGGACTTGTTCTGTTTTGCATTTTGGCTCCCAAACATTGCATTTTACAGTCTTGGTATAAAGATATAAAAATTGCTCCTTGCTACTTAAGTCTAGAAAGAAAAGAATATACATTGGAGTAGCACACAAAAGGCTTTTTGTGCCATTTCTTAATTTGTCTAACTCTATTAAGTGGACAGTTGGCACTACCAGTCACCATTAGTAGCTGCAGTCAGTTCTTCATTGTTAGTAGGCACTGTAGTCAGCATGCTGCTGTGAGCCATTGTCAGAGGATAGCATCAGAGGCTCTTCTTCTGGCTGATAATTAAGTGGCGTACTGACAAACGGCTTTCATCAGATCCCTCATGTGGAACTGAGAGCATGCGAAGGCTTTCAGGGAGGATAAACCGGAGGACGTCACTTTGCCTCCAATCTTTCATGGCCTTGTGCTGCCTCTGCAGTGGAGGAGGAAGGGAGAGAAAGCGCCCTGTGCACTGTAGCACAGGAGAACAGTGCGAGCCTGCATCGCTCGGAGAACCAGGCTCAATTTACAGCTGTGTGCAAGGCGGCTTTCTTTGCTAATATTGTCAGTCTATACTGTACCAGTTTCCCAGTTTGTCTCGAGTGACCAAGCACACAGTATGTGTTGCGTCTTTTTTCCAATTTGAGTATCTGTCAATTATTTTTGTTTCCTCAAGGCTGATATAACTTGTGATGACCTTAGGTGCTGAGTGCTTGAGGATAGATAGACTGACAGAGTTTGAACCATTGCGACTATAACCCCCCTAAAAACCTAAAATGTCCCATCACTACAACCTCCCTGTTGTTCCCAATCGTCCCCTTATTAAATCAAGGGCAGGATCAGTGTGGAGGCTGTTTGCAGGCTCCTCATTTTAGATTTTATAAGCTGCTGTATAAACATTTATTGTGTGAGTTTGCCAAACTGTAACAGAATACTGTTGTCTGTTGAAATATGCATTGCAAACTGGTGTCTGTATGATCGGCCAAAGATGGTTTGTTTGCTACCGTTAGCTCATCAGCAGCTAAAGTGGAGGCTGAGGAGCTCTTAACAGGATCATTCTGATGATATTCAATGACTTACCAGCAATTACCAGAAGTCCAGAACTACAAAGCAGTTACCATTTAAATATAATTCCACATTTTAATGTATTTAAGGATTATAGTAGTGGAAGCAAGGTCATTTTAAGATTTGCATTAATATAGCTGTTATCCCTAAATGTGAGCTACAGTAAATTGTTTTGTTTTTTTAGATACAGATATGTTTTTAAAGGTAATTTCAAGCAAAAAATCCTGATTTTAATACTTGTAAGTGGCACAGAAACAAAGGGGTGTACTTTCTTTGTAGTCCGGTTTTTCATCCATGTGAATAAAAAATCAAATAAAAATCTAATTTGTTTAATTGAAAACAAAAGAAGTTATTTGAAAAGTACTAATAGGCCCATTTGATCCCCTCCTAGACAGTCCTGGCTCAAACACTGGGCTGATTCTTGATATTCTCCAGTGGATGTTGCACACTTGTATTTTATTCTCCTGACTTGATTTTAATCCTACCGTGTCTAGACCTTTTTGTTCCAGCCTAATCTACTGTGTGTGTATCGTATTGACTGCTTTGCTGTTATCTTTCACTCAATCTTGCCAACTTCCATAGAGGTCTGTGCCCATCATCATTTCTCCTCAATTCTTCTTGGTTCATCGCCAATGACAACCCTGTTGAAGGTCAGAGATGTTCTGAAATAATCCACTTAATGGAATAATGCTGCACTTCTGCACGCTGCACCATGCAATAGTCTAGAAAATACAGAAACACCAAAGGTTTTACAAAACGGTTCGACTGTGTGCGGTTTGGCTCTGAGTGAGACTGAGAGGGAGAGGCTATATTGGCAATAGAGAGAGAGACAAAGACTGATAGCTCTCTGAAGGACTGATCAAAAGGCCCTATATGAGTGGCTCAGGGTTTTTGTTGTAGTGTGACCTGCCATTCAGCGTTGCATTAAGTTGCATTTCCCACACAGCTTTTCAAATCTGCAGTGACCGCCTCCCAATTTATAAGGGGAATGCTTGAATTTCAAATGTAGCATTCAAGCCAGGGCTGTAACCCCAAGTGCACCTAGAAAATAATGCAGAAGTTGTTTTTTTCCTTGAATTTCTGCAGGTCCATTCCAAGGTTGGCCTTACAACAACAAAGCAGGTAGGGAAGGGAATGTGGGTGCATGTGCCTGAGTGAGATTGAGTTCAGAACATTTTATATTGGAGCTTTTGGTCTCTAACCCCACGCTTCCGTTGAAAAGGGAACATCCTTGGTGCAGCATTCATAAACTTCTTTTATGCCACTGGAGGAACTATGGGATTTTTGTTTTTGCGCACATCTATTGTCTGAGCTCTGTAGGATGCAGTATCCCTGGATTACCTTCCGTTAAATTACTTGGCAGATAAAGTTGGATTGCTTTGTTTTCTTGGTATGAGAATAGGCAGGTACGATCAACATCTACTTTGACTCTGTTTGCAGATTTCTTTGGTTAATATGTATCTGACGGTGGTTAGTATGTAGACAGTTTGGTCCAGCTAATAGTCTGTAGTTATCAGTCTAGTGTTGCCGTAGACGCCTGTTAGCTTGCTTGTATTTATCTCGAAGAAAACTGAGGGGATTTTCTTCCACTGATGAAGCCTATTTTGTACCGCCGCAGCCTCTCCTGTCTGTCCTCTTTGCCTTTCCTGCAGTTTGAATGTATGGAGCTGGCCTCTGGAAACGATACACCTGTGGAGGCTGATGCAAACCATTGACCTCAGTTGTCATCTCATTTGGCTCCCCTGTAGCGGCAGGCGAACCTTGACAGCTTTAATTTTTTTTGTCTTTGTTCCTTGTATTTATTTTCATTAATTATAGCTCTTTCAAACATCTTAATAATAAAGTCCAAGCGTCTCACTTCTGCAAATGTTCTGAAAGGTTTTTTTTTTTTTTTGTTTGTATTTTTTTGCTGCCGTCACTGTTCTTACTTCTCCTCATAACAATGTCTTTTTGAGTCCACACAACATGTATTCGCTTATCAAGCTAATTTCTTTCTTGCATGTATTGTCCTCATTATATGAGCCTGCCAGTGAAAAATGGGTTTAATTTAGCCAAATGCTCACTGTTGGGGGGAGGGAGAAAAATACAATTTCCCCATAGTGTCATCTCCTTCTGCACAAGTGGCTGTTGAGTTTTAATTACTATAATACCTCAATGTGCAACACCAGATGACCTGCGTCTAGATAGCAAAAGTTGGCAATCATTTAGATTTTTTTTTTTTTTTTGTCTTTGCATTGTGGACATAGACATAGAGCTCTCCTAGCACAGAAGAACAGGTCATTATATTTATCACATATTTCACCTTGGCATGTATTTTTCTGCAGCAGGCAAGGAAACTGTTTGTTTTATTAAAACTACATACAAGTCCGTAAAGATCAGAGACTACGAGGTTTAAAACCTAGCATGCCAACATATTACTACTAGATGCCAAGGGAGGCAGATCAAATGCCTTTGAAGATGGCTGAAAAAAAAAATCAAGTTGAAAATCATTAAAGTTGACTTAATTTGTATTTGAGTGTGGGCTTTGAGTCTCTCAATAGCTTTTCTCTCTCTGTGTGTGTGTGTGTGTGTGTGTGTGTGTGTGTGTGTGTGTGTGTGT
>CALSBV010011423.1:10341025-10365226 GCA_943590825.1 Bovichtus diacanthus
GCCTGCAACCCAGGTAAGACCTGTCCGTCATCGTCTGCGCCGTGTTGTTCTCTCCTCATCATGTTCATCACACAGAAGACATGTTTACAGCTGAATATGGTTTTGTATCAGTCGTCATCTTTTAGTCATAAAGCATTTGGAAATTGTTGTAGGTGCTAGACAGTAAATCATCATCTGATTTGTTATCTGTGCTGTTGTGAGAACAAAGCAATGCTGCATCCAGTGACTTCAGCAGCTCTTTCAGAGTCGACTGGCTCCTCCTAGTGGCTGAACTGTTTAAAAGCCTGATGAACTGTTTGGTGCTACCTTCTCGTTCATTTGGCGCTACGACTGCCTGCACAGCTATAAAAATGTGACTACAATGAAAATGCATCATCTGGCCTTATTACTTAACTCACAGTATATAACAATTACACCAGCAATTATTGTGCAGTTGTCCATAAATGATGTAATTAGGACTAAATCTGTATTTGTCCCAGGAGTGAACTTGGTGTTGGAACCTAAATTACCTGTATCCTTCAAGTCTCTTATCTTGTAATGTTACAGATAGTATACTGTGTGTGTGTTGCAGGTTTACTGTCTGACTGGTACCCAAATCTGGATGCACTGAAAGAAAGCTGTCGTATTGCTAGCAGCTATAACTGGGCTGATGTCGACCTTTCACCTTTCCAAGGTGCGGTTTGGACACTACAAATAGACCTTATTGCATTACAAATATTCAACAAACAGTAGTTATATAATGTATTTGATTTATTTGTCCGAGATTACGATTTTTCTAGATTACAGAAGGAACAAAACATTTAAAGCCGGGAGCTGATAGTACAGTACTGCCCCAGCTTTTGATTGAGTGCTGAAGTGTTGACACTGTGGAGTTGATTACGAGTTTAATTAAACTGAGCTCTTCAATTAAATAACACTGCCTTCAAGTTTAATTACCAAAACACCGAGCTCAGCAGGTCAGTTTATCCAATTACAGTCTAGGATTGCAAGGTAGGATGTTTTTTAAATATCACCCACTGAAGGTTACTGACATAATGAATATATATTGCAACCAAAGTTTTTTGCTTTGTGTTTGTAAATGAGTTTCTCATTTACTAAATTTATATTCTTTGGACAGTCGGCTGGTGCAGTTTCATACATTTCATTTGTCACAAAGGCATGTTAGTGCAGACAGACACTGCCTCTAGCTCTGATAGTAACACTGGTTGTTATGTCTATAAATGTGTGTTTTATGTTCCGAAGGGTTGAGAGATAGTATGAGACAAGCGGAGTTGAACAATTGGTCCCTGGAACCCACCCAGATCGCCGACCTCTGCTCGTCCATCAACCAGTTTTTTGCCCGCACCGGTGTAATCCAGCCACAAGGGGCAGTGCAGCCTCCTGTTTGTCACAGCTCCATGCACCCCAACAAACCCAGCCAGCACCTCAACACAGGTTAAACACTCACTCCTTTACCCTGCCACCTTATTCAGATGTGTAGCTGTGGTGAGTCGTTTTTGTTTGACATGAGATAAATAGTTCTGAACTAAGTAAGAATGTCTTTAAGACCACCACACACTCACCAATTCAGACTCTGTGCAATATTTCTTCATTTTACTTACCTATTTGTTATTTTTATTGTTGTTATTGTTATTTTTTTTGTTTCGTATTACTGTGTGCATTTGCCCTTTTAGTTCATTCTCCACTTAATTGTTATTGTCCACTTATTTTATTGCTTTCTTTTTAGCTTTCTGCTGCGACCATGTCAATTTCCCCGCTGTGGGACTAATAAAGGATTTCTGATTATGTATATCATCATATAGAGATAGCAGCTTTAGCTGGTTTTGTTTCCTCATGTAATTACAGTATATATAGAACTTCAAACTGCTGCAAAGTCATTCTAGCTATGAGATTTATTTTGTCTTTCTATTTGTAAGGCTATTTATTCATACTAAACTCTTGGTACAAAAAGTCTGTATAAGTTAACACACAACACATTGTCTGATGAATTTATCAAACTCACAGTTCCTGTGAAGTGCAAAACAGTCCTGAAGCTTTTTGCACTTCATGCCAGTGATTCCCAACCTTTTTGTCTTGTGCGTCCTTCAAACGAAACAATGTCTACTTGCATCCCTTAGTTACCGGCTGCATATGTCTACAGTTGTGACCAGTTCATCCAAAATATGATTTGATCTACAGTAGATAAACACAATTTTTGTGTTGCAGAATTTGAATTTTTCTCCTCTGTTCCCCGAACTTTGTGAGTTAACGCGTTACTCCCAAGTTACAAAGATGACTTACTGTTTTAGAAGAGCCACAAGTATTATTATATTATAAACTTTGATTTCGGCAGACAGATAAGTGTCAAACCGTAAAAAAATAAAAGTATCTAAACCACCTGTGGGTTTTGGCTATAACCTGAGATAATTCAGAGATTCCCCTGTAAAATTACACTGCAGGGCCTCCCCCTAAAACTAGTTTTGTTCAGATGCATTACTGGCCGGGGTTAATTGAGGCCTATAATAAACATTTTGATACTGTCTTCAGGAAATCTCTACATGGACACCAGACAGAGCATGTCCATGATGGGTCCTCCAGGATATCCCCACATGCCCCCCATGAGCAGCACAGGACCCGCAATGACAGGTGACATGAAGCCACAGAGAGAAACATGAATAAAATAATTACTAACTGTCATTAATCCTTAGATTTACTGTTTTTTTCCCCACACTTTGCCTAAGCAAAGCTAACAGCTGTGTGGATCTGACTCTCCCCTCCCCCTCTTCTCTCTCTCCAGGACACCATGCACAGATGAACCAGCAGCACATGATACCTACCAGAAACTTCCAGATGCATCGCATGCCAGCTGATGACATCCAGGATGACTTTGATTGGGACTCCATTGTCTAGCCCCTAGACCTCCTTTTTGCAAAACAAAAGGGAGCGAGGAGAGGAGTTGGAGGCCAGAGGAAGCCAGGCTGAGCTGAAAGGCCGCAGGAGGAGGAGGCCACTGTGGGTGGGATGCAGAAGAACATTTGACAAGCTTTGGAGAAAGACAGACTTCAGACATTTTTACAAAAAGCAAAACATAACTAGAAAATGTTACTTTGAAGACAATCATATTTAGTCGGACATGTTAAAGTGATTGCTTATGTACTTGTCTAGAGACGAGTAGAACACATTCACGTCTAAACCACATGCTCCTCAGCTCCTCAGCCAGCCCTCTCCCCGTCCCTAGCCAGCAGCCTTCCAAAGTCCGAACCCCTCTCCCCCCCGACCCCCTGCTCCGTAACTGTTATGTGATTTGAGCGACGTGTTCAGCTTGTAATTCTTCTCGTGTTGACATTGGCCTCAGCTGCCTCTTGGATGAGTTTATCTCTCTTTTTTTTTTTTAAAAAGAAAATGATTTTGTTTTTTTGTTTTTAAGAAACACAGGCCGTCTCTGTGAGTAATGTGATGGTGCTCGTTGGTCGCTTTCGGGAGAAAGTGGGCCCCACTGTGGCTGAATTGGTGGTAAAGTTAGGTTTACAGTAACTTTGAACAGGGTGTGAAATGTTTAAGCAGGCTTGATATTAAACAAACTAAGAGAGAAAGTGAGAGAGAGATCACAGAAAGTATGGTGATCTGTTTTCATAGCCAACTAATGTGATCAGGCTCACTGCAACAGACTAGTTATGGGAGTACAACCGCTTTTTTTTTTTTCTTTTTTTTTTTCTCAAGCACTTCAAGACGAGTGAGTGTGATGAGTGTGAGAAGAAGGTGAAGCAGGGAAGTCAAATATTTCTTGTCTTTTTTTTTATTCATTCAACCCAAAGTAACATGAGGTTCTCTGTGTGCATCGTGTAGGTTAATAATTGCTTTACCAATCAGAAGCTGTTATAACATGAAATACTAAACAAATTCACATTTTAATGATGAGGTTCATCACCTTTAGGTGAGTAGCCTATTGATCATTAAACAAGCCACCATCATTCAGAGATGATGAAATCATTTGTAATAGTCTGATATATTGATGAGGTCAGCATTATCTGCTTCTCACCAATATATCTGTATTAGCATACACGTCAGCTAATAATTAACTATTTATTTTCAAACCGTTTGTACCACTCAGCCCCTATCATGGTCCACTTTTTTTAGAGAAACTTTAATGTTTAAAAAAACGAATATCGGCCCATATATATCATCATTTGATCTTTTTAAACTTTCAAATATGTTGGTATTGGATGGGCCAGCTTGCAAGCAAGTTTTTGTTTAATCGTTATGTTCAACGGTGGTTTGGCTTTATTGAAGGTATAGTTGGACATTTTGGGAGTTGGATGAGATGATTGTATGGTAAATATGAAGCTACACTGCACAGGGGGAAATGGCCAGCCTGGCTCTGTCCGGAGTTAACCAAGTCCGCCTACGAGCTCCTCTAAAGCTCACTGATGAACACGCCATGTACTTTTATTAATCCGTACAAAAACGTCAATTTAAAGTTGTACAGGGGTTATTTGCCGAACTATTTCTTAGCTTGTTGCATTGACTTCCTGGAGATATAATGTGTTAATGAGTGAGCTTTACAGGTGCTGCTTGGCTGGCTTTGTTGCCGTACGACGGAGCCACGCTATCTGCTTTCCGTTTCCAGTCTTTCTGGACGTGAGAGTGGTATTGATCTTCTCTTCTAACTCTATGCAAGAAAGGGTACAAACGTATTATAAACACATTTCCTATCATGCCAAACTATTCTTTTAAACGAGTTCACTTCAAATTGTATGCAAACCATGTTATAATAATAAAAAATCAAATAAACATAAAGAGCCTGTATGCAATTTTAAACGTTATGGTTTCGAGCCTCACTGACTTGAAACATCGCTAGTTGACTAATAAAATGTATTACAATAAAAAAACGAATAGGGGTGTTAAAGCTTCGTAAATGTCCTAATACGTTGTTTGATTAATGATCAATAGGATATGCCTCAAATGTTGTTTCCATTTGAAGAGGGCAACAAAAAAAAAAGTACGAGTTTCAAAGAACATTTCTTTGATTTGTAAAATAAGTTGCATCCAAATCATGCCTTTTTTTGCCTATTGTACATCAAAGTGACTTTTCGATGCTACACATGTTTATTGTCACTTCTGACATTTAAATTACGGAGATATGATTCTTTCTTTTAACGACCCAATGTTTTGTTGTGATAGTTCGATAGCGTCAGATTTTGCTATTATACAATCATAACGAAATGAGAAATGTGACTCATACAATTTGTGTGTGTGTGTGTGTTGGTTGAACATATGGTGTGTGCGTGCGTGTGGGTATTTTGGTTTTTATTGTCATTTTAGGGCTATGATTGATTGCTGCAATCATCTCTATGCTATCTACGAGCACAAAAGCAGATGCACACAGCGATTAAAGAATGCTATTTTGTGTGGGAAGGGTTTCCGAAGCACAGAACAGGGAGATCAGCGGTTCTGGAAACCTGTCCTCTGTGTCCTGTAACAAGTGGCTCCTCAATCAGACAGGTGCTGAACTTTAGAGGCACTATGTTGGTAAAAAAAAAAAAAAAAAAGCCCTTTGCACACTTACACCTTCTGTTTATCTTTACCGTTTTTAAGATGCAAAGCACCTCCTGGATCTCTAAGGCGATTCGCTTTAATTCTTTCATTTATTCATTCGCTCACAGTAAAACTGTCTGACCCCTGGAGGCACTTATTGTCCGCAGTTGACAATGAACAGGGTTATTTCTCCTCTCGTCAATACTGCTAGACTATGTATGGTGCTTTGCATCTATAACGCTGTGTGTCCTTGTTTAAGGGAGTAATTAAACATTTACATTTCTTTTTTTTTTTTTTTTTTTTTTTTTTTTTTTTTTTTTTTTTTTTTTTGAAGCTGCAGTCTGTCTGCATTAAGACTAGAAACGTCACGCTAGCATGACTGTCCAAAGGTAACAAAATCCGCCTCTAAAGCGCACTAATTAACATGTTATATCATGTATTTATCTGTGTAAAAAGACAAAACAAACAAAAAAACAATATATTGTTTTTACTGAGGGTTATGTGGCAGACTATTCCCTGGCTGTGTGCCATCTGCAATCTCTCCCTGGAGTTATAACATGTTTATTATTGAGCTTTAGAGGTACTGGGAGGTGGATTTTGATACCGTCGCACAGAGCCAGGCTGGTGCTTTCCCCCGCTTTTCAGTCTTTATGCTAAACTAAGCTAACCATCTACTGGCTGTAGCTTCTTATGTACCATACAGACATGAGTGTGGAATCAATCTTCTCATCTAACTCAACATTTGTGTTGACACTTAAAAAAGTGTATTTCCCAAAATGTCAAACTATTCCTTTTAAGCTAATCTCACAACAAGGGACTCCAGTGATCACCGTTTTAGTTTTGATTTCATATTTGAATGACAATCATGGATTCTTTTTTTTTTATGATATTACATAATGTCTTTGTTATTTGTGAGAAGAGGCACGTTCAAGTCTCACGTGGTGGTTTTATTGGATATTCTAGAACCAGATGTTTCTACATTTAAACACAGTTTATTTGAAACTAGAACCAGCCCAGTTTTATACTGAAGATCTTCTGTTAAACTGTCCACAGCTGCACTGTGCAGATGAAGTCAAGTTCTCTTCTTTTAACTGTTGATACTGCCATTCATTTTTATATTTTCCTGCCAATCATACCTGTCCACTCCTGCTACTTTCTGCTCTGTTTTGTCTGTCTTTGTATATCAAATGTCCGCCTGTGGATCTCAACTATTGAGTTTTTAAAGTTTTGTTCAACTGCCAGAATTTCTTAATTAGTGCTCAGACAGAATACTAAGTCAGTTAAATGACCCAAATCGCTCTTTTAGGCGAGTGTGGGCCAAAGGACTGCAACTGAAGACGGCAGTGAAAAAGAGCATCGATGTGTTTTCATTCGGACTCTATGGACCCACGATAGAGAACATCCTGCGAGTCCTCGGTTGGTGTGAAGGTGAAGTGTGTTTCAGTTCTTCCAGGTGAAGATTGTGAACACACAAGCTACTGTTTGAGCACAGCAGCCCATTGGGAGAACAAATGATTTTAGCAAACGGATGTGGCTAAAAGGGATAAAGGTGAAGACAATGACTGGATCACAATTTTACATTATGTCTGTATGTGTGTGTGTGTGTGTGTGTGTGTGTGTGTGTGTGTGTGTGTGTGTGCGTGTGTGTGTGTGCGTGCGCGAGTGTGTTTGCTTGTGTGAGTTTTAGTTGTTTTTCAAAAGACGATTTAAGTTTTCAAATACCGCTTGACATGTACCTGCCAGAGAGATTACTATTATTGGGAAAAAAAGATGAAAAGATGAAAAAAAAAAAAAAAAAAAAAAAAAAGCCTTGTTACAATATGGGAGAGAACTGCCAACAAGTACTGCTGATTGGGGCCTATTTTATTCAGTGCTGGTGTGTTGTTGTGCTTGTACATAAATGTCTTTTCAATCATCCCTTTTTTCCTCTTGGGGTGGGGTATCAAGGCTGGGGGTGGGTCTTATTCACAATAGACAGGAGCAAAAAGAATAGATTATTTTGTTATTGTCCAATCAGAGGGTGACAGTATGTATATATCTATATTGTATATATGTGATGAAAATGCGTTGGCTTTTTGTGTGACACTACCTTTTACCTGTACTATGGTTCTACATTCAGTGTTTCAGTGTTGATAATATATATTTGGTTTGTGTTTTTATTTTTCTGTTTTGTTTGATTTCGTCTTTGTCATTTCTTGTATTTTTTTCCCCTCCTATTTGTCCTTTTTTTGTTTATTGCACGGTTTATTACTTTTGTTGTCCAATGAGGTGACACAGCTACTCTCTGTATTTGTTTAGTGCTGTAAAATAACTCAAGTGTTATTAGAATTGTCGATACCACCGCCCACCCCACCCCCTTCCCCAATATGCATGAATGGCACTTAAAGAAATAAAATATGGTAACTTCACTGTGGAATAATGTGCTGTTTGAGCTTTGTTCCTGAAGACTGCCATCAAGATTTACACAGCAGGATGAAAGATCACTCCCTAGGTTACAAAACAAGAAGATTCATAAACATGCACAAACTTATAAATATGTACATGCATACATATATATTCAGGCATTCCTTAAAAGGGATACTACATGATTAAAGTCAAACTTTCCGATTTTCTGACACTTCAGACCAAATTGTTTGGCTCCTTTTTTGTTCTGAAAAAACAGTATCCAACTATAATAGTGACCAATGTTTTTGACATAACGTATGAAAACTCCTCTAACAAACAGAAAGCAGTTGTTTTTTGTGCTGTTGTCAGACCTGTGAGATACAGTCTACATTTTAACAATGATAGTCATCACTTAGAACAGGGGTCCCCATCCACCGGGCCGCGGACCAGTACCGGCCATGTATCATTTGGTACCAGGCCGCGCAAAAAAAAAAGTTTCATTGGCTGTTCAATGACACAACTGCTACCGTTAGCATGCTACCATGTGAAACATTTGAACTAAACTTGGATCACTACATACCCTCCATCAGATCACTGGAGATCTTTTTAACTGTTACATAATCAGCCATCGTTCAGCGCTACAGTGTGTTATAGGGTTTACTTTGTGGAGAACCACAAAAACTTGGAAACTTTGTGTCAGACCCTTTCAGATCACAATTAGCCTTTGAGTCCAAACTACTATGTACTGTATGGTACTGAGCACAGTGGATTGTCATGCTTGGGCTTTTTTTTGCATTACCAAAGTACAGGGGTAGAGTGGGCATCCCAGGTACGAAGGGTGAGTCCTAAGCAGCGGGGTCGAGTCTGACCCGCAGAGCTCTACTGCATGTTGTCCCCTCTCTCTCCCCATTTCCTTTCTATCTTTGGCTATACTATAATAAAGGCAAAAAAAGCCCCAGAAAGTAATCTTAATAAAATACACTATGTAAAATTCCCAATTTTATTATTGTTGTATGAACAAAGAGCCTCTTCCCGCTACGTTAGAAGAAGAGGAATCTGTTGCTTTCTTTCCTGTAGAGCTTGAGACTGAAGAGGAAGGTCAAGAGGAACCTGCTGCAGAGGAAACGGCACCACAAGAGTCAGCTCCAGAGGAACCTGCTGAACCGGAACCCGAGCAAAAGGAACAAGAGGAAACTGTCTATCATTTCTTCAGAAACAAAAGAAGAGGATGCTCCAGAGGTACATACAAACAAAGAAGAAGCAGTTGCGCCGGTAGTCCTGGAAGAAAATGCTCAATTAGACCCTGCTACAAACGAAGAAACTCTACCCGGTACATTAGAAGAAGAGGAATCTGTTGCCCTCTTTCCTGTAGAGCTTGAGACCCAAGAAGAAAGTCAAGTGGAACGTGCTACAGAACAAACAGCACCACAAGGGTCAGCCCCAGAGGAACCTGCTGTTATTGTTCCTGTGGATCCTGCTGATGAGGAGCCGGAGCTGGAAGAACATGTAATAGAAGAATCAATCCCCATAGTTTCCCCAGAAGTACCAGAGGAAGAAGAAGCTCCAGAGGAATATACAGAAGTGGAAGATGCAGAGGTGCCTGTCCTAATAGTCCCAGAAGAAAATGTAGAAGAGGACCCTGCTACTAATGAAGAATCTCTTACTGGTGCTCCAGACAAAGAGGAAACAGCACCAGCCCTGGAAGACCCTGCTGTTGTTGTTCTTGTGGAAGCCACCAGTGAGGAGCCAGCTCCAGAAGACCCAATCCTCACCACCCCCCTGGAAGATCTAGAAGAGGAAGTTGTCCAATCAGATCCTCTCCCAACAGAAACAGACCTGGAGGAGGACACAGCAGGTGACAGCGATGCAGAGATGCTTGAGATCCCATCTGAGAATGAAACCATAGAGACAGCACTGGATCCAGGTGAGGAAGTCCCAGTAGCTGCATCAGATATCTTAACTGAACCTGTCCCAGCTCCTCCTGCCCCAGCTTTCTCTGAGCCTCTGGAAGGCAGTGATAGCACCAGCATGAAGACACACAGAGAAGATTTTAAAGCGGCAGCTCTATTGATCGCAGAAGAACCTGTAGGTAAGAATCCAACGCTGAGCCACTTGCCAAACTGTTGTTTTAGTCAATGTAAAGGTCAAATCTTTGTTAAAAAAAATCCCAGGAAGCAATTATTAACAATTATAGTGAAATAAAAAATTAATTAAAAAAAAAGTGTAATAAAAACCAAAAAGGACATGTTTACGTCTGAAGTGAGAAATGTTACATACCACCGCATGCCATGTAGTAATTATGCGAACAGAGGGGCGGTGCTCGGTGCAGCGTTCTTCACACTGATGTTATTTATCGTTACCGGGTTTCTTGGGACGGCTGTATACAAGAAACTGCTCTGAATGGAGGTGAGTACGACAGTGTCACCAAATTGAATAAGCTCGCATCCATAATTGATGATTAAATGGCTTGGTATTCACTTCTCAGAGCATGGTCAACAACACTACCTATAAACTTGCACTGACAAGTATTTCTCCTGTTTTAGGACACTCAAATAAAGATTGAATTGACAAATGAAAAGCTGTTTGATGATACGCGGAGCAACTGAAGCACTGAGCTGAACAAGTTGCTCAGCATTGGATATTTGCATGAGAAAGTCTCCAGTTCCTCCAAGGTTTGGACCGCCAGAAAGCCACTATAATAATGGAAACCAGTGGTGGAGGAGGTATTAAAATCTACTTCAGTTAAAGAAGAAATACCTCAATATGAAAATACTCTGCTAGAAAATGTCCTATTCATATTTTACTTAAGTAGAAATATTGAAGTGTCATCAGCAAAATATACTTAAAAGCACCAGCATTCATTCGACAGCAGAATGACCCCTGACACATTAAAGTGTAAGCAGTGTTTTCCTGTCGGTTGTAAGAAACTACAGTTCATGTGTCAAAGAAATGCAGTGAAGTAAAAAAAAAAAAAACACCAACTACAAGATTATGCCACAGTGTTGTAGCATTGTGGGTGGTGGTAGTTTGTGAGTTCAATACCAGGCTGACACCATTGAGCCCCTGAGCAAGGCACTTAACCCCGAGTTGTACTTAGTTCCCTGTCAGTCGCTCTGGATAAGAGCGTCTGCTAAATGATCTGTAATGTATTGTAAAAATGATGAAAATACTCAAGTAAAATGACCTTCTACATCATTTCCAGCTGTGATCTTAGAACTATGTCCTGACCTAATGTGAACTGAACGGCTGTTATAAGTAGATCATTAGCTAACTGAGATGTGATAACATGCTGTGTGTAAGCGATCTGAGAGATTATGTTATTTGGAAATATTTAGGATGGGATGGAAACTTTGATGCACTTGTAACTTTACTTGTTTAACTTTTTAGATTGTGGATCATTAAAGAAAGAGTCCGTGTGGATATGGTCAATATTTCCTTCCTTGTGGTTGTTCAATCAAACATTGTACGGCGTAAAAATGTTCTTTACCTACAATATGTACATTTTTACTGGCCCCATGGCTACACAGTACAGTCACCACATGCATTAAAAAGCACACGGCTCCTTCATGCTGCTGAAGAGCCACGAAGACATATCACTTTTCCTGTCCTGTCATGCAGCATGATATCAATCACACTTCGGCACACTGCAGCACCAGCTATATCTCTCGTCCTGCACACAGTAAATATTTTTAGGATGGTGAGGGGGACACGGTGTTCCGAATGAAAGTTCTAATCTGTGTTCTGTATTAAAACTGCAGCCAAGCACAGTATCCCATTGTCATTTTTGTCTGCTTTTAATTGCACTTGTAAAGAGCCTGAATTGACTCAATAAAAAGATTTACAAAACCTGGAAGAAAAGACTCGAACAGAATAACGTTCACAACTTTCATAAACATGAGGCACAATGGCCTTCAGAAGCCTAGATTATCGCCTATTAGTGAATAGGTTTTTATTTGTTCATTCATTATTATTATATATACAACATCACAACAAGACAAATCAGTCACACAAAGCATCATACACACAACGGCAAATATCGTTTAAATGATCAGCTAGTAAAACTTTACATAAGAAGTACATTTTATATTCCAACATCTAGTATATTTACTAGGTGTACTTAATATTAATGTTGGCTCTTTTGTGTATAAGAAAGAATACTTTTTTTTTTTTTTTTTTTTTTTTTTAAAAGATCAGCAGCTTTTCAGATTTTTGCCTTCATGCATCCTTCATCATTTTTGTCACGAATGCCTGATCATCTCTTTGGTTCTTCAGCACTCAAAGACCGAATTTATGTATTCAAGTTTTTAATATTTATGTGGAATTTTATGTACCTCATGGTCTCTTTTTACATCATCTTGCCATAAAGCGATAAATATACAAGAAATCAAGTGTTTCCACATTCATTCAGTCTTTGTAATGATTATATCTCCTAGTAGTGTCCTCATCTGCATAGATGAGGACAGTTTCTTTTGGTGGAGTCTAAATATTTCTGTTGTTAATGTTTGTATGTATTAAAAGAATATGAGGCCTTTCCATCGGAGTTAAACAAAGTCTTCAAAGTTCCAGTCTTTTCAGTACAAAACTCCCTCTTTTTGTTACTACCCTCTACTGCAGCCCAGCAAGGAAACACAAAGAGGGATTCTCTTTCAGTGTAAGTAATGGGGGACCAAATCTGCAGCGATCATTTTGTGCAAAACTATATTCCAAAATGTATCTGAAGCTAATATGATGCTTCAGCAGTCTGAGTTAGTTACAGTCTTTTTAGTGCAAAACTCCCTCTCTTTGTTTCCTTGCTGGATAACAACAAAAGGAGGGAATTTTGCAGCCTACTAAAATGAAGATATCCACTTGATTTGAAGCATCATATTAGTTTCAGATCAGGAATATAGTTTTGCACAAAACGAGGGCTGCCGATTTTTCCAAAGAAAGGATCTTTTGATTACCCGTATGAAGAGGAGGAGGGGTTATCATATGGGAATCTGACTATTGTTTAAAGACAGACTTGAAAAACACGTCATGGTTTTGTTCAAGAACACTAACAGTTGATGGACATTCTCAAATGGGAGACGAGGAGTTACGGTGATCATATAAAGCAGGAGGATCTGTGGCAGCTGTCAGCCTGATGGACATGGGAAGGTCATCAGGGTGGAGCAGGGCTGGAGGAATTTGGCGTCGCTTGAGCAGTAGAGGTCAAAAGCTTGTGAAAAGGGGGTAATGAATCAGCACATCTGGTTGAGAGATGCTTAAAGCTGTGAGGTTATACACAGTAAAGAAGCAGATGAGGTACATGACGGGTCCACAGTGTGAGAACATTACTGGGATATTTTGGAATCAATACGAATGGAAAACTTCAAACAGGCGATGTCATGAAGATACAAACCCTGAGTAGCTTTCGGTGCACAGAACGCCAGACTTGCAGAGTAAAACCATGTGTCCTAATGTGGCACGAGGTCACGCCTTGAGAAGTTGTAACACAGATTATTTCGTAATGACGAACGGGAGGAATTGTGCAACATTTTACTGTGTGAGGTTAATGTGAGAACAGTGCTACAATAATAGACGCAGAGATACGTTGTTGCATTGCTGCTGCTGGTTTTGGACACTCAAACATGTGTTGTTACAACTCAGCCATTAGTTTGCTGTCAGTTCTAATGCTGCTCTGGCAGATCAATTATTTGTGTATCTGTCCTGTTCACACACCTCCAGGCACAGACTTGAATCTGAAGAGGACGCAGCCTGTTCATGGTAGCACAGCAGCCTCTAGTGGCCACAGACGTGACCTGTACTGATAACTCATGATTACCTCGCATGCCCTTAATGTCCATGTAAGGAGAGCAACTAGAATCTTTTCTAGTTTTTCTTTACTGAGCAGATTTTAAATTTGTCTCCATCAAAGATTGTGGGACTTTAATTTGTCGGGTATTTATTTAGTTAACCAAAACAAGCATTCCTGTCTGGTTATTTGTTTTTTACTTAACTGGTATTAACTGGTCTTCAATTGTTTGTTTTTTCATAGAAAATGTAGATTGCAGGAGGTGTATCGGTAGTGTGATATATTCATACGCTGTGATAGAGGATTTTAATTTGACAGCTATTTTTGTTGGTGGAAACGGGAAAGGTACAACATTTACTCACATACCACCAGATTTGACTTTACTTTAACTATAATCATAACATCACAACTCAATAAGTTGTAAAGAAAAAAATGAAAGAGGAAATAGAAAATAAATAAATAAACATAACCAAACAACAACAGAGGAGAGAGAGATAGAGAGTTAAATAAAGGACTTGTCTGGGAGTTAAACATTGTTATTTAGTGGAGTAAATAGGATAAACTGGCAGGTTACAGAGGCACCAGCATGCTTGAATTGAGGAAGATTATACATGGAGTAAAAAGACCAGAGATTTGATTCATTCAGACATTTGAATGGTTGACAGGTTATTGAAACACCCAATAAATGGTCTCCATAAGAAACCATCCGTGGTTACCTTGAGAGGGAATTCATTTTTTTCCAAGTTTAGAAAAAGAGGATTTTAGAGGATTTGAGTCCTTGTTCCCAAAATACCTGAAAAAAAAGAAATGAACTTTTATTCATTAATGTTTTTGCTGACTTTCCTGTCTGTTTGAAGACACCTAGCTAAATGCATTATAGACTACTGACGCATTGAGTCTATTGCAATGAAAGTAGGCTAAATAACAGGAACACCTTTCTGTATAACACAATACAGTTAAACAGGACTACAAACTACATCCTCCAAAATGACTCTACGGTTGGATCAACACCTCTGAAACAATTTAATCAAAAACTCAAAATGATAACTTTCACAAAGGGAGGATCTATTGCAGGACTTTGGTTTAAGGCTACATTAGTTTTTAGTTAGATGTACTTAATAAACTGGCAACCGGATAGTATTTTGCAAAAAACTAATCCTGAAACTGTGGTATCATTGCTACAGTACTTGCATGTTTTGTTTTAGCCCAGTGTTGAAATTGAGTGTGTTGTCACTGTTTGTAACTTCAACAGACTGTACCAACTATGGCTTTGTGTTTAATATATGCACCAGGACTCCCTAGAAAGCAGTACTCAGTAAGATACTTTATGAAAATAACAAGATAAGTCAATTTAGTTAGATCATAGACCAAACCGGTGTTTATGCAGCATTTCTTTTCTCCAGACAATCCAACTCATAAATTAGCACTTTCAGTTCGCAGGCGTTTTAGAAAAAGAGTATTGAAGAATATGAGGGAAAATAATTCACCAATAAATAAAAACACAGCAACAGCTTTCTGCTTGTAAATAATTTAACTTAAATAAAAAATAATAATAAAGTCGAGGACCAAATAACACCTTCCAGTCTGCATTTGCCTGATTTATTGACTTCTTTTTAGCTATTCAGATGCACAGATGGCAGCAGCCTACAGGCCCATTATGCTCACAGATGAATCTAAGCAAGGTACTTAATTGGCATGGTTTCATATTCAGGCTGCATTGTGGACAGGGCTGGAGCCACTGCCTGCAGGAGAGGACACCAGGGAGCCTTGTCGTCTACAAAACCCCTCCTTGGCTGAACATGATGGCCCCATCGCTGTGAGGGTGTGCACGGGTCTGACAGGCTGCCTCTCCCCAGCCTCTCCCCAGCTACACCACGATCCGACTTACAGAAGATGCTTTCGACTCATGCCTCCATCCGCCATTTTCAGCAGATTGACAGCAGGTAGAGCACACAAATCACAAGTCCCCGGTCACATAAAGCAGGTAAGTGCGCGTGTTGGTAGCCTAAAACCCCCACACACCCCCTAACAAACAAAAAAAAAACACCCAACGACAGGCAACATTGAAGGAGAAAAAAAAAAGCAATTTACTCTGGCCAGCATCGGGAGGAATAAGGCGAGAGGAGCCTACACTGCAGCAATAACCCGCATCCTTCAGGCGCTGTGCGGTTCACATACACGTTCATTTGATTTTTTGTTTTGCTCTTCGTCAACTTTTTTTTTTAAGAAAAAACGCTTTAAAATCCACTTTTACGCGCACACACTTGCACACACCGACGTCGACATCGCTCCATTTGTTGCTTGAACTTCAGTTTGGGGGGGATTTAAAAATGTCTGATCACAACTCCAGCACCAGTGGATTGCAGTGAGAGAGAGGGAAAAAAAAAACTGAAATGAACTGGCCAGTAAAAAGTCCATTCATTGTATGCTTTGTTTAAAGGGGATGTTGGCTGCATGAGCTCGAGCACCACGAATCTGAGACAAAAAGCTTTATTGTTTTGGCTTTGTCAGCCTTATTTGCCTTTTGAGATCACGAAACATCAGTAATAATTAAGGTAAGAGTCGCTAAGGTCAAAGGACGCTATTTAAGTCTGTGGAATATTGTTTTTATTCATGAATTTAGCCCCAGAGCACATGGGTCAGCTTGTTGTGCTCCTGAACAATTGGCTTTCCTGCCAGTTGGGACCAAAGTGCCTGTGATGGAAACATTTGAAAAAAATCATTATTTCCTTTTAATGCAATATATAAATATAATCAGCTGATCAAGTGTTTCAAAATATATCGACTTTTATTGATTAGTCGTTTGAACCATTTTCTTAGCAACGTTCAGATGTTCCAGCTTCTCATATGTCAAGATTTTCTCTTTTATGCCAGTGTACATTGCATATATTTTCTATCAAGCACAGATCATTTGTCATTCAAAAGGAATTTCATCAAGAATTTAACATCTTATACAGTAAATTACACAGAATGAATTTAGGGAGAATTCTAAAAGATCTGCATGGCTGTCAGTCTTATTGAAGAGCTTCCTGATGCTGTGCTCATCTAATCTCTGGTCTTATTTTGTTTTTTTTTCTGACAAAACAAACAATTTGGAGACATCAGTTGTGACCTCATGTGATAAAAGCTGTAAACTCTATATTTGAGAAGCTGAAAACAGCATTTTCTGCCATTTACTTCATGAATAATTACTTTACCGATTTTAATCCATTATCAAAACAGTTGCCGATTCTTTTTCTCTCCAGGCACAGCACTCTCTTTGGTAGGTCAGGATCAACATGACAATAAGTCGTACTAAATATTGTTTCAGTGTTATGCAGAAAAACTCATCGCTTTAAAGGTAAGTTGTATCAGACTGTTGGTGTGTTGCCTTTCCTGAGATGCAGTAATGAATCTTTGTAATAAAAACAATTTGAGAATATCCATTGAAAGTGTGCTGCTGCTTTTTAACCGCTTACTTTACTCTACATTTACAGTCGACGTGGCAACGCTCCATTAAGCCCTGTAAGCCCACTGTCTCGTGGAAACTCACCTGAACAGGTAAAAATATCTATGAAAATCTAAAATGAGAATATTATGATGCTCAACATGTCATGCATAATTATTTTTTACATGCTTTATGTCAACAAAACATTTTTGTAGATCATGGCTTTTAATGGAGGCACAGTGGAAAGTCTAGGTGAAATTCCAGCTCGTGTGTTGAGGGGTTTGCCTGACTGTTTGCGTCTCGGACCTTCTGCTATAAATCAAAGCCGTGTGGGTGAGTACAAAAGTGTGTCCGCTCTGTTTAGACAACTTCAACTTTAACAACATATTTTAAGACCATTAACATGTTGCTTTGCATGCATCAGACACACTAATGCATTAAAGGAGGTTATCAGGATAAAGTACTCCGACGCGTAGTAAACACGCATGCTTTCAGGGGCGCCCAAACTTTTTCCCTCGCAGGGCCAAAACTGAAACTTATAAAAAAACAACTGATGTACCCTCGCACAGTAGCGAGTTTCATCATCCTAGTCACCTACTTATCTCTCCTTTTTGAAAATGTCAGATTAAGATTTCTACACCTAACTTTCGACAGACTTGTTCCATACACAGGGCTAAGCAATTTCTTTTTAGAAAAACAAATCGGTCACCATAAACCGCATCATGCCAAACCTGTGTTAAACACTCTCTGAATGTATCTAAAAGTGTACATAAACTGATGCACATTTTAACATTATTTGGTGCCTAGAAAATCTCAAATTGTAAGCGGTATAAGATGTTTTTCCTTATTCTTATTTTCAGGTGTCTGGGCCACTCAGGTGATCCCTAAGGGCAAGAGGTTCGGCCCATTTGTTGGAGAGAAGAAAAAAAGGTCCCAGGTGACCAGTACTGTATACATGTGGGAGGTATGTCACAGGCTGCTCTGTTGGCTTTCTTCTAAAAATGACTTTTCTCCACCTTTTTTGTGTGTAGTCACTGCATAAGCTAAAACAAGCCCAACTACATTCTTTATCAAGCGTAGGGCCTACAGCTCAAAAAGAGGTTTTTACCTTCATCAGGTTTTGCTACCTGTAAAAGTTGTATGATTTTAATTAACACAAACATCTCAAGCTTTCAAGACACAGCTTCTGTTTCGGAGGGACTTGAAAAACCCTTTGTTCTAACATTGCTATGACGGTGCTCCTCTTCGGGAGCTACGGTATATAACATCGTCTTTGTGCCTGTAGGTTTATTTCCCATCGCGGGGCTGGATGTGTGTTGACGCCACAGACCCCATGAAGGGGAACTGGCTGCGATATGTGAACTGGGCACGTTCCAGTGAAGAGCAGAATCTTTTCCCCCTGGAGATCAACAGAGCCATTTACTACAAAGTTTTACGGGTAAGTCAAACATGCATTCATACAGTCTATAGGTCCTACAACCAGAGGCACATGGGCTGAAATAAAGTGAATAAGCGGATGAATGAAAAGTATTCCGGGTTTGGATTATTTTAGGATAAAGGCACTAAGGAACATTGTTATGCATGAGAAATTAAATTAGGAGTCTATATGCTAATCTAAGTATTTTAAATAATATATATGCAAATTGTATTTCACCAATATCTCTTAAATCAGTTACTGTAATTCCAGCTGGAGTGATGCAGAACACTAGTCTGCTGTCGGAGTTAAATTGAGGAGTAACGGCATTTAAAATGCATAATACACATAGAACACATGTAGTGCTTTGGTGTTGAACTGGACTAAAGGTTTTTTAGAAATGTATTGAAAATGTTCTTGTACAGGCTATAAATCCTCCACATCAGACTCGCCAACTACAGCAAACAAACAATACAACTAAATAATACCACAGTATACATTAAAATAAGAGTAATTTCTCTAAAAATCACAGGTCAGCTTTATAATTGTACAAAATATATGCTTGGAGAATTTATCCAATCTATTTTAGAGAGTTAACTGAAAGAACCTGCACTAGATCCTCTGGAAACTCGTTCCACGCTTTTACAGCATGATGAATACATTGTATGCGTTTCAAATATTTATCCTCTCCCCCCCATGATTGTAAATCATTAGAAGCAACTCTGAATATAATGTGGCCCAGAACAACACCTCTGCAAACTACACCTCCAACAATGGACATATTAATTAAATGAATACCTCTCTAACAGTGTCGATCAAACTGAATGTAATTATCTGTTGTAAAGTTAGAATCTATGGCTGAGCTGTGTTGCTAATATATTGTGTAGGTGTACATCATTTTTAAAAAAACAAAAAGTGGCCAGGATGTGTTTGTTAGTGATGCACTCACCTCATAAATCATGACACATTTCTCTCCCCTACATATACAGTACCATTAGCTGCTTATTAATAATAAACATATTTGTATCGATCTTGGTGATTCTGGCCCTGACATTACCTAAATGTTGAAATACCTAAAATACCTTATTTTGAATGCAGGACTTGTATTTTGGTATTGTTGTAGGTATCTGAATACTTCTTCCACCACTGGTTAAAACTGTCTAAAATAGAGGTCACATGCATCTGTTTGAAATCACGGTAACACTTTATAATAACCACCATAAACGCATAGTAATTTGATAGTTAATGAAACTTTAGTTACTAGTTTGTATTGTATTACAATGAAATCAGGATTAATAATGTTTACTAATTTGGTTATTATTAATGTCATGATTCACATCAACAGTTTATTGTTGCACACATTATACCCTTTTATATACTATATTCATTTTTTTGTTCATGACTACGAAATGATTTGTAACCTTTTTTTAAGGAATCCTATTGTAAAACATCTATAAACATTACATAGATGGATAGTTAATACTTGTCAGTGGTTATTAATGGGTTTGTAAACCATCTATAAACATTATTTGCATTCTATTATGAAGTTGAAACTGATGAGTATAATACTTTGTTAAATGGTTAATAAATAGTTGTAAAGAATCTAAACATTAAAGTTGTAATTGTAAGTAATCATTATTTAGATAGTTAATACTTTGTCAATAGTTAATACTAAGTTTGAATGTTTTGCAAAGGATTTATTAAAGGTTTACAAATCATTTGGTAATCATTAACAAACACTTAATATAGTCTATCAAATGTTAATATGTGTGCAACAATAAACTGTAATAGTTTACTAATGTAATCACAATGTTTTTGTCTCTTATCAGCTATGATACTCTATATAATTTCTAAACAAATCATTTCATATTACAAACTAATGATAAAGTAACACAATTCATACCATTACTATTAATTCGTAAACGTTATTAATTATAATGTGATGTGATGAGTTGTATAACAGCCATTAAGGTTCATGCAAATCTAGAAAGTGGTTTAATGCAGTTATCGTAACTACCTGTTAAAATGAACATGCCATCCAAAAAGGCGCACCATTGAAGAATATACTGCAGACTATGGTGAAAACACTGTCAAATCCCAAAGCCCCCGAGACAGATAAGATGCACAGTGGCCCAAATATCCCCCTTTGCCTCTCAGCAAGCCGGGCTGTGATTGGTGGCCGACCTCATCTCTCATTGTTGCAGCCTATCGGGCCGGGAGAGGAGCTGCTGGTGTGGTACACTGTGGAAGACAACCCCGAGATAACAGCTGCACTGGAGGAAGAAAGAGCCAGCAGCCTGAGCAGGAAAAATTCACCCAGGTCGAAGCGAGGTGAGGCCTTACTTACTCTAACCGAGATGCCATTTGTGCTCGGCTTTAATCTGCGACGTGTGTGCTGCACACATGCCACAGTAACTCCGCCACGAATTGTTTCCTTTGCAGCTCAGTCGAAGTTGTAACAGGCGAGCTAGCTTAGCTACAAATGAAGGAAGGCTAGTGGTAGCTAACGTTAACGGCTGCGATGTGTGGGGCTTTTTCTACTTTCATACCCGACCTGAAACTCGTCGCTGGGAGCAGATTTAGCTCCAAATAACGACCGATCAGCCAACTCGTTCCCGTAAAAGACCCTGTTCAGCTGTTAAACGAGCATCTGGGCAACTTTTTGGCAGCTTTTCCTCCTCCTCTGGGTCCTGACGTTGTCGAGGATGTGACCTTCCTTGAGTTCCTAAAGCATGAAAGCCATCCATCGGCGAGCCTCTACTTGATGATGGCCTAGCAGGTTAGCTAACTAGCCTGCTGCCTTATCCAACTGCAGGCCAGTTACAGCGCAGGTATTGGATAACAACCTTTAATAAAGCTGTTATATGTTGTGGAGTATGTTTAAAATTACCTTTCACCTCGTTTTGGGTCCAGAATAACCAGTTCATCGAGTTGTCAGACTTGGTGTTGAATGCTAGCATGAGGCTAAACGGCTAATGTCTGAACACACGGATATCCCGGTGTACAGGAACAGATGGCAAACTGTGTGGAGGAAAATATTATAAGTAAAAACTGATCGTATTATCGATATGGTGAAAAGACGGTCAACATAGTGGCACTCATAATAGGTTGGTTTAATTCTACAGCCATGTTTGCTGCGTTAACACTTCAACATCAAAACAAAACCTGAAAATGACGCCACAGAAATGTTGTTTCGATAAGCTTTTTTTGCTACGGTTTGTTTTCAATGGATTAATGAACACTGAAAAAACGTACGAAATAGTATCAACTAATTGTTAGACAAAATCAACATGGCAGCTATATGTCACAATTAAAACAATATATCAGTATGAACTTTGGACACAGTCTTTCCATGTTTTGGATCTTATGGGTGATTCAATGCGGGACCACGAACAAGAGAGCAAATTGATAAAAAAAATAATATGTATATGCTTAGTATCTGCTGTACTTTGATACTTCTTGGTTCACCTATCTATCTTATATCTTTGACATGGGGGATAAGGGGGAGTCGAGTAGTTTGTTGCAATGTGTGGTAAAGAAATCCTGCAGAAATATTATAGTATAATACCGCAATAATACGGTGTCGATAATACGGCAGTTAGATGTTTGTCAATGCCATTTAGAGACTTTTTATTTAGGTTAATTAAATCAAAACATAAATCTAGGCAACAAATGGGATATCAAATCCATCCCGGTAACCCCTGAAATATAGAAAACAAAACACAAGGGCTGAGTCCTGAGTTATTATTTTAATTGTATAGTCTTGTTCAATGTGTTTTTTATGTAATTTCTTATCCAACCCTACCAGCAATAGCCTCCAGCAAATCATCTCTTCATACAGCAGTGTAGAGGCTTGGGCAGCTGTACTGCAAAGTCAACCTCGATGAAGTTTTAGCCTTCCTATCCTACTAGCTTCCTCTTACTATCAAACACGGTGCATGTTGCATGACCGATCGAGTTTGTGTGCTTGAACAATGACTGCTCGATTTTTAAAAAGGCTAGTACCCTTAAATGCTAGCTTGGTTAAATCATAAACGTGTTTGTGTAGTTGTCTTGCTGCTGTAGATTTAGCAGAAAGCCTTTGGCTATGTTGGTCAGGTGACTGACCTGCAGCATGTGTTTTTTCTTCTGGTATGAATTGGGCTTTGAGGTGTGTACCACAAAGCGAGCTTAGTGAGTTAGCGAGGAGTGTTTGTGCCTAAAGCCAGAGCTTTCGATGTTACGAAGGTGACACTCTTTTAACCACGTCCAGATTGGCATGGTAACATAAACTGGTCCTGACCAGGTTAGGTCAGTGTATGTTCAGGGTTTCGTATTGAAATCGTTTTAAAAAAGCGCCTTTCACTAATCAACTCCTGTGGAAAAGGCGTCATTCTACAGTCAATGGTCAATCTGTGAGCGACTCAAATTCTCGGCCGAGGGAATACGTTGTGTATACCAACTTGTTGGTATTGAAACCGAACAAAATTGTGCAATTACAGTAGCACAAACTATGCATCACGTTGGTTTATTTTAAGAATACCGTTTTTATTTCATTTGCAAGGTTGTTCTTGCTCTCACTGATCCTCTAAATATGTCGTAGTGTTCTCTGGACATCAGCCCACGTTGGCTCTAAAAGAAGACTTTAAGCCTTCTATAAAATCGTAGTAGCGTACATTAGTAGTTCAGTATGTTATTAATTAGTATGATGTTTACTTTCATATGAAATGCGGTATATGTCCTTCTAACCATAACTCTACCACAAGATTATGTTTTAATGCTTGGTCATGATTCGCTGAAGTTCATTTTACAATGCTGGTGTTTTCGTCAATATTTTTGTGACCAATAATTTAAGGCAGAAGTAGGTGCCATGCAATCGCTCCATTTTCTATGCTAGTAGAGTCAAATGATGTGCCCAACACCCCATTTTATAGGAATGCACACATGGCCTGAAGAGAACCTGGGTTAACAAAGACAGCTGATAACCACAGTTGTTGAGTTTTAGCTTTTGTCAAACTGGCTAAGGCAAAGAAAGCCTGGCCCTGCCAAACTTGCTCCGTGGTGCACGCCCCTCAGATCACGTGACCTTGTTGACACGCTAATGATGAGGAGATGCCAGACAAGACTTTTGAGTCAGACGGGGGTTAGACAATTAAATTACTGATTCATAAAAGCCCATAATTATGAATGCCATGCAAGGCTGCTTTATTCTTTATGATTTGTTGTAGTAATTTTAGCACGAGGTGAAAAGTAAAATTGACTTTAATGTCTTGACATAGATTTTATGGGTCTTATAATCATCTGTTAAACAACTGTTGATCTCTTTAGGTCACATTAAAGACTTGGCAACCCTCCAGAAGGCAATTTGGTTACTTGAAGTTCTGTTTTCAATAAATAACCTAAGCTCTTAAGCCAGAAATCTACGTGATTATCTAAAAAATAATAATGTTCTCCTAGACATTTTCCCTATCCATACCATTTTACAAAAACATGTTTTATTGCTCATGAAATATTTCTGGGAAAAACCTCGGTATGGTAAAACTGTCAGTATAAGCTAATATTAGTTTTCTACACTTTTATTTTTAAACATGTGTTTTCTTATGATCAAGCCTGATGCAAAGGTGTGTGTGTGTGTGTGTGTGTGTGTGTGTGTGTGTGTGTGTGTGTGTGTGTGTGTGTGTGTGTGTGTGTGTGTGTGTGTGTGTGTGT
>CALSBV010011423.1:10365236-10444961 GCA_943590825.1 Bovichtus diacanthus
TGTGTGTGTGTGTGTGTGTGTGTGTGTGTGTGTGTGTGTGTGTGTGTAGCCAGAAGAAAGCTGCTGGAGAGCGCCAGACAGGCTGGTCTGGGTGGATACAAGAAAACAAACGCAACCAAATCTACTGTCAAGGAGATGTGGGATGAGGAAGAAGGTAAGTTGACTTATTGTTCTGAATAATTGGCATATTCACATTCTTTCACCCACTCTTTCATTGAACATCTCTTGTGGTTACTTACTTTTTTTAAAGGGCCTAACTGTTTACTGAAATTCCTGACTAGGTTTGATGAAACACAATAACATGACACTCCTGATAAATTGTTTACAGGTCTGAAGGAGGAAGATGAGAGGCCATCAACCTTAGGGCCCTCACAGGAACTCCAGGAAATCCATCCTATGGGAAGCACTGACCATAGGGCTGTGGAGGACATGTCAGCAGTGATGACGGAGAAGGGAAATGGGGAGGAGGAGGAAGAAGAAGAAGAAGAAGAGGAGGAGGAGGAGGAGGATGCTGATGATTTGGAGGAATTGAGTGAAGTACAGCAGCAAACTGCTCAGCATTCACATGCGACTGATTCCATGCAGAATAAGCCGCCTGGCTCATTGCTTACCTGTGTTGAAGAAAGCCATAATGATTTGCAGGGGAAGTTGGAGTCTTCCTCGCTTGCAGGGCGAGAACCAGAGGCTGATCCTGATCTTGACCTTGACCCCGACCCTGATGGTGACCTTGAGGGTGAATCATATCCCTGTCAGCACTGTGAGCGCCACTTCTCCACCAGACAGGGGCTGGAACGTCACATACACATTCATGCTATCACTAACCAGCAAACACAACTGTTCAAGTGCAGGTACTGCAGTAAGTCCTTTGGCTCGCAGGTGGGGCGGCGGCGGCATGAGAGAAGGCATGAGAGTGGGCTTAAGAAACGGCCCGGCTCTCTGGCAGGAACGGCCAGTCTACTCAGTCCTGTGATGCGGACCGATGGATCAAGTCCCGACTGCACCAGCCCAACGAGTCACTATATAGCCATAGGGTCCCAGTTTACTGGAGGACCTCTGCACAACTCTGAGTTGCAGAGAAAGGAGTTGGGGCCTTATGCTGACCGTCCCTTTATAGTAGATGAAAATGGGGAGTCTAAGGAACTCCATCCCTGCAAGTATTGTAATAAAGCATTTGGCACACACACCAACATGCGTCGACACCAACGCAGAATACATGAACGGCACTTGTTACCGAAGGGAGTTCGCAGGAAAGGCATGCTGATGCAAGAGGCATCGGTGCAGCAACAGCAGCAGCCTGATGAGTCCCCCAGCACCAGCCCTCCGCCTGTCTACGTGCCCAGTGCGGACACCGAAGATGAGGTAGACAGGGATGATTACGCAGTTGACATATCCAAAAACATCTCAGAGAATTTGAGCTTCTACATTGACGGCAAGATTGTGTCCACCAGTTCAGTGAGCGGCTGTGAGGTTATAGAGGTGGACTCCAGATCGGCAGCTTTGTTTGGTCTGGACACAGTCATCATCAGCCCAGATCAGATCAGTCAGGCGCTACAGGCCGAGGGTAGAATGAGTGCTCCAACCAAAGTCTCCAACATTGGCCAGCCAGCAGCAAAAAGAAGAACATCTACGCCCCCATTTGTTCCCAGCCTTAAAGTGGAGACCGAATCAGCGACTTTCACAGCCTCTTCATCGTCCTCATCATCCTCGACATCGTCCTCATCTAACCTGTTAGTGGGTGGCCTGTTCCAACAAGCTGCCGATTCATCAGCATTTCAACGAGAGAAAACGGTGTATCTCTCACCTAAGCTGAAACAGCTCCTTCAGACACAAGACATTCAGAAATCAACCATTGCTCTGATAACAGAAAGCCATAGGCTGGCCTCCCCGCTGTCGGTCACGTCGTTGCCAGGGGCTTCAGGCAGGTTTAAAAGAAGAACATCCTCTCCCCCATCATCTCCACAACTCAGTCCTGCATGTAAAACGGAGAGCTGTAAAGCCGAGGTGGTGAGCTCATTTGCCCTCAAGGTGCCAAAGCTGGAAAGCCGCAGCGCGTCACCCCCTGGGAGCCTACTGGATAAGGAAGATGGAGACAGCCTGAGCCTCTCTGAAAATAATATACACGGCCAGACCTCATCTAGTAGCGGTGGAAATTCCTGTAATCAGCAGCCCTTGGATCTGTCAAATTCCGTCAATAGGAGGAGGGACAGCTTGAACAAGGTGCTTGGGGATTCAGCTCTTGATTTAAGCTTCCATCGGAAGGGTAGCGCAGAGCCCGATTTAAAGGGAAGTCCAGCTCCACAACCACTGATAAAAAAGAGAAAGCCTAACACCAGCATGCTTGAAAAGGTGCTAATGAATGAGTATTTAGGCCTACCTTTGCCAGCAGAGGAGGGTCCCTCTGCCTTAGCAAACTTGGGTTGTTTCCATTCTCTCTCTCCAAACGTTACGACAGAGTCTGCCCACCCCTCTCCACCCTCTTTGACCCCTGTCACCATGAACCCCTCTTCCCCGGGTAACTCTAGTATGACATCTCCAACACCGCCTCCCCCTCTACTACCTACCATACCTTCTCCGCCGGCTATGCCTAGCTCGCCTCTTTCTCAGCCTTCAGATTCCTCTGCACTGAGACCTCTTCCTGTCCTCTCGCCAAACATGTCTCCAAGATCAGTTGAACACAATCCCCTGTCCGACTCGGAGGAGGATTTGTTTGCTGAAGAAAGCAAAGTCGAGGAAGAGAGCCATATCTCTGAGCCACTGGACTCCCCGAACACTCCACTTAAAGATCCCATTAATAGTTCATCCACATCAAGCCCGCCTGAGCCGACTTCGGAAGATCTGCCCACTACAGAAGAAGATGTTTCTCTGACTGCAACTTGCAACAGTCTGCTAAATAACAAAATGAACCAAAACCTAGACTCGATAACCGAGAAATCTCTTGCTGCTCTCTCGCCCTTGCCAGAATCTTCATCTCCCTCATCATGTCCTCCTCCTGCATCACATCATCCCCCAACCCCATCACTGGTTTCACAGTCCTTCCCTCTGATTAAGATAAAGGAAGAGCCTCAGCACTACGTAGATGAGCTGCCAGTTATGAATCATGCACCTCAGGATGGCGCTAACTCTTCACCTCAGCCTGCTGCTCCCGATAAAACGTCTGATAAAACCTCTGAGGCAGAGGAAGTCGACTCGACATACTGCAAGACTTTTGTGTGCAATGTCTGTGAGGAGCCGTTCAACTCCATCAAAGAGCTCAGTGGACATATCGCAGAGCATGCTGCGGATTGGCCCTTCAAGTGTGAATTCTGTGTGCAGCTGTTTGGTGACGCCCCAGCCCTGCTCGCTCACCGGTCAACACTACACGGAGTGGGCAGGATCTTTGTGTGCTCCGTTTGTTCCAAGGAGTTTGCATTTCTCTGTAACCTCCAGCAGCACCAAAAGGATCTGCATCCAAGCGAGACATGTTCACACACCACTGTAGAGAGTGGAAAGCTCAGGCCACAAAACTACACCGATCCATCCAGAGCCAAAGAGGAAAGCAGTCCATCTACACCAGCACCCGAGGCGACCGAGGAATCTGCTCCACACAGTGACACTGACTTAGCAAAAGAAGAGCCCGATGTTAATGGTAACCATGCAGAGGACGGGGCAGAGGACCCCAACGAGGAGCTGTACACTACAATAAAGATCATGGCCTCAGAAGGAGGGAAGCCGAAAGGCCCGGATGTTCGCCTTGGCATTAACCAACACTACCCCAGTTATAAACCACCCCCATTTCCTTATCATAGCCGTTCCCATGCTGGCTCTGTGGCCTCGGCTACGAACTTCACCACCCACAACATACCACAAACTTTCAGCACTGCCATACGCTGCACCAAGTGCGGCAACAGCTTTGACAACATGCCCGAACTGCACAAGCACATTTTGGCCTGTGCCACTGCTAGTGATAAGAAGCGCTATACTCCCAAGAAAAACCCCATCCCCCTCAAGCAAATAGTGAAGAGTCCGAACGGAGTCGTGTCGCCCTCAGCAGCCATTGCAGGCCAGAGTCCTTTCCGTAGAATGGGTCAGCCAAAGAGACTTAACTTTAATCAAGATACTGGTAAAACAAAAATGAGTGCCCTCAGTAAGAAGAAAAACCAGCTGGTCCAGAAGGCAATTTCGCATAAAAATAAAGCTGCCACTTCTGCAAAGAAGGCTATTGTTAAAGTTGAAGAAGAGCCGGCCTCTAACGTTTGCCCCCACTGCAGTCGGGAGTTTACTTACCCTGCAAGTCTCAGCAAACATATGGCAGTCAGCTGTCCCATGAAGCCTGTTGTTAAAAGGGGCAAAAAAGGTCTAGCAGAGGTGAAGAAAGAGCCAATGTCTGTGGTAGATAAAAACATGAATCTTAGAAAAAAAGCTTCGGACTGTGAAACACCGCAGACAGAGCCGGAGCCTAAACCCTTGGGAAAGACCAGAGCTCGTAGCTCAGTTGCAGCAGACCCTGAACCCTCCCAGGCTAGCAAAGGAAAACCCGCTACTGCGCTGGGCAAACTAAAGAGGCCTGCCTCATTCCCAGCACCAGTTTCTGCTAGGAAGAAAACAAAAAAGAGTCAAGCTCAGTCTCTACCTCCCACCCCGTCGGGCCCTGACACTCCCAGCGACACTGCACAACAGCGGCCAGCCATGAGAATGCAGCGTATGGGTAAAGAGGCAGCACCCAAGAGATTAGCAGAGGCCAAATCCCCACCACCACAACAGCTGAAGAAGGAGGAGCGGTTCTCCCTTCGAACGAGGGAGAGAGTAGGTGGTCCAGTCACCAGGAGCTTACAAATGGTCAACGCAGCTCCTTCTGCTGAGGTGAAAGCGGAAGAACCACCACTTCAAGAGCCAAAAGAGACTCAGGTGAGAAGTCGCACTGTTTGTTAACGTTGACACTTTTGTCATGTCTATCTTTACTGGGGCCACAATCCTTTTTATTACAGATATGTCACTTTGTATGCCAGCTGATGGGTGACAATAATTTGCAGCAATGAATTGCCATGTTTGAGGCAATTTATTAATTATTTTTATTTATCGAAGCGTCTCCATTACATAGCTTTTCCACCAAAAGAGTGCTGACAACTTTTTAACTGCAAAATGTCCTCAGTTAATAACTATAGGGAATTTTTATTATTTTTTTAAAAGTTAGAGAGTGCTTGATATTATTTTCAACTTTTGATCCACCTGTCCCTCTCCTACACACCTGTTTTTTTTTTCTGCTCTCGGGCTGTAATCTCAACATCTGGTTTCATAAAAGTTCTGTTGGACACCATCATTTTGAGTTAAAGAACAAATTGTTACTCGTGCCATGTGTTTTATAGCTTGTCGACTAATCGTTTCAGCGTCGCACAGCTCTGTGTTGATCAACTTTGTCTTGCGTTACAGGAGGTGCCGATGAAGTGAGTCCTGCGGACACTGTTGAGCTCTTCCTGGGGATACGGTGCTCACCTCTCAGGCAGCGCTCTGGACTAATCAAGGCACTGACGGCACTGAGGTTGAACTCTGTGTCGGGCTCATTCACTCAAAGCAAGTGAAGTCTGCTTCTCTCAACTGCCTTTGCTGGATTTAAGGAGGGAACTCTCTTTATCTTCCATCTATCTTATGAACTGAACTGAGCCTCGATTTTAGCCAGCCTTGCAAAAAAAAAGGAAAAAGAAACTGTAAATGACAATGAGTTAATATATACAATACGAGTCATTACTTGACCCAAAACAGTAAAATTAGGGCTCCGTTATGTTGGAAAGCTGATATATTGCAAATGGCAATCATGTATCAGTTAGGGTTTGGGGAACTTGTTTATTCTTTCGTTCTGTATTTTCCCCTTTTGGTTGTTTAGATCTTTGGATGTTTCCAGAGTCTCTTAATGCATGTGCAGAATAGAGTATAAACTAGATTAAGCCAATTTCCATGTCTCTCCCAACGGGCACCTACGTCAGTTTATACATGATTTGCAAAGTATGTATGTTTTGATTTAAATTTCTGTAGTCATTATATGTAGAATATATCTTATTGGCATATTTTTGTTTGGGAAACAAATGAAAATGGCAGTTGTTTACTGCAACAATTGGTCCTCAGGAACACTGTATATGTGTGTGGTAAGTATGTGTATGGTTATAGTTGGATGTGTGGCCTGACAGCTATTCCTTTGGATAAATCTCAAGTATGACTCATGTTTTTACTTGCCTTCCCATACTCTTTCGTTTATCTGACATTGGCCGTTAATTCCAGTTGTGAAATGATGGGAATTGTGTTGTACTCTCCTTTTTAAAACAATGTCAGTCTTGAAAATAATTTTTAATATCACTCATTCAGCCCAGTGTTTCTTACGGCACTTTAAAACAAACTGCCAAAATGTCTAGCTGGATCAGTAAGATGGGCTTCATAGAACGTAAACAATGGAATGTATACAGGTCTGTTGCACTTTGCAGACGCTGGTAATTTGCACGAAATTGGTGCAAATCATTAATCTAATCTCAAATACAACTTTTACAGCCAACACATCTCAAAATGGGTTGCTCCGTTTAATCACTTTGACGTATAGAAATGACACATGAACCAACTTTTGTATGCCAAATGCATGCCAATAACTGAAATCCTCAAAGAAGTTGAATGCAGCCGTGTTTTGTGTTCTTTTGTCCGTTGTAAGTGGACGTGTGAAAAGTTCTTTCATGTGTCGTTTTTCTTTCAAGAGCCATGTCACCGTAACGTAACTGAACTGTTTTCCTTCTATGGACAAAGTCATCTTTGTTTTTCAGAGTTGATCTATTTGGTAAGTCCGTACCAATGAAAAGCTTCTTATTTTTGAGTTTGTTCTCCAGTGCTCATCCCAATTTCTCACTCTTGACCATATTCAGTTGTACCACAGAGATAGCAGACACACAGGCAGTGCTTAAACGCTTGTAGCATGTTATGGAAAAGTAAATTGAACAATATAATTTGAAGCTAATTTATATTTCCACGAGAAATCTTCAAGTTTGCCTTTCAGCATCAAGATTATGTATTTAAGGATGAACAAAGACAAAAATCCCGAATGACCTCAAGTAAAACATTGCTGTAATTGACATAATAAAAAAAAAAAAGTTTTTCAATTTGTGTAAAGCTTTTATTGTTTTTGCTCACGGGTTTTCCGGTTATATCCAGCTCTGCGGGTATAAACGTATAGAATTTAAATGGGTGGAAATGGTCTCTAACATTGATTGAGGTCTATTTCCACGCATTAAGATGATCTCTGTAGAAAAATAGTTTTGCAGTTGATTTCATGTGTAATGTATTTCTACATTATTATACTGTAGTTTACTGGTCGTGTTAAAAGAACATGATTAACTGCAGCTCTTACTCCTACAGGCTATTTTAGTCACTGAGACCTTTTTTTATTTGAATATAATAGATGTCGCTGCCATGGCGGCTGTAATAGAGTTTTCCAGATTAAATTTGCTGATTGCCTTTTCCACTTACAGTCTGTCAGGGTTCTGCCGGATTATGAGAAAAATAATTTCAGTTTCCGTTTTATTCAAATCCGATGGAAGGTAGTACTTCACATAAATCAGATTTTAAGTCGATGCCTTTGCCCCGCAGGTCAGCATGCTGCTACTGGGGGGCCACGGCCCGCTGGTTGCTGCGAGATATCTATTTTGGGAGCAGTGCACTTGTCAGGGAGGTTGATATGTGAGTCATACAGTACGTTCAATTCTCACATCTGCTGCGTAGCTTCACTTTGTGTAAAGGAAAAAGGCAGAAAATTGTGTAGTAGTAGTTTGTTACTCGCAGATATTTGATTTCAGGGATTTATAAGGATATCGCATTCAAAGAGGCAGTTTTTACTAAATTAATGTGCCGATTGTACTTTGAACAACTTAATCATGTAAAGTTTTCTGTAAATATGAGCCTGACTATCTCCCATCTGATTACTTAATCACAATATTGTAGCTTAAGTGTCTTATTGCTTTATCTTTAGTTTTCTTATTGGCAGCTGCCATAAATCACAGCAGGACTAGTGTGCTGTGTTGTGCAAGCAATCCTTAATTATTCCGAATATATCAGTGTGCCCCAATTTCTTCTTTTTTTTTTGGATAATGGCAGCAGCACATTTAATGTTTTCAATTATGAGGAAAAGCACAGCAATACGGAACCACATAAAAAAACCTAATAAATATATTTAAAATGATAATAAAATCAAACCTATAAAGCCGCATATCGAAAAAACAAATCTCATTAAGGTCTAACAACGTAAGAAATAAACTCCACTTAAAAATGACTCAACCCAAAGTAATGACATGATGTGGAAAACAGGAAAATGAAGTATTGGAAGCAAATAAATAATTAACTCCAGACTTCTTACCAACTCTCCGCTAAAGTAAACTTCTTCCAACTTTCAAGATGTTTTTTTTTTTTTTAGTATAGTTTGAAATAAATCCAAATAAAGTAATGTATGAGAAACCTTGTGAATTGATTAATATTCATGAGACTCAGCTTTAAAAATAAACATTTCTCCTTAGAAAATAATAAATTATTAATACAACTGTTTACTTCTGGAGCATCACCCAGTATGAACAGTGTTTTATTAACCTGGATAGAGGACTAAAGCGTCTCAAAATCACTGATGGTGCATCCGTCGCCATGAATACTTTTCAAGGTCTCATCTGGCATATGCACATGTGCTGAGATTATTTTTATCCAGACCACATCCATCACACCCGCACGTACATTAATGAACTATCAAGCCCCCCCGGACAGACGGTGTGTAACAGAAACGTGCCTTTGGCATTGGGAACAAATTCAGAGGCCGGTGACGTCTTGTTGACTGGATCTTCACACGAGGTTATCATGTTGATGGATGGGGGTTATGAATTAAATGCAATCTGTATGTTGGATGTGTTCCACAGGCCGGATTTTTCTTTATTCAGTGGGATGTAGAGACATGTTTATTTGCCTCAGTGCCATGATGCTGTAGTTTACGGCTGGATGTAGTTTATGTGGTGTTCAGCTATGTGTGTAGAGGGGTGGGCATTTGGAAGAGTGCTGCACCATACTCGGGCTGTCGGGGTGAAATATCTCTGCACTCTCTCTTGATTGCTGTGTACGGTGCTTCAGCCCTATTCATAAAAATGCAATTCCATGCAGCTCTGTGCCTGGCTTGATGAAATAAACTACGACACACCAGAGAGGCAGATTTAAGATGTAGAAAGCTCAATTACCACATGCAGAAGGTTCAGGGCAAGCATCTATTTTTTTTGGAAAATAGACTCAAAGTCAGGCTGGTATGCACTAACAAGATTACACAATTTCATTACATAACCTGATATGAGGAACATAACTGTGCTTGTCTTGTTTTTTTTAACAAGATATTGTTAAGTGAAAACTAACAATATCCCGTACAATATTTATGAATCTCAAAATGTTCCGATAAACTGTAAACTACTAGTTGAGGAAGTACTTCTATTTCTACACCAGGTTGAAGAGCAGTGTTTTGTTGTCCTGTTGGTGTTCACGGCGCACAGTGATGTCACCAGGTCGTGAAGTGCACAAGTTGAAAAGCAAAGGCACGATTGTCAGGGGGGGAGTTAAGTTACTCGTTAAGCTAAATCAAACATTAAAAACCCAACTGCCTTATCTAAACACGGCGGTCCACAGTCATGTAGCTGCTCTGTACTTACACACAGCTGTGTTTTGAGCTAAATGTTAACATCGGTTGCTAACATGCTGATATGCTGGTATAATGTTTACCATATTCATTTCTCTGTAATTTGATTACGTTGAGACAGTTATCCCACAGGATATTCAGCTGTGGTACAATATAATCATTTATTATCGATTATTTTCATTATCTGTTCATTTGTTGTCGATTCCAAGAGTAATCAATCAATCTTTATGTCGATCAAATCTTAGAAAAATGGTGAAATATGTCTACCACAAATTCCTGATGTCTTCAATTTGCTTGTTCTGCGCGACCAACACTCAACTAATATAAACGGAGCAAATCTTATAGGTATAACAAAACACAAAAAAATTCAAAATATATAATTATTACATTATTAAATTTTATACTATGCCCTTTATTTATATTATTATTACACTGTAATAATAACACTGTAAATATATATATATATACATATATATATATATATATATATATATAATATAATACATAAAAATGTTTACAATAAATATTACCTACACAAAAAAAAGTAAATATTTTATTCTTTCTGTGCGGCCCGGTACCAAATGATCCGCGGCCCGGTACTGGTCCGCGGGCCGGTGGTTGGGGACCCCTGCTCTAGAGAAAGACAGCCTCCAGTGACGGTAGACAGAGTGGGAGGGAATGACAGCTGCTCATACATGACAATATGCAGCCTCCAAAAAAAACCTCATTCTGCCTCTACTTCCTGTTCAAAGAGAATGTCATTAAAGCTGATGAAGACGGAGAGGAGATTTATTCTGTTGGGCATTAGTCTCCGAGACTTGAAAGTGAAGTTGAGAGTCTTCTCGTTGTTTGTGAAATGCCTTCAGTTTGACCTCAGGATTCTGCATTTTTATTCGTGTTTGTATGCAACCACATGCTGTTTGTTTCTGCCTCTGACTTTGTGATTTTGATTGAAACACATTATTAATGTGTTTGCATTAAATGACATTAATGCAAACACATTAATGTCACAGCTATGTTGTCAATGCATGTTTTTTTTAATTAATTTTTTTAATGTCTTGCCATTATCTTTTCACCTGCAGAACCACCTGCCTAAGTCATCTCACCACCCGAGCCTTCCTCCCAGATCCCACTGTGGCCCATTCAGCGTCCTGCCATTTCCTTTCAAAACAGGAGGATGTGATGTGAGGACGTGAGTGCTGCGGTCAGGTCCCCGATGTGCTCGCCTTGCAGAGCAGTGGTGTGAGAGATGGCTTCATGACAATGGGCTTCCTGACAAAGTTTTTTTTTCTTTCTTTGTTTTGTTGTCGCTCTGTAGGAAATCGTCTGCTTAACGTAGATTTACACGTTGCGGAGACGTTGAGGTTAGACAGTGCAGAGATGGCTATAGTGTGATCGTAATATGTTCGGACGTCAGAGTCTTCTCTGTGCAAGAGGTCTCCATGCCAACCGCTGCACAATGGGTACAATATAACTAACTGTACCTCCAAGGCCTGGGAGGGTATTTTAAGATCTCGTAACATGTGCTTATTTGATCTCATGTCACTGTTAATCCTTTATTACAACACCTTCATGTGCCTTTTAGCTGCAGTGTGTGGAGGGTATTTTCACACATGCCAGTAAATCTCATTTTTCACTGCTCCACTGTGGCTGCTTCGCAACATAGCGAGGCAAGTAGGAGTGTACAAGAGTCATTTTTCAGTTGAGTATGAGCTAATTTTTATTTTATACTCAGCAGTTTTCTACAACTCCTTTTCAAGATGAACCCTCTGGAAACCACCAGCTGTACTAGCCCTACTTTTCCATTTTTGTTCAACCCCTCCACTTTCTCATCCTTCTTTTTTTCCCCTCAGCACTGGGGGAAGATGAAGCACTCGAGTTTGCTAGAATCTGTTTCCCAGCAGCGGCTTGAGCTTTAAGATGGATCGAGGGGATTTGCATGGGTTGGGGGTGGAGAGAGTAAGAGATAGGAGAACAGGAGTGAGAGAGAGAGAGAGAGATGTTATGCTGAGGCACAGCAAATGAGGGCTGTAGAGAGGGGAGGTGGGAGAGGGAGGAGAGAAAAGGGGGCATTGTCTCACAGATCAGAAAACAACAGTCCCGTCCTGTGCCCAGAGGACAAAGCTGCTGTCTACTCGCACTGAGAGTAAGAGGGGATGAGGGAGGATTGACTTCTACCTGGCGTAGACGCCACGCTCACCACTCGCCTCCCCTATTCTTTGCTCTTCCCCTTCAACCCAGCCTGTCTGGAGCCGCAGAGGACTGTCAGCCTGTACAGACGAAGCACAAGATCAGAGTGCTCGCAGAGCAACTGTGCTTGCAGCTCTGCTGCCTGCTCTACCACCCTGTATTACTCTCCCTCACACGCGCACCCCAAAAATGCTCTCACAGGCAGACATTCAGAGAACTTTCTCAAGCGCGCACACACTTACATGCTGACAAGCAGGCAGGCACACCCCCTCCCATTATCTGTGCGGCGAGCAATTCTGCTCATATTGGTGTGAGCAGCGAGGGGCTGTATTTCGCTCCTCAGCAGCAGCAGCAGCAGCAGCAGCAGCAGGACGGGTCCAGAGGAGAGCAGTCGTCACCAGAGATCACACACTAGCTTCTACAACTGAAGGCGAGCCCCACCCCCCTCTTCTCCCTCTTCTTTTTTCTCTCTTGTCCTCTCTCCTCTTTTTTCCTTCTTGATGTGACGCAGTGTTGCTGACCTTCCTTCATCCCCCTCCTCTCTCCTCAGCGTGTGCCAGTGGGACAGCCATGGAGGACACCCTCACCTGCAGCCATGCCACCTTCTCCCAGGTGTTTGGACGCCAGGGACAGCTCATGCAAGCCAGTGAGTAGCCGCAATTACACCTCCTACCTCCTGACAAATCATCAGCCAGCTGCATGTCCCGCATGTCAGCGTTACTGATCTCCACCCTCAGCATTTCTTATTGCCATTTTCATTTAGCTAATGCTGAGAGGTGCAACAAACCTCTTTTTAAGGTACAGAAAGATTACAGTATCATAGCTTAAATCTCTCTGGGCTGCTGCTGCTGCTGCTGCTGCTGCTGCGACAAGGCATAGAGTTTCTTTGGGGGGAAAAAAGAAAAACTGGGTTATTTTTGGGAAGAATGTCAGAGATGTGCGTGCTTATGTAAAGGGCAAGAAGAAATAATCATTTGCGTTTGATTGTGATTGTGGCCGATGTTTCTGTTAGCTCGGCAAGTTGCTGAGGAAAAGGTTGGATCCATGAACTTGTGTACTATTTTATTTAAAGGAAGCAGCTACAAAGGCACATCTTTGTCAGACATTTTTTGGGTTGAACTTGGGGCTGTGGCTCAGCTTTGCTGGGGGTGGGATTGTGACAAAGGCGGCAATTTATGGGGACTTGAATACAGAAGGATAAATGAGAAATAGGCTGTTTTATAGATAAGCTGTTGTTCTGTTAACAACAGTTTGAATGGTTTGTTAACAAAGAACATTTCTGCATGCCTTTTAATCATTTATAAAGTAGCAGTTCTAGATACTTTTGACTGTCAGGTGCAGAACCAGTATGACAGATTCTAGCTGAAATGTATTCGTAATGCAGGTGCACAGTTTTAGAGAGGTTGAGTCTGACAGGCTGAGACACTATCAGAGCTGCTCTCAGAGCTCAGACTGATAGCTGAATTATTGAAAACTGAATCTATCAGGATTTTCAGGGGCGCAGGAACATTGAACACAACCTTGGAGCGCTGCAAATGAAGCATGCTTCAAGCGATATCTTATTATGTAATGCACATGGTCAGAATACATATTTCCCTCGGGAGGAAAAAAGAGCGTTGATTGACTTGGTTCCAGAATTAAAGTGTCTGCTGCATCCTCCCTCATCCGGCCTGATATCGCTCCTCATAGAGTTGTGCTTTGAGAACTTAGCCACTGCCTTTGATGCCGTTGCTCGGCCATAAATGCAAAGTGATTCTTCGCACAGTGTTATGATGGATAATGAGGAGAGCCCAGGGCAGACATCAAAATAAAACTGCTTTTAGAGTTGCATCCCATACATTGACTTTGCCACATCAGTTTTAAATTCCAGTGTTTCCCTTCATTACAACCTGGGGAGAGAAGTGTCTGTGTGGAGTTTCAAAGCAAATGTCATTAACCACAACCCAGCCAAGGCAGCACTTTGTGCAGCTAATAATGGAAACACGTCAGTCATTTTTTCCTGAGCTGGAAAATGCATGCTCCTTTACACGTGTTTCTTAATAAGCGGTGATGCAGGATTTCATCTGTTGGGATTTATTTAGCCTGTTTGTTGCTGTATTTGAGAGGATAAACATGAGAATCCTGCGCAGTGGATTGTTGTTGTCTTTTGCTGATGTTTTTCGCCTCCTCTTTGCATTAGAGCACCCTTTTCATAAATAATGCTGTTTGTTTGAATGTATTTCTGCGGCTGTAATGCTGTGTTAATAAGGACATATTGCTGTTAAAGGGTTGCAGGGCCCGAATGGATATTCTGCTTCATACAGGCAGAACGGTGGCAACGTCTTTGCTAACTGAGTGGTTTTGAGTGCTGCGGATCCGCTGTGTGTCTCTCTGGTTTGATGTTTCTGTTGCGAGCAGAGAAGGCAACGCTCGCAGGATTTATGTGCAAATAATTTGTACACAAACACGGGAAAAGTCAAACAAATGCAGAATCTGCTGACAGTAAGGACCTAATTATATGAAGGCTTTTTCACAATCACTGGCTCTGTATTAATCTGCGTGCATGACTTTTTCACTGTGCTGTCTGTGTGACTCGGTCAGTTTATCTGGAGGGCTTCACCGTATGAAAGGGAGGTAAAACAAGAAGAGGGTGTGGCAGTGTTGAAGATGTGTATCGCCATCGCATCATGGCTGACAGCTGGGCCAGTCTAGCCTTCAAAATAAAAGTGTGAAAGAAATCTGAAAATGGATGAAAGTACCCAGGGGAATAATTCAATTATGAACAGCCTAAAGAGAATCTACAACTATAAAATACAATATACACTCGGTTGCCACTGTATTAGGTAAACTAAAACTAATGTCTTATGCAACAGTCCTCCAATAAATCCTACTTTCATGAAGGTTATGATGTTTAGTTAATTTTGAAGGCTGTTGGTGCTGTTGAACTGTTCTTGAGGATAAATAACAGAAACACCTGTCAGTGTAATGCAGTGCAGTTTAACAGCACCAGCAACTATTCACTTTTTAAATTATTTTTTTTAAAGTACTCACGTTTTCACAGTAAAAACTGTGCTTATTAATGCTCCCACGACCCCCTCAGATTTATCTTGTCTCCCCCAGGTTGGGAGGGGGGGTGCCAGTGTTGTATGGTATTAACTGATGAAGTAAAACGTTAAAATAAATGATATCAAGTTTCAATAAAGTGCTGCCAGCCTCCCAGATTCAGTTTCCTCTTAACACAACACAACTCATTTCTAAAAACCTCCGTATCTGTTTCCATTCAGCCCACCGTGTCCGTTTGTTTTATCATGAAAGGCCACATAAAAGTGTGCTGTGATGTGTATACAATATCTGGCTCATGCAAATTCTGTTTGATTGGGCCACAATAAACGGGTTAGCTGTCAGAATGGATGCACAAGCAAGAGGGGCAAATCTAACAGATATGCAAATCACAATTCCAGTTTGGCTGCTGTTGTGTTTTGATGTATTGAGCTGGAATTTGGTTTTATTCTAAGTGACTGACATTGTTTTGCACAAAAAAGCAATCTTTGTGAGAAAGTGTGATGATGAAAAGAACAAGAGCTGTGTGTACATAAACACGGCAGATGTGTTCCATAATTTGCAGCCATTGGAAGATAAAACGTCCTCTTCCCTCTGTGCAGAGATATACATGCTTAGACTTATGCTTACATGGACAACATATATTAAGCAAAACTATAGCAGGAGGACACCTTTTGTCCAAACAGCATTTTCTTTCATTGGTGGATATTTGCCACAACTATTGTTTTGCCCCAGGCGAATGGCAATTGAAACCGCTGTTTCTGGGAACTGCATGCATTATTCACTACATCTTTACTTTCTCTGTGTTGCCTCCTCATCACTGGTGGAATTCCCTCCTCTTTATCTTTGCTTTTAGTTTTTTATCAACATTTTGTCTTACCTCTTGCCCTTAAACCGATTGCGGCAACAAAATGCTCATAATGTTTAACGGCCACATGACAGAAAGCCTCGTGCGCTATTACTGTGTTTGCACAAATTCCTGCATGCTAAGGCTCGGCTCCTTCTTGCCCAAATGACCATGCCCCGACAGTGCAGCGGTTTCGGTCACCTTCCTGCTCCACTGAACCACAGTGATGTGAGGATCGGGCACATTGTAAGGTTGTCCGCAGTGTAGTCCTGGAGGTCCACCGAGGCCCATAACTCTGAATATCTTCATTCTCACTCTTGTGTAGAGCCATCCTCGTGTCTCTGCTCAGGGAGGTCAAGGTGCTGGCTTTAGGCCAATGTTCTTGTCCCTATTAGTCTTCTGAGCTGCCAAGCCATCGAACCTAATAGTAATATAATTCAGAGAGAGTAAGGCTCTTTAAAGTGCTTCTTTAATTGAGTATTTTTTTAGTGCAGGTGTGTACTGAATCTAATCCCATTAGAGATAACATAATTTCGACAGATATAATAAACTTCCTTTCTCTTGGTGTAAGCCCTATCAGATATTTCAAATATTCAAATAATATCTGTGACCACTGCTGAATTGGCCTCGTACATGTACGTGCCTCACATGGGTTTATACATGCTTACTTACATTATTGATCCTGGTCCCCGGGTGTCTCCAGCAGCACTGAAAATCACTTCATCAGAGTAGATCCAGGCCTAATTTAGATCTGCCTCTGTCTTCTAATCCCCTTATTGGATTAAAGAACCCCAGTAGAGCTGAGAGCGGCGAACTTCGCCTCACTGTCAGTCAGTACATTCCGACTCACAGCGACGGCCTCTGGCCCGTCAGACATATTCCTGAATTCTACATAAGATGCTGTAAATATCTGCTTTCAGTTAAAGGTATGTTACGTCTTGGTGAAATAAATATACAAGCTGTGTTTAGTGTGTAGCAGCGTGTTACATTTTATTGAGTTATAATTGCATGCATTTAGTAGCGTACACTCCTCTAGTTCTTCATGGCAGGGGATCAGATGTATCTTAATTAGCACACTTTCCCCTCGGGGGGATCAATAAAATGTTGGGAGTTCACTGACTGCATTAGTTTGGTGTTTTCTCTCAGAACCTACGTGCCTGCTCTTTGATAGGAGATCAACGTCTTCTCCTTGACCGACACAAGTCTCCTCACTGACTGTAGATACTGTATTGAGGCTATGTTGAGCTTCATGAACTGCTGAGTAGTTACTCGCAGCATGACAAGAAGACAGGTACTCGGCTAGAGGAGTATGATGCAACATGTGCCGCATGACGGAGCTCCTAACAGACTCTGACTGTTGGTTCCATGGCATGGAAAATCCAACACAGTGAGGAAGGAAGCAACACTCAAGAATGGACGGCTGCCACTTCCTTTCATTCTCATGCATGTTTTATATTCTTGCATTTTATAATTGGTGTTTAAATTTTCATAAATGAACAATGTAAACGTTTTAGACCACTAGGTCATGGGGACTCCCCTATTTCATTTATTTATTTTACACTCGTGCACACTGCATAACAAACATATAGTGAGGTGTGACGGGAGGATCTAGAAGCCCTTGTGCTACAGCCATGCTAGCTTCTCTGTGAGGCTCTACTCACACAGTGGTGCTTTGAGTTGAATGCTAACATCAGCACGCTAAAATGCTCCCTACGGGCGGCTGTGGCTCAGGAGGTGTAGTGGTCGGCGGTTCGATCCCCGGCCTCTGCAGTCAGCGTGTCAAAGTGTCCTTGGGCAAGATACTGAACCCCAAATTGTTCCCGATGGCCAACGGTGTGTGTGTGATGAGCATGTGGCATCTTGTACGGCAGCCTCTCTATGAATGTGGGTGAATGCTGATGTGTTGCGTTGAGTGATCGCAAAGATTTGAAAAGCACTATATAAATCCATTTACCATTCCAATGACAATTATACTTAAGTCAAAGTAGTAATACCAAAGTGTAAAAATACTCTGTTACAAAGTCCTTTTATTAAATCAATAAAGGACTAATATCAAAATATTCTTAAAGTACTAAAAGTAAAAGTACTCATTATGCAGAATGGCCCATTTCAGAGTAATAGATATTATGTTTTTGGATTAGAATTATTACATTATGCAATAATGTGTCACTTTAATGTTGCAGCTTATTTCTTTTACCATATAACTTAACCATATACTGGCGAGTAGATTGTGAATTTCACTAATTGATCAATTAAGTTTTATCTTAACCTATAAATATACCTGATAAATAATTTGGTTATATTTTGTAATAATCTGAAGCCGTAAAACAAATGTAGTGGAGTTAAAAGTACGACATTTCCCTCTGAGATGTAGCGGAGTAAGTAAGTATAAAGTAGCATGAAATCGAAATACTCAAGTCATTTTACAAGCACTTTGAAATTGTGCTTAATTACACTAGCTGACTAAATGTACTTAATTAATATCCACCAGTGAGCGGGTATAAAGTTGACCTATTTTCCCCATTTTAGTTTAACGTGTTATCATGCTAACATTTGCTCATCAGCACTAAACACAAGGTAGAGCTGAGGGGAGTGATAGTAGTTTGGCATATGGACCACATTTCATGACAATCCGCCCAGTAGTTGTTGAGATATTTCAGTCTGACCCAAAGTGGTGGACCGACCGACTTGCCATCCGACAGAGATTCATCAGAATTTCTCATTTCTTTGATTATGAAAATGTATAGCATACAAATTATAGTGTGCTCTCCATTTATCTACATCTATGTCCCATGGCAGGGAACACTGGCTGTTCCTGGTTTCACAAAACAGAAAGTGAAGTGAATCTGGCTGCTATTATGAGAGGGAGTTTGAGAATGAAGTTACAAAAAAGTTGATGGGATAGAAAATGAAGAAAACATATTTATATGACAAAACAATCTCTCGACAAGGTCCATTACGTAGCTGTGCTTTATGACATGATTGTTTTGGTCAACTACTGCTTCTGCTGAAGAATGAACTTTCAATCTCACCGTACTGTGTTTATTTATGCGTCATATTTCTGAACAGGGGGCACAACATAATGCTTCACTTTCTTTTGCGAAACTAATTTCGACCTGACGGTTACTGCACCCCTCCCTGTTCCACAAACAGGCAATGTGTTGCCGCAGCACACCACCAAACTCAAAGTGTTTTATTGTGTCTCCTGGATCCATTGAAGACGAAGTGCTTTACTATTTCTAAGGCATTTCATACATTGCTGCATTGTTTCAAAGGATTGTAGTTATTTCTCGCACTTTGAACTGTTGTGCCTCCTCTTCCTCTTAATCTCCCTCTCTTTCCTCCTCCATCTCTCTCTCCACACACACACAAACTCATTGAAAAGTAAGGTTATTGCAACATTTTAAGTGGATGCATATAAGCTGAATACTGTGCGCTCAGCGAACACATCTCCCGGATTTAATAGTCACTCATCTTCACCACTTTAAAGCAACTCAATTTGTCACTGCTCGATCTGCTGTGTACACTGAGCTGCCGGGAGAGTTTTAAAGGTATAAACAACAGCAGCTTTTACAGTGGGGCTAATCCTGCTCAAGTTGGCCTCTGTACGCTTACGAGTGTGTATCTGTGGGGTTTGCGTAATTGTGTGAATGTGTGGTGTGAATGAAGTAAGTGTGGCGTAGGTTTGAGTGTTAAAAAAAAAACCTCACTTTCTTATCTTAGATTAGGTGCCGAACAGAAAAACGAAACTCTCTCTGACCCGATGAAAGATGTTTTTTTAATGAATTCGAACACCTTGAGAGCAGCTTCCAGTGTGCCGTTCACGTCCCTGCCGTGTTTCCTGCGTCATTGAACCCTCTGCCTGAGTGTCTGCTGACTCCGCAAGTCTGCCTCACCGTGCCCAGTACTGCTGGCCTCTTTTTCCCTCTCTGCCTGTTACAAAACCCCTTAGTTACACTGCTCAGCCCTCTGCAGACACATGCTGAGCTGTTTCCCAAAACACCAGTGTTCATCTTGTACAATACGCCACAGAGCAGACAGAGAAAGCAGGAGGAGGAGGAGGAGGAGGAGGAGGAGGAGGAGGAGGAGAGGGAGGCTGGGGCGAGATAACAGTCAACACACAAATTGGAAACTTACAGAGAACGTACATCCATAGAAAATACATTTTAAAGTCTTATCTGCAAAACTGTCACCTCACTGCAGCTAGTATAAGGTAGCTGAGTTGAATCTTTTTTTTTTTTTTTTTTTTTTTAAAGCTTTCTCATACAGCTCAGTATGATTGTAAATAATATACTTTTCCATCAGACATCCCACTTCTCATCCCTCACTGCACTACAGCACTGTGATGCAGACAGCAATCCTGAGGACAATCTGCTGTGCTCTGAGTCTGTATAAATTTGCATCAGTAGTTAGTGCGGGCGCTCCTGTGGTGATGAAATATAGGCTATTCTCCCGGGTGCTTCTCCTTAACATGCAGGACACGCCGTGCATGGATGCGAGTGGCAGTGCACACTGTGTGCACGTCAATGTTACAATGAGAGAACGAGACTTCAGTTGGATTGACTGCCTGCGTGTGACCAGAAAATACCAACAACTATGAAGGCGTTTATTTTTAGTTCATACGGGACCATTTGTTTACATTAAAATAGGAATGTAGAAAAACGGTTATTTGTATAAATGATAGCTTAGAAAGAGCGTCACATGTTTTGCTACATAAAGTTCAGTGATGACGGTGTAAAAGCTAATGAGCAGAGCTACGTTTGAACCTACGCACCATAAATCAGATGCTTGCGAGTTGAGAAGCTTGACTGTACGCGACGCCAATTTATACCACAAAGGGAGGCACATGCACAATAGCAAGAGTTTCTTAAGATGTGTACAGAGTGTGCATGTCAGAGAGGAGGCAAATTTAATTCATGTCGCTGGATTGCAAGGGCATTGAATCAAGCCCGAGCGTGTGATAAACGACTCTTCCTAAGAAAAGGCTCATTGTGAATCACACTGAAGAGACTCCATCACTCTGTAGGAATGAGTTTACAAGTTGTGCAATGAGTGTGTGTACTTCTGTCTTTATGTCCACGTGTGTGAACCAACCAGCCAACCACCACAGCGTTGTCAGGCTCAATGCATGCTTTGTACTCATGCCCCTTGGTAATATGTCTTAATGCGGGTATAGAGTCACTAGTTTGTCATATTACATTACATTAGCTGCTAGTTTTGTTGGAGGATTTGTCACTGACACCAAACTCAACAGAGCCAATGCCTCACTGAGATCCAATGTCAAACACTTAATGCTCTTATAAATGTCTCGGGTGAATTCTACATAAGTCTGCAGCGCTGTGAGGATGCCTCTTTAAGCTTGTGGAATAACTCTCGCTTCCACCTTAGACTGATGCGGAGCATTCAGAATCACTGCTGTGAATGACAGACCATTTTCTTTATAACCTCTTGCACATTGCAGCACCTGTTGGGCACAGCATCACTGCTCCACAGTCTTCACCTTTGCCCTTTAAGCCACCAGAATACAACTGCAGGATAAATATATCCTCCACTTACCAACTTAAACACACACACGGGTGAATAAAAACAGATGCCTCCCTCATTAACTGCCTAATTTGACTTTTTAAATTTGAGGGGTTTTTTTTATATTATGCTAACAAAGCCAGTCTACACATGCCACACTGGAAAAAAGAATGCAAAATATTGCCAGTGGAGTAAGGCTTTACAAATTATGTAAACATTGCATGCAAATGTTCAAGTAATTAGGCATGGCAGTTAGCATCTTGCAAGTGAGTTTTTAGAAGCTACGCAACTAACCCAGCTTCATCTGTTTCCAAATTGCCTGTGCATCAGTCCAACAAAAACCTGGAGCTTATTGCAAGTTCATGCTTATTACTACCATCCATTTGTATTTTTCCTTTCCCACTTTCGACTCTTTCATCTGACTGAGGTCGTTCACACTTTTCCCTTCATTAGATTTTGTCACAACCTCTGGGAGCCCATCAGCTCGTTGTCATCAAACTTGAAAATCTGTGATTTCAGCGAGTCGTCTCCAGACAACATACAACAATATGAGGCAAGACAACATAACAGGAAATAGAAAACATGAAATTGTAACTTTAGGTGAGTCTAGCTGAAGTCAACAGATGAACTATATCAAATACAATTATTAGAGACGCAACTAATGATTCTTTTTTTTATTGTTTTATTCTGCTAATTATTTCCTCAATTAATTGTTCTGTAAGTCGGTCCATAAAATGCCAGAAAATAGTGAAAAATGAGAATCATTATTGTCTTCAAATATCTTTTTTTTTGCCCGACCAACAGAAAAATGAATGGAACATAAAATAACTGCCCTTTATAACATCGCTTGCTCAATGGATTGAGTTAGTGCAATGTTAAAGTACTTTCTCATTAATTTTAAATGGTATTTTGTCTACCCTCTCGTGTGTGAGTAGTACGAAACATGTGGACAGAGCTGAGATCAGAGACCTTGAACATCAGAGAGGCCAGTTCACAACCGCATCCAACCAGCAATTATGTAAAGTGGTTTTTGCATCACAACTCTGATGTCATCTCGGTCTGAGCTTTCCTCCACAGACGTGTACTTGGAGAGACATGCTCGCCATCATTAAACAGAGCTCACCTTTCTCCTCTCTGGAAAAACCTCACGAAATATGGCGGCAACAGTTTATTCCACACAGTAATGTCTAACTTGCTAATATGTGGACTTGATGCGCCTTTGATCTCGCAGTGTTTGTTTACCTGCACAGAAACGTGTTAATGAATGATAGTGGTAATACCTGCAGCCTGAACTCAGAGTGGCTCATCTACTGTTAGAAACCTGCTCCAAATATGAAATTTGAGCATCAAAGTAGCTGATAATGAGAATGGATTCAGAACTGTCGCCCCATGTTAGAGCAGATTTGAAGTTCAGCTATTTAATCCCCATCTGTCTCAGTTTGTGAGTTGTGTGCTACCTGCCGTTGTGCTCTGGTACAAAGATACGCCGTGGCTCTGACCCACTTTCATCCGTCCTGAAAGACGGGTACAGACACTTGCTCGCAAACAGACCTAATTGGCTGCAGTCTTGTCACCAGTGTCGCTTGTTGCCCCGGCTCTCGAAAGGCACTCCAGCGTGCATCCTCTGGATTTTGAAATGTCATGTTTGAGCTCGCACAGGTCTGCTCTAACAAGCTGTGTTTCCCCTGACTCTGAGAAGACGAGAGGACCGTTATTTCCCCTCCTAATCTAAGCTGATGCAGAGAAATTTCGTCTCTGCTGTCTGTCAGTTGCTTCTTCAAAGTTTCCTGAAGCTCATTTTCACACTTTGTGGTTGCTGCTGACAGCTACAGAATTAGCGATGCACCTTTTCTTTCCTGGGTCCAGTTGTGTTTTGTATTTCATATTCCTGTGAATAAGCAGCTAAATGTAGACATTGTATTGAGGTATTTGCAGCACAGCTACAACAGACCAGCAGTGTTTTGTTTAGCTACCTGATGGCTCAGACTGAGAATTATTGTATAAGAGGAGAAGGTATCAGTTTCTCTCCAACAATAGTTTTAAACGAAAACAATGCAAATGCACGCTCTTGTCATTCCCTGATGCTGTCGCTGTCACTGATGCTATATTTCTCCACCCACACGTATTCCCCAATGAGGCGTGTTTTACACCTGTTCTTCTCAAAGTGATTTTGGGAAACGTGAAAGTTACTAACTGATGAAGGAGTAGATGAGACAGTTTGCAGTAAAGTGGCTACACCAATGAAATAAATGAAAACACGGTGAGTCCTGGAGTGCACCGAACAGCAACCGAATACCCGAGGGTGAATTTATGAACGTCCGTTAACGTTAAAGTTATTAAGCTGTTATAAAAGACTTATCATCGATTCTAACATTAATAAACCTTTAACCCCGAGAATCAATTTAAATCATTCAAACAGTTTGTCTCCTGACCCCTGACCTTATTGTAAAAGCAGACAGTTACTTTCTCTGTTTTCCCATCACACACACCATTACACCTGATATAGAGGAGAGCAGCTCCGTATCTGTAAATTAATTACCTGTGTGTGAGTGGAGGAATTTTAGCGAGAGCCACAATCCTCTGCGAGTGGTTTCATTAGGTGTTGAAGAGGAGGCCTCAGGCAGATTATCAAAGGGCCATCTGAGGCTTTTATGTTCAGCCGATGGTTCAGCGTCCCCCCCTGAGATTAGTTTTTCTAAAGTCTTTGACTCGAAGGAAGAAAGAGAAACTCGGATCGCTTTGCGCTGATCTCTTGTACTTCTCACTAGGTGGCACACTGATCAAAGTTATGTGAAAGCAGAGGAGGGCACTTACACCCGGGCTTTCTCTGGACTGTTAAAGACCACTTTTTAATTATACATCACAATGCATTTTGGGGAGATAAGAATTGACCTTTTTCTTTTGATAAACCTTGTTATCCTGGGGAGATAATTGCATTTCTTTTGTTAAAGGTGCAATTTGTGGAGTTGTTCCCTAAATGAAAGGTTAATATGAGTGAAACATTGGCTATAATCAAATTATTTAACGCAATGTGCCTTTTTCAACGCGCGATGATTTGGATTCCACTTCTCTGAGATAACTGACCTCACTTAGTGGAGACGGTGGCAGATGTTTTTAAAGGAGTTGATATATTTACCCGTCCTTTTCACTGCTTCACTTGCAGCTGTTTAGGCCACAGTCGTTGAGACATCTGAGCGAGATACATTTTCGTTTCATGCCGTTGCAGCATGTGTCAAAGCTACCAGGTGGTGGCAATGTTGCTGTGGGCAGAATGAAATCCCTCCTGCAGTGTCTGCCTCCACACTGGAGCTCCATGCTCTGATGCAGAGCGGGTTGACCGGGTGAGATGCAGCTGTCTCCATCCCAATGGGTCCTAAAGGGTTTTACCTCGGATGACTGTTTCTTGAAAAAGGTCAAAGGGAAACGTGTATATGAGAGATTGCGCAAAAATACCTTGAAAGATAATGTGGCAGACGGTTGAGAGTGAAACCTTCAGGATTAATGACTTGAGAGAAGTGTTTGATCTGTTAGCTAGTAGCTGATATTTTCAGATATGCAAATCACAGATTGCCCCCCGTTACAAATGATGGAAATCTTAGAGAGACACTCTTTTACTGCTGGAGTTTTACTTGTCAGTCTGTGAAAACAGTTGTATAACGGAGAAGCCTTCGAAAGGCAAAAACAAAAATAACCCCAACTATGTCATTTCAGTTTTGTCTTGGAGATTTGTTGACAAAAAGCCTTCATTGCAGTCTGGAATTGAGAGGTTTTAAATACGTGGCAGTTTGCAGGGCAGTGAGGGTCTAAAGAAATATGCTTTTGCATTACGGGAAATGTTGTCGGTGTCGTGAAGAAAACTTTCACAGAAGAGTGACGGCTGTTTTAGTAGCAGATTAATTAAGTTTTGATAAGAGATACTCAACAATCATATACTCTATGGGTGTGATTTCAGGTGAGAGGAGGTTTGTATTCTGTTTTCTTCATCTGTTTTTGTTCATTGCCAACAAGCTACTGACAGTAATCTTAATGAGCCACATTTTGCACTTCAATGATCAAAGGTGTTCCCTTAAGTTGTTTTAATTCACATGAAGGTCTGTCTTTGAGATAATTAGTATGCTCTTGCTTTGTAAGGTCAAAATAAATTACTGTGTGTTTATATGTTAACAGACTTGAGACAGGAAGGTTCATTGAATCCTTGGTTTGTCTGACAAAAACTCTTTTGGGATGTATGAAAAAATGTGAGGATCTGCAACTGCAGCTCTCTTTCTGTTTAAAAGTTTGATTTGGTGTCTCCTGGTGAAACTGCGGTGCAGAGAATCTGCAGGGAGGGCAACAACTTTTCCTGCCCTGCAGGCCTCATTGTGAAGATGTATCCCTTTGCAGCAGCCTCAATGTCTTTACTTTCTTACCATTAACCGCTTTCACTTGTCCATAATCTGAAAAGCAGACATGAAAATAAAAAACCTGTTTGATATACATACTGTTATACTATATATATATATATATATATATATACTGTATATATATATATATGTATATATTATATATATAGTTAACTTTCAATAAAACGTCTGATTTTGAATAAATTACGTCAATTTTGAAAAAATTACCTTAATTTCGAAAAAAAATACTTCAAACCCAACTTTCAATAAAACCTCAGATTTTGAAAAAAATTACCTTAATTTTGAAAAAATTACCTTCATTTTGAAAAGATTATATATATAAAATTATTATATATGTATATATATATATATATATATATATTATCTTTACACTGCAGTATCTTTCTTTTTTTTGTCTTTACAGTGCAGTATATGTTACTATGATTGGGGGAACCATTCTAAAAATATATTGTCTTTAACATTTAGAGAACACAGATTATGTTGCTGCAGTTGCAAATAAGACAAGGTACTCCTTAGTACTAGATGTTCATCTGTACAACATCTAGATGGTGCCATATGTACAGAAACATGGCTTATATGTCTTTACTATGTATAATTAAACATGGATAGAGGCCACTTATATTCAGATAATGATTCATGTGTCCTGTCAATTCAGAACAATTATTGCACATTTTGAGGTATTTCAGAATAATTGTGTTGAGTTAACCATCCGCTGAATTTCCTTGTATATTTTTTTTTGTCCATGTATATTTTTCTAGTCATGCTAGTGGCTGTTTGTCGGTCTATCCACAACTTTGGACCCCACAGAAATATCTCAACAACTGTTAGATAGATTGCATCGAAGATAAGTACAAACATTGATGGTCCCCAGAGGATGAATTGTAATGACTATGGACATGTTTTGACTTTTCCTCTAGCGACACTATGAGGTTTACATTTTGGGTTTAGAGTGCAATGTCTCAACAACTATTGGATAGATTAACATGAAATTTTGTTGCTGACATTCATAGGCTGTGTTCCATATTGCATACTTTTCTTTCATTGTTTACTTTCAGCACATACTGCAGCTGCGATACAAAGAACGTAGGCCTACTGCTGCATGCAGTATGCAGACAATTGAGACATACTGCTTTGTAATAAAATTGTGCCTTGAACTTTGACCCTCCTGCTCATGTATCTGTTGTGCAGAGGATTGTGGGTCAGAATAGTCAAAGAAGCAGCTTGCATACAGCAAAATGCGACCACATGCAACAGGGCGTCCTAGTATTTTTGGCATACTGCGTTTGACATACTGCATATTGGGACATAATAAAACTTTTTCTGCCATACTAAATAATGTGGCAGAATGGGTGTTGAAACGCACCCATAGTAATTATTACACCTGCTAGAAATCTGCATGTTAACACTGTCATTGTAAGCATGTTACCATGCATTACGTGCAAAGTACTGCTGAACGTCTCACAAAGCTGCAAGCATGGCTGTAGACTCTTAGTTTTTCTACAGTATTACTGTATTAGAGACAGATGTAAAGTGTACTAGGGAACCCCAACTATGTGACTAAGTGACTAAGCAGTTGACCTATTAGTAACACAAAAGCAATCAAAAGCGTATTGTACATGAATCTGTATTCTGCTTGCTGACATGAAGTAAAGCAGGATACAAAATATGCACAATAGGCGTGTGTGATATTCCTCTCCGTGACTGTCTGAATTGAGTTAAGTGTCTGGATGCAGATCTGATCCGATCAGATACAATTCAGTCTCTCAACAAGCCAAAACATGCCAGTTGTGTCGTGTTGAAACTGTGGAAATGAGAAAGAAACAGACTTGAGGGATCCTCTCGCTCGCTGGGGGCCGAGAAGAGACGCCTGGCAGTCTGCCTCAGATCCTGTCTGCCTCATCGTTTTGGGCAGATTCTGTGATTTCTCGGATCTTCAGTTCTGGAGGCACACAACGACACAAATAAACCCAGAACCCATGTAGTTTGTTTTCCACGGAGGTCAATCTCTCTAAATCCACTGTCACAATTATGCACTCCCATTTTCCCATATTCCCAGCTTTGCCCATAAAGGCAGACAAAGCCCTGCACACACAAAAGCTTCCATCTGCTTTGCATCAGAAATTAGTGGACACTAGCCAGAGGGAAAGGATCAAATGCATTTGGAGCAAGTGTGGAAGCGTGTCATTGGAGTGAAATGTGGAGTATGCCGGACATGAAGATAAGAAAAGATTTGTAGAACATGCTGTAACATGCTTGCAATGCACAGTATAAAGAAGTATTCCTTTGGGGAAAAGAGTCCAATTTCTCTAGGGAATTGCAAAGTGCAGACCATGAATTGGACCCTGCTACAGATAGTGATGCGGAACAATGAGCCAAACGGAAAAATTGCAGGCTTGTGTTGATGCTGCCGGATATGGAGAAAGAATCAGTTATTTCTATGCAAGGCAAACTTTGCTAAGCTATAAGTGATCTGTCCAAATCTTCGTGTTTGAACAAACTTGCCGTTAGCTTTCCAGTGGCATGTTTTCAAAAGCCTCAAAAGGAACATTCGCTGTGGTGTTACACCCCTGGTTTAGGTTCAATACAGGCTTTTGTCCCTCAACAAGATTGTGTTGTGTATTTATCTGGCATCGGTGTAATTGAAATGTAGCCGCACTCTCTCTCTCTTGGGATTGCCTCAGATTCTCACAGATTCCCTCATCCTTTCATCCGACTCTGGGTCTTTCGGGCTCGAAGTGTGAAGTTCTTGGAGCTTCCTGAAATTGCTTTGGCAGAGGCTTGTTGGCTACTGTGACACTCAGGCTGTAACAGGCGCTTCCCAACGCGAGCAGAAGCAAAAGAATCATTTTATTATTTTTCTCATCACACTTCCTGGTGGGACAGCTGACTGAGCTCATTTAAATATTATATTTTACTATATTCCACCACATCGGCATCGAAAAAAAGAAACCCTCCCTTGTTCATATTTTGCGAGATTTTTTTCTCGCAAATGACCAACGATCATATACAGAAACTGAAACTGATATTTTTCCCGGAGGAGGGATTGCATTTTATGAGTGAGCTGTTATTTATTTTTTTTTCATATGCACATTATATTCTCCTTTCACAAGGACTGTGCAGCCTGACAAAACCCCAACATGCCTCATTAGAGTTCATTGTTGATGTTGTTTTGCTCCTCTGGGTGAAGATTGTAATGAACTGTCCACGTCTCACACTCATCACAGCACTGGGCCACCTGTGTGTGGGAGGGTGCTTCACAGAAAACACAATGTCGCTCTGATTTAAATTATTGTACGTTTTATATCAAAAATACAGATGTTAAGAAATATGAACCTGATGGGGACATATTTTACATGCACATCTTTTTTTTTTTTTTTTTAAATGGTCCAAAACAAAGGATTTAATCATGAAATAAATGAAGGATTGTGATAGAGACCTTTTATACAATCTGTCTAATGTCTATTCATCTGTGAATACACTGAGGATGTTTTTATGTATTTATACTGACGTCACTTTATGAATATGTCATGTAGAGATTATCTGAGAAAACCAGGTGAAAGTGCTGATGTGGGGCTTGAAAATGTATGTCAGTAAACCATAACAAAAGTTTGTTGTTTGACAAAACATTTAATTATTAATATTTTGAGTGACTTACAGGCCTACTTTTAATGTAAACGTCACATAAAATGAGTTGGAATAAAATCAATTTAAATGTGAATATACCGTATAATAGTTTTATTTTTTTGTATTTGTTTGTAAAAATAGTGAAACAATATTTTTTTTCACTTAAGATATGTAGACTTTTATTGGGGCCGGTGTCATTTTTCTTGTATTTTGGGTTTCTGGCAGCTTAATACTTTGTCATATTGGAGGAAAAAAAGAATAAATCAGACTTGTAGCCGAGTTTGTCCTGAAAAAATTGACACCATGCATGAAGAGTAAGAACAGATTAAAATGGGCTTAAAGATAAAAATGAATGCATGAAGTTGGCAAAAATTTTACCAAAATTTTATGGAAATAGTTATTTCTCAATAATCCATGATTTTCTGATTATTCCTCCCCTGATATCTTCTCTGTATTATTAAAATGTTCCAGGTCACAAAGACCATTTTGAATACTTGAACGTGATCAGTGATGTGAAAACATGGTTGGATGTTTCCTCACTTACATATTCTCAGCAGACGATCATCCCCATGCTGGTGCCTCGTCTGCTTTGCTCCAACCAGAAGAATGTTAATAGGCGTGCAGGTGGTGGTTGTGGAGAGATGCAGATGTACCTTCCTGTCTGAAACGCTGTCAAACGTTGATCGTCCGCGTCAACAGCCTGGAGTTTCAGCATTTTGTTGTAATTTTACGAGTGAGAAGCAATCAATTATCACAAATGGTTCAACATATTGAGCTTTACGTGGTCTCTCTGGTGCTTTATGTCTTTGGCCAGGAGCTGTGGCATTCTGATCGTGCTACATGTTGACACATTCGGGCTATTCAAAGTTACCTTGCTTTTATAGAAAGCCACCTGCCTTCCCCATCATGTATCACAGTGTGTGACAGAATGCATTCAATAAAAACTGAAAGTGGAGCAGAGAGGAGAAGAAGGTGTGTCTGTTCTCACAGTTTTGACAGCATGTCATTTTCAGCAGCACCGTGCCATTACCTGTGTTTGGCCATCTTTGGGGCAGAGAGGTACACCTTGTAAATGTCGAATGTGAAAATTAGATTCCAATCGTCGACCTTCTGTCGTAAACATTTTATTCCCCGCCCCCACCCACCCCACCCTGCCCTGATTTGATGTATGCCACGCTGCCTGCGAAACCGCTGTGTGCTCGTAAACATGCCTCTTTTTGCATGCTCCTGCAGTTCAACAGAGGTGCTGGAAGGTGTGGCCATAAATCTTTGATGGTTCTGCTGAAAAGCCGACCTTGAGTGTTGTCAGTGAGTCACGTTGCCTCAGTCGCTCTGTCACTCTCGCCCCAGATTGACCTCTTAGCCTCTTAGGTGTCTGTGCGTGGGAGAGAGTGACGCTTCACTTGGAGCAAGCGACTAATGTTGACACAGTTGGTCTAATGAATCAGCAAGGACTTTGATGGCTGATTAATTTAATAATTTACCATGCAAACATGCCAAACACTGGCTGCTGTTGGGAGGACTTGCTGCTTTTTGTTTCGTTTTATATCACCATCGATTGAATTTACTCGGGGGTTTGACTGTTGGTCAGAGAAAAGCAAGAATTTGAAGACGTCTCAACATACAGTTTAGTCCCCTTTAGTAGTTTTAATGTTGGAAAAATAATTGAAGTCCACACTCTCTGACTGGCACTATATATTCTGTCCCGAATCTTGATCGAAGCTTTGTGATGTTTACACAGAGAGAAATATTCAAACCCAAACCTCCATGATTTTCATAGTTGCACCGTTCCATCAAATGGAAATATTCTGGCTGTCTTGTCTTGTGCACGATTTTATACACATCTCTCCAAAATTCATTCTGCCATATTTGGTAAGTTTGCTTCAACCATTGGAACATTACCACCAGTTGAATGTGTTTTAATCAATATCTTTGTCCTTGATATCATTTCTGTTGTTTTTCATCATGTTACTACATCTGTAGCACTTTCTATCTGTAAGCAGGGCACTTCCGCAATAGTGAGCGAGCTCTCAGTGGATTTGTCATGTATAAATGAAGGTTTTCTATCAATCAATCAATCGATCACAAACTTGTACTTGTTGATCTCAACTAGAATTTAAGACGAACGTCTGTGTTTGGCTTCATGTGTTGAGTTGCGTAGTTATTACTGTGGCCGGCCGCCGCTTGTTTTTTAATTGAAAATAATTCCTGCAAATAATTGGTTAATGTAAAGAACATGACAGCTGGGATGCTCATGTTATGTATGTTGGTTATTTGTTTCTACGCCTGCTGGGCTGCTCTGACAAAATGCTCTTCTCTCTCGTTTCTCGTTTTGAGCTTCAGTGGAAGTATTGATCGCCCACAGGCTGTGACCAAAGAGAGACTTCTGAGCAAACTCTGGGCAAGCTCTAAGAAACAAAGACATTTCTGAGCTCCACATTGTGTGGCTGTAGCCTCTGACTGAACAAACCCAACACAATAGACTTCATTACTGGGACTGTCTCCATAACAAAATGGATTATATAATGCATGAGTGTGAGTTTCTGTGTCTTGGTAATGGATTTAGCCTAATGATGCCCAGTGTCCAAAAGAGGGATTATTCTTAGAGGAGAACAATGGAGGCAGCTCCACTGTGGCCTGTGGAGGAAGGAAGTCCCACTAGAGAGAGGGGAAACAAAACTTCTCCGCCTATATGGCAGTAGAGAAAAAGAGTAGATCGACTGTCATGGATGAATTTCCGTGTCTTCGCATGTGTTTCCATTTGGTTTTACAACTCTCCTCCTCCTTCTCCTCCTTCTCCTCTGCTGCAGCGGTCCAGTCTCTCAACAGCCTGAATGACCAGATTGCTCAGTTCATGGTGACCCGACCTTGTAGTCTGGCTCACGAGGACGAGGCCTTCATGCCGGGAGAGAGGGACACCTTGAGGAAGTCCATGACTCTGATGAGACACCTGCTCGTGGATGCTCAGGTACAGCCTCTGTCCTCTGGAGGTTTTTTTGTATTTTCTTTTTTTACAAGGAGGTTTAGAAACAAATCCTTCTGCCTGGCTCTGTCTAGTCTGGTTTAGGGTTACTATGTCAACCTTTAACTTATATTAATGAATATGTATTATTATGTCACACACAAATTTATGTGGGCTTACAAAACACCCTAAATTCATATTAGAAGTATTAGAGTATCATATTAGAAATAATCTATGTTGTTGCCAAACATTTTCACTTATAACAGTTTATTAGGTTAAGAAGTTGATATACAGTATGTCACTATTTAAACGTAGTTCCCATAGTTCGATATATATATAATGTATATTTTTATTCAGTTATTACAAGATATTACCAAATTGTTCTCATCATTTCTACATAGAAAATTCTTCTAATTCTAAACATGTATTCAATTTAACAAGAAGTATTGTTAAATAAGCAAAACAAATGAACAAATGTTTCAGTAGTTTCATTGCTGGCAGGGAAAAGCTGTAATGTTGGGGAATAATATTTCGAGAAAGCAGACTTGAACACTTACCTTTTTGAATCCAACTAATTGTATGATTATAAAAACGTTACTTTTGTTCTACGGTCAAAACTTTCGGGGGTTGAGGGCACATCAGTGTTTCTGAAGTCTTCGTCACAGCCCTGAATGTATCGACAACATCTCAGACGGCAGCTTTTCATGTTTGACCCTAATCAGGTGTTCACTGAGAGGAACACTGGATCATGGTAAACTACACTCTGCGATACCTACAGACTTTTTGTTCATCTCTGAACGGAAAGGAAACATTTGTCCGCAGCACAACCAGGCAACCTCTGATGGTTGAACTGGACGGCGTTTTCTTCCTGCGGATCCTCAGGATCCATGGGAGGCTTGTGTCTGTCCAATAATCTTGGCTGTAGTGGATTTATGCTCTTAGTCTTAAGGGTAAAGATGCCAGAAATTAGTGATTTAGCATGTTTTCTTCAAAAGAAAAGTACCAAAGTAATCAAATCTTTTCCTCTCCCTTCTCTGCTTCAGATGAGATGATAATTCACCTTTAAAGTCTTGCTTCCATTTGTCCTTTTATTTATATTCCCTCTACATTTGATGAATGTCATATGAGTCTTGACATAGTGATGCATTTGGGTCATCCATTAGCGCCATCGCGGACGTGTATGATGGATACGGAGTCCCCCCGCCATTTTCCTGGAGATATTTTCTCCGACGCAGTGTCATTGATAAAAGGGAAGATAATTCAGCAAAAGGCCATTGCTTTCACCTCAGCACAGTTGTATGCAAGCTGGAGTGAAAGATTGTTAGCACGCATTCAGTTTTCAGTCAGGAACATAGCATTGGGAGGTGATGGATGAGAGGGGACCTCCGCCGCGGATGGAGTGCCGATTATCTCCCCAAGAAGATGTACTTGGGGAAAAAAAGTTTGCCGGTAGTTCAATGTTAAGTGAAGCACTCAGACACGTCAGCATGACAGACTTCTCTGCCTGTTGGCCTTGTTTGTGTCAGACGGTACACCCACAACCTTTACGTGTTCTCGAGTTTTTTTCTTGGAAGGCGTGAAGAATGGAGGTTTCTGTCAGGGGGGGCTTGTTGCTCTGATGACATATGACTGACAGTTGCTACAGCGATACGTTTGTTTACATTTGTTGGCTACAACCAAGTCCAAAGACAGACTCTGTGTCCCACACACCGTCTCATGGCTTTGATAGCTTGTTCCATTATGGATCTTGTGTTGAAGTCTGCCCCCCTGAATATTGTTTCCCTCTACAAACATCGTATCACACCTCCTTGGTTGGGCTTGAGATCCGTTTGCAGCTACATTTTGCATTTGTTAAAGTCTTAAAAGTGCAAAATGAAATGGGTAAATCCAAGCGAGAACAAGCACCATGTACTACATGTTAACCATAGAGTTGTCACGTCTTCAAACAGATTTTCCAACAGTAATTTGTAACCATTTTGGAAAACAGCAGGATGATGTCGTCCTCCTGGTAGGGGCGTCAGATCAGAAAATGTTTCTTTGTGTCGTTGTATAGGGCATGGACAGACAGCCGATTTTGTTGTTCAATTTGGGGGGCTTGTTGTTTCTACTTCACTCAGCACTCACACACTTAAGCTGACATTTCTGCTTCTTTTAGCCCTTCCATTTTAAATGCAGTAATTGTTTTTCAACCGCCACTTTAACTTTAACTTCCTACAAGATTCCAACATTGCATTTTCAACACCAAGCACACATAAATGTTCTTCAGAAATTGTAACCTTTTTCTTGTTAATACAGACATAGGTTCAAATAAACAAAAGGAAAGCTGATTAGAAAGCTTTGAGTTTTTATTTTATTTATAACTTTACTCACTTTTTTTTGAAAGCTAAACCTAATTAGACACAATGAAGTTTGAAAGGATTCATATTCAATCAATTACGATTCAATACTGAAACACTTGTCTCTGTACTTAATTCACTTTATCTGAGCAGCAGTATTGAGCTTTCAGCCTTATCATCACTCAGGCTACAACAGACGGACAAAATAATTGTGGCCGGATTATTCATCAGATTTCTTTGGTCTCTTAGTCTCAGAGGTCAAGTGTGATCTCAGCCCACATAGAGGAGCTCGGCTCATCCAATTGGGTTTTGCATTCATGGAGAGTAGTGTTTCTGCTGTCAGATGGAATCTGAAATGAGTCCAGCCCTCCTTCTCTTCTACTTTTCCTTTAACATCTGGTGTCGCGTTTTAAAGTGCCCGCTGCTCTCAGTGCAGTTCAGGCTATGACGTCCATTATTTAGTGCTGCCAGTTTACTTCTAGTCTGAGAATCTGTGATGTTTTGATTATTATGTAGATATTTTGAAAACATTTTCTGACACCAAACAGTTTAGTTTGCGGAAATCAGGGTAAAAACGTCATCTGATGAATTCAGCATTAAAATTTCAAGTCCACGACCACTAAAAGGCAGAAAATTAATTTAGAGGGTATTTGAATAGTTTCTCTTTGAATGCTGTCCCAGAATTGATTGCCTCATTTGTCATTTGCACAGATGAATTATTTATGTCCCCGTTGCTGTGCTGGGGTGACTAATCAAATGCATTTCAGAGGGTGTGGAAGCTGTGAATTGATGTAGTGGAACGTTGCACTGCATTAGCTACTTTGGTCGAGGAGTCAGCGGGGCTACAATGGCGGCCTGATGATGGCATGACGGAGGAGACATTGCTCACCGTCACTTTTTAAGAATGCACAGAAATTCTTTTTGCTCTGAGATGCTCCAATCTCCCAGGGTGAGAAGAAGAAGAAATAAATACTCAGCTGTGCAGGTCAGAAATCTTAAACGGAACAGAAAGTCGGTCTGTGCAAATCTGCTCAAACATTTTTGTTTTTTAGTGAAACATCTCAACAAATGTTGGATGGATTGACATTATATTTGTGACAGATATCCACTGCATTCAAAGATGAAATATCTAATAACGCCGATGATCCCCTGACTCCTAAACTAGCGCCACCGACAGGGCATCTTTTACATGGATGGCTGTAACGTTTGATAAAGAACTTCATGTTTCACAACGTTGGAGATCCCTCACGGATGTTTTATAAGAACTGGATACTGGACTCCAAAATCGTGGCCGTTAACTTGAATAAAAATTGCTCGCAGAGCTCATAAACCTAAAATGTTTTCCCGCTTCCTGGTTTGCTTATTAGTGTTTCTCTCCCTGGCCCTGCTCGCTCGTATTTTTTCCCACTTTTCTAGGCTCCGGGTAAGTTTTTCAAATAAAAACCTCCCACGGTTTAAACATTCATAATATAAACAGTAATAATTGACGTATTGTTATCATCGTTTACTGGAAACTTTCATTCCCACAGTTTAAGTCAAGTGAAAACCTACCTTGTTTATTTATATTAACATTTATAATTTATACATACACACTCAGCATTGCAATGTGCATTTCAACTGACAGCTTATCTTCTTCTCCTCTGCAGCCTCAAAAGGCATAATCTTTACAGGGAGTCACTGGGTTCAAAAGAAAGCTCAGCAACGTAGTATGAGGAGAAATGAAACTGGAAAGAGTCAGAAATGAGAGCTGAATGTGGCAGAGCAGCGACCTGCCAGTTTAGCCATTTCAATTACAAAGTTGGCAGGTCTACCTAGATTCATTATTGACCACAGAAGAATTAAAGGAGCGATATGAGTCTGAGCCCAAAGTGAAATAAAATTGGAGGCTAGATTAATGATCCAGAGAGATTTGGGTTGTCCTGCAGTTGTTAAGTGACAAAATGGATCCGTTCAGATCTGGTACATAATGAGCTAATAATCTATTTGACACAGAGAGGCGGAGAAAGAAAGAGAAACAAAGAAAGAGATGGAGTCAGAGAAAAAGAGGACAAATGTGGTCCAGGGATTGCAGTAAAACTGAAGCCCCATCCTGAAATCGATCCATGCATTCTGTTATTTCTCTTCAGCCATTTTGAGTCTCAGTGCCTGCAGGAATGGACGGTTATCATTTATGAGATCCTTTTTACGTGCAGCTGTCTTTGTTCTGTAAGTATCTCTGGGTGTTTGAACAGAAAGAAACCACAGCTTTCATCTTATGCCTCATTTGGAATTATTTTTGTTACCCAATTGTATGGAAATCAGTCCACTCCTAATCCTTTGCATCTATTTCAATGTTACATCCTTTGTTTTACATTGCGAACCGAAGTGGGCCGGACTTCAAAGAGCTGGGATTGCTCTTTATTCAACAACTGCAGTTTCAGTATTCGTCTCTCACCAGTTTCCACATTTCTACCCACTCAGAAACACCAGGGGAACAAAAAAGATTTATGAATACGCATTAAAATTACCGTATTGGAGCTGACTGCAGAGAAGATTTTACAACACGTCTGTCACAGCTGATGATTAGGAAAACCTGAGTGAAGGGATAAAATGAATGTAGATTTATATTTCCTGGTATGACAGATGAGATTGTTTTCCAAATGCCATGAGGCAGACACATTTCTGCGTTGTGCTGCACATTATTATACGCACACACGCACACACACACACACACACACACACACACAGTAAGTAATCTCTCCTCCAATCAAACAAATGCTATTTTTAGTAAATAAAGGAGGTATCAAACTTTCACTGTGGATATTTGGAAGATGAAAATATGGCCTCCGTCAGATGAAATGATGCATGCCAGATTGTGGGACTTCATCATCCTTCAGCCTCTCCAGAAACCATCTGTTGATGCGGTTCAGGATGTTTAAGTCTGGCGTGTTCGGGGCGTGCATGTTTCTATGGAAACCCCGAGCAATGTCACAAAGCTGCTCCGGATCACTACACGCATCTTTCTGCTCAACAAAGGTGTTCACCTCAATTTCAGAGGGAGTTTAGGTGATATAAAAAGGCCTCTCGCCCTGTCAATCTCCTCTTGAGTGACAGACTGTTTGTGCTCTTCGCAGCCCTTTTGTCGCAGCGTTGTTTGTGTCTCTCTGATGTGGATAAGTGCCGAGGCTTGGCTTTCTTACGCAGGAGTGTGAGGGTCGGCGCTTTGCGTCCTCCTGTGACTTTCTCTGCCAAGTACAGAAAGCTCAAAGTTCCTGGAGAGATTTTCACAGCAGATATGTGAGCCCACCTTGCAGTTTATTCTGTTTTGACTCATTCAGAGGAGAGAAAAACAATCTATTAGTCCATTATTTAGCATTCAGCCTTAGGTGATCTGCTGCTGGAGTCGCCTCCACAGGACCGAAATCTGAATAATTCATGAGAAAAAATCTGCCTTTGTGTACACGGCAGACATGAGTAGGGACATTAATGTGATGTGGAGCGACATTGGTGTGCCTTTTGTTTTCCTTATCTCAAATATGTCAGCTAAGCTTTGTGAACGGCGTTGTCCACACAGTCTTGTTTACCTTAAAAACCTTCTTGCACAACCCCTCATCAAAGGCAGAATTTCTGCAGAGACAAGAAGAGTGTGAAATCAAAGATGGGATACTTGTTATCAAAGCCATTGAGTTCCCTGTTGACCTTAGAATAGATTTAAATGCTCCCTGCCTCCACAGCTTGTGGGGTGGTGCAGGAAATATAAATGACTCTCCCTTCTATCTGATTCTCTGCCAGAAGCAATCGCTCTGAGGAGCCGGGCCAGGCGGGCATCTGGTCCAGAGCTGTTCCACACACCTTCTTTCTTCTTTTTTTTTCTTAAACCTATAGACATTTTTTTATTTTTTTTATTTGACTGTTGCGTCTTCAGTTGGTCAATGATAATATCAGTGTTTTGGAGCTTTATTAGTTTTCATGTTTCTTTGAAAACCTGCTCTTTTACTGTGAAATGCTTCCTAATATGATGCAGTTTGTAGTTGTGATTCAGGGTTTAAGTCTTTATTCTACAACGTGTTCACATTCTTTATCTTTCGAAAAATTTGAAAAAGAAGTTCTGAAAGCATCTTTAATGTAGGAAGAATGTAGAAATATCAAACCTTTTTGTATTCAAATTGAGGTCATGTGATTGATCAGTTTTTAGATTGTCATTCTGTTTTTAATGGCGTATTAAGATCTATATCTGAGTATATCATGTTCCAAATAATTATCTTACTCTGCCTTCCTCGAGTATTCCCTTCAATATACTGTATATACTGTAGAATTCATGTTTCCACATTTCTTTAGTGTTAAAATATTTTGCTCATATTGTAGTTAGATGAAAGAAGTAGTACATTGTAAAATATAAAAAAATACATTTGGGAAAATGACTCTTAAAGGAGTAGTATCAAGCAGTTATATACAATTCTAACAAATAATAGAATAGTTCTTTTTTTGTGCAGAACTGTTCGAACGTGGTTGTCAGGTGGAACCTGACAGGTTTGACTTGGAGGTAAGAGTAAAATAACTACAGTTGCTTTTGTTTTACAACACTGGGAGACTAAAATGTTAACAATATAGGATTTCAAGACAGAATTTAAGACAATATGACACATTCTTTTTTTTTTTTCACAGTTTAAGAGTTTACTATACCTTTATTTTCTCTCTCTGGGTTTTACTGTATGTTTTAACGAGAATTACAGAACAACATAAATAGAGTAATTCAACACGTAACACCCAGAAACAAAACATGAAATCACATAAAATGGATCATGAAGCCTCCGACAGTAATCGTCTGAATCCTACAGTGTTCATGGTCTACCACCGCACAATCTTGTAATCTGGAGTAATGCAATTAAACAGCGAGGCAATCTGGATGTAATCCCTCCACCATGTAAATCAGGCTCAGGAGGCGCAGGGTGTTATAGATCACCAGGCCTCAGCACTGGTGCTCAGGATTAGCCCCTTTACCCATCATTACACCTGCCTCACGGGTGCAGTGATGCACTGCACTGTGAAGAGTACGCCACCAGGTGGTCATAATAAAAACACTCTCTGTTCTCCCTCAGATGAGGTAAAACTGCAATAATCAGATGTGATCGGGTTTTTTTTTTATTTCGGTTTAGAATTATTTACTGTATTTTCTAATTTTTTTTGGGAGCAGTTTAAGGCTTTGTCTGTAATCCTGACTCATCTTCCATTGTACGTCTTTCAAATCCTAAAGTGGTTTCCTATCGGCTAGTTCATCTAGTATTGTTATCTTCATTTGTAGCTTTCATTATTTGATATACTAATTCCAGGCAGTTAAATCATCATATACGTAAAAGCATTGTTCTAAAGCAGTTTGATATATAAGGGAAAGGCAGTTTTTGGCTAAAGGGCAAGATTGTTCAAAAATGTGTTTAATATATTCAAGTTTTATTTACACCCACTGCCACACGATTGGGTAGCTAATCGATATAAAATAAAAGTACACGCACACCAAGGGTTGTGATGAGATGCTGATGAAAGTAGGCTCCATATGCACAACAATCAATCAGACGCTGTTGATCTCGAAGAAGGCCTGAGGGCCGAAATGTCATCTGAATAAAAAAAAGGAATGCATATGGAGCCAGAGTGTGCGACTACTTTCAAAGCTAACCAAGATACACCATTTTGCTTGGTGTAAATATAATGTTTTTCACGTAAGATTACAAGAAAAACGGTTTTGAGATTCTGCAATGACTTGGAAAATGAATTAACTTGGTGAAAAAGTAGAAAACAGAACAGAAAAAGTGAGACGTTGGGAAGCAAATAACTAGTTATGATGCAGATGTGTTTGCGTTGTAGAGCCGGTTGAGGAAAACTTAGCAATAATTCTCCTTTCCAGTGAAAGACAAATAAGCTTGATCTACTGTATGGTTTCGTGGTAGTGATTGTTATTACTCTGTATCACATAGTAAACGTGAGAGCGTGTAGATAATTAAGTTCCTTCAGGTACACAATGAATTCAGTGCTACAACAGTCAGCGGGCAAAGCCTACAAATAATCGTATGATTCCCTGAGCTTAGAGACCCCACAGTAACAGCTTAAAAAAGCTTATGCTTAGTAAAAAGTAAAAAAAAGTTTAGATGCATACTGTAATGCTTAAATCTGTGGGGATTCTCCTTCGGTCGCTCCTATTCAGTTCATCCAAATGTGTTTACTTTGTGCTCTGGATGCATGATTCTGTTTATATATATCATGCTTCACCCTAATCCACACGGTCCCCACTCAATTTACCATATCACTTATATATTGGCACCCCTCTGCTTCATCTCATCACTTCCTGGGAACAAATATTAGAAACGGGAAGATTTGCTGGGGAAGCATGGTGAAGTGTAAATGCCAGAAATAGGATCAGAAAAGTCAAACACAAATGTTCATAATGGAACAACCTAATTTCAGTATGTTTCTATAAGCCTATTATTTAAAATGGAAGCAGTCGGTGTGATTGTGCTGTGTACTAATGAATCATATTCTTAATGTGCTATTCTGGTTTTTCCCAGCCTTGTTAGTATTCATGATTACGACTGCTCTCCTCGACTCCTACTCTGAATCCTCTTACGCTCTCCTACGGTTCTTCATGCACTTTGCTCTGCCTGGATGCTCCACTTATTGCAGTTTGACTGCTTCAGTGAGAACATGTTTCCAGGGATCTCAGCTGAAAGCTTATCAGCATGCATAATCATGCATCGCTGTTGCCGGATAACTGTACCATAACATCTTTTTTTTTAAACAATTCCTTGGAGAGCAATTCTGCTCTGTCATGAATCTTTGCGATTCTTTTGGTGAGCAGATGGTATTTTAATGAACTCCGCAGAAGATAGTTTAATGTGATACTTGTCCTATTGCAACCCTGACATAAACTGCCAGGCAGGTGCTTTTGAAAAGAGCTATATTTGTTCTTTGGAGGCAAGGTGAGACTCGACATTTCTGTTATGCATTGTAAATCAACCACGGAGTCATGTTTGAGGTCTAAACTCGCTTTTGAATTGATCATTTAAAGATGAAGGAAAATGTGACAAACGACATTAGGATCTACGTATGCTGAGCTCCCAGGATCCTACTTAATGTACTGTGTAGGTCATCAGAAGTTTAACATATTCTATTCTTGGATTCAGTCTCACGTCATTTCTTTTTCTTTTTTATTACAATATTTCTTTTCATGTTTCCAACAACTTTTCCAGCTTCCTGCAAAATGAGGCTCAGCAGCTTTCTAGTTTGTCAGGCTGAAAATGGACCTCCTGTGGGACAGAGCTCCAAATGGCTACAATACCTGCTTCTTTTAGTTTTCTAGTCTTTTACCAGTCTACTTTCTTCTAGTTTTGGATCAAACTGTGTCAAGCATTCGAATCCTGGAATGACAACAGTGAAGTCAGTGCATGTGAGTAGACTTTACAAGTGAATGCCATTTTGCATATGTTTGCACTGGTGGACTCAGAAGGGGGACAAGGGCCGCACCCGGCCTTGGTGGCCCCATGTTCCCAAAATAAACTCCACAAAGGTGCCCTCTTGGAACCATGGTAGATAAAACATAATAACAGCTCTAGATCATAGCATAGTGTCTCCTAAAAATGACGTCAGCATGTTAGCATTGTCATTGTGAGCATGTTAGCATGCTGACGTCGAGCTCATTTAGCTCAAAGCATCACTGTGCCTCAGTACAGCCTCACAGAGCTGCTAAGCACGACTGTGGTCTTGTCACAGGCATAATAAGGAGACAGTATACTCCCACCATCCACGTCTACTACCTCCCCATGTTCTATGCGATACAAAAAAGGTAACACTTGTACTGGAAGGAAAACAGTTACAGCGATTACATTGCTTTCAAAGCGTCTATGGCAAAACAGTTTATATAGTATTCAGGGGAAGAATAGGAGAAAGGGAGAATGTAAGGTAGAGGCATTTCAGTGGAGCAGGACGTGGGTAGATCCTCATGGAAATAACAGGGAACAAAAACCTCAACAACAACTCAGCAATTCTATTAATATTTTACAGGTTCTGCAAATATTTAATAGGTGCCATTTCACAATATAATATACTTTAATGCATGTTCCATCACATTGTTTGTATTACAGGTGCGTTAGAATGAGAGTGTGTACATTTCAGCATGGTACGGGGTGGAGAACGTTCTGTTTGTTTATTAAAATGTCTGCAATTGCAAATAGAGGATGTACCAACCGTGCGGCTGTGTGTTTGAGTGTAAGAGCGCTTCACTGTGCTCTCCTGACACTCTGCCTGATCTGTGGTTTATGTTTAGGCATGGGATTTCTCTTCGGGGATTAGCAGGATGACCATTGCGTTTTCAAAGGCTTGCGTAATGAAAAGTGGTTTTAGGTGTTGAAGAATTGCAGTCCAACGTGATTGTTATTCTCGGTAAACAAACTGCTTTTGATTGTGGATCAACAAATACTCTTTTTATCCTCCTTCCTTCCTGCTTCACTCCAGCTTTACTACATCTGACTGTGTGTTTGTCTCCATTTTCTTCACTTCTCCCTGATAGAATCACACATACAAACAGCAAGGCAGCAGACATATTTACCCAAACACACAGGCGCATAAAAAGCACTCAAACAAAGTCTTATTAGATGCAAACACCAAGGACAATAAACACACAGGGACATGTCTGCAAGGAAACTGCTTGGGTACATACTCTGGAGCACATTCATTTATTTAGCATGACTGTAATATGATACGGTGGTAATTAGTTTGCCCACATGCAACATTTTTAGAAACTGAAAGAAACATTTCATGGTTTTGCTTTCCATGGATCTTAGTATTAATGCCCTGTTATAATCCCTTACAAGAGCTCAACTCCCTGAGCCAGACAAGTTTTGGATTCAGACAAACTAATTCAGCATGCAGATTAATGCAATTCCCAGCTCCTGCAGGAGTCAGCTTATTAAATCCATTTAAATCACATACATTTACAATTAGAATAAGTTGGAGCCATTAAATAAAAGACATAATACAAAAGTATCTCATCAGCACACTTTGTCTATCCAAACACATTTGCATAAGTGCTTTGCCCTTTTGCACTTAAGCATATGTAAAGTAGTTGTATTCTCTTAACTGTAGTCGCTGTTTAAAACAGGTTTTCAGGCAGGAAAACGAACCTCCTTTTCCTTCAATTATATTCATAGATGAGTCAGCCATATTGCTCTAATTAAAATAATCAAAGTCCTGCTGTCAGGTTGGCACTTCTTCTGCACTGTTGTGGTTTGCGTTTAATTGCTTTTGCATTTTAATGTTTGAGCTATCCCTGCCTGTGCATATGTTTGTAAGTACAGGTGTGTGTGTGTGTGTGTGTGTGTGTGTGTGTGTGCGGTGCATATATGTGCATGAAAGGCTCTCCATGCAGAACACTATGCTAAGCCTGGAATACGGAGAGAGTTTGCACCGGTCTGGTCTTCAGTGTTCCTTTTACTGACTCCTACTGCACGCTTGAATGTCTTTCAATTTAGTCCCCCTGATAACTCCGCTCTCTCTCGCAGAGATAAATGTTGAAATATAATAAATGACTTCGCAACTTCACATGTTTTTGGCTCCGACCTCGTCTCTCTCACACCGTGCCCTTCCATTTCTCTGCCTTATTTATCTTTCTCTCCGCTTCCCTTGTTGCTCATTTTTCAACTTGTTCCAACAAGTTTCATATCTTGTAGTATTAGCTTTAGCAAATAAAGAAAGTAATTCCCAGTACATAGTGACTTGTAGTTCTTAGAAACAATTTTGAATTCTCTTGCTACAACCAGGCTGTTATTGTATCTTTAACAATGAAACCGCAATTTCTCTCCATTATGTTATCAATTTTTAAAACATTTTGATTCTTTTTGTCATCTTGTGCAAAAATGTGCTGCTTAAAGACATTACTGAGATGGGAATTGGACAGGCATAGTTTTTTCCTGCTTGCAATATGCATTTTTGATAAGAAGCGGACCGGGGATGTCACTTGGACGTGACAAAATTGGAAAAAGTGTTCAGTGTCTTGCCGTGCATGCAAAGTAGCGGCATGAAGACACCGATAAAGCTGTGATGGAGTGGTTATTGTCTCTAGTGTTACTATTCATTGGAGCTGTCCTCTAGAGGGGGAACACATGATGGTAAGATGAGTTTCTCAATCAATAGGCTCTGCAGACGTGCCTTTACACATACAGACAAGAGGATAAGCTCCTTATCAATACACTCTACCGAAACAGCTCTCTGTCAGATATGGATTAATCTGTCCTCAGTACTGCATGGATTTCTTCCCCCTAAACCTGTCTGTCAGTTATTTGCCTGCAGTGCTACATTAAACCTGGGAGTGGTCTTTTATGGTGCAGAAAATTCTTGTTTGGTCTCAGCTAAAATGTTTTCACTGCAGTGTACAATGGACTGTATGGCATCTGTTACTGACTAGCTTTGGTCACTTAAAGGCATAGTTCGACATTTGGTAAATGCACTTGTATCGATACCGCTTTCAGAGTAGAGTGAACACTCGGTCACTCTGCCTCTTTGCTGGAGTTAGAGTTTCCACATTTAACATTCGCTGGTTGTTCTGCTACCTGGGGATAGTTACTGTGAGCTATTTTGTTGAGCTGCCTCTTCGAGAAATGCTCTCTGGTAGGCTGCAGTGTATATGTCTAGGACTTTTATTGTGAAAGAGGGATTGCGTCCTGGGGGCAGACAAAATTGCATTGTGAAAGCCAGACTTATAGGGAACTTACCTAAACGCTGATGGTGTCATTATTAAACAGCCATTGTGCAATTTACATATACTTCATAATGATGAGTTAAAGCAAAACTGTTGTTTATTGCCACCGAACTAACTTGGACAGAGCCAGACAAGCTGTTTCCAGCCTTCGTGCTAAGGTAAACCAACAGGCTGCTCGCTGTCGCTTCATATTCACTGTACAGACACGAGAGTCTTCTCATCCTTCTCATGTAACGCTCAGCAAGAAAGCAAATAAGATTTTTTTTCCCACAACGTCAAAGTACCCCTTTAAATGATCTTCATTTCTTCCATTAGTATGAGATTCATTCTTTAGCCTTGAAAACAACAAACAAGCGTCTCACAATCTCTCTATTATTCACAGAATAAGCCAGACAGCAGTCCTGCCCCTTCATCTCTTTATCCAATGCTTGCCCAGTTGTCTCGGGAGGTGTACCTCTAACCTGCTCTCAGCATCCTGCCATGATTAGCCAATAAATAACTAAACGTATATCATAAATCAACAGGGAGAGCTCTGTCAGGGTGATTTCCACTGCAGTTGCCCTCTGAAAATCACTCTGCTGCTGTGAGAAAAGAAAGAGAGAGAGAGAGAGAGAGAGAGAGAGAGAGAGAGAGAGAGATGGATGGAGGAGGGTTTGGCAATGAATGAGGTTCTCCTTGTGTTGTAGAAAATGTTTTACCTTGAGAGATATCCTCTTGTAGCATCACCCAGAGACAGCTCCTTTGCTCTATTTAACAGCTGGTCAATAGCTATAAGGCGTAGTGGTTTTTTTTTTCTCTCCCTTGGATCAGGACTGTGATAAATCTGCCAAAAGCTACTCCGACGACTCCATGTTACTTGGATTCATTCACATGACACTTTAATTATGTTGATGATTATAACACTGTCAGCTATATTTCCCATCTCCCCCGCGAGCTATAGGCACATCTCTCATTCTCTCAACATCACCGTGTAATTGTGCCTGCTGCAGAAGAAAGCGGAGAACGATGACAGGGGTGAGGAACTCAATTAGACAGCAGCAAAGTAGCCGAGTGTGTAACGCTACGTGCAAAACATGCACCTTTTTGTATCGACGCCGGTCCCGTTTGTGCTCTCACCACGTTCTGCATGCCATTAGAGAGCACTGCAACATGCAGCGCTACATGTTTACATGTTGAAGACAAAAGTACAACTGGGGCAGAGTGGAATTGAGCAGACATAATGGGCTGAGGCCTGGCAATACACAACGGGGAGCACTGGGAGAAGAGGCAATGTCAGACAACAGCCAGCAGGGAGCAGAAGTGAGATCGAGGGGTCAATGCGGCAAGAAGAAAAGCAAAGCATGTGAGACAGTGGAGGAATGTTATTTTCTGCAGTTTTCTTCTCCATCATCAGACGTATATTTCACAACCCTCAGGTCTTTAAGTTCATCATAGCCAGACCCTCCTCCTTCCCTTCGATTCCCTCCGAGTCCTGCAGACAAGCCTTTATCTTGATCCTCATCAAGGCCTCTGGCACAGCGTTTCATTCGCAACCCTGTCGACCGTTAACTTCAAGTGGAGAGGCTGTCAAACTGTTTATTACTACCAGACTATCAGAGATGGGAGAAGGACATGGCTGCAAGGCATTGGAGTGTAACTTGGGGAGGACTTTGGGTGACAGACGTGCTGAGTTTGACAACAGATAGGTGCTTCTCTCCAGGTCTTATCTCAGCCTCCATAGGCCAGCGTAATAGAAAGGAGTTAAGCCCTCCGCCAGAGTTCAAGCAACAGAGGATGAGTGGAGCCGCTGCTTTCTACTGTTAAGCGACCTGTTGATGGTTTGAAGCGAGCGTTCAGTGATTAAAGACCACAGTGCATGTAGCGACGTCAGAAGCTGCCGGCTGCATTTGATTGCTCGGCTTAAAAGGATGACAAGTACTCCTTATGAGTGTCTGGTTTCAGATGCTATGAATTAATAAAAGTCAGTTTCTTTGACTTTTTCAGGGAAGTCTCAAATGCAACTAAGCGAGTATAATTTAAATACAAAGAGTAAAGACATTCAGATATGTTTGTGTGTACACCCTGATCTTTTATCTTCAGAAAGGCGTTATAGACAAATAAAAACCACCAAACATTTTTACACCAAACAATTCCAGCTAAATGAAGATACAATACTGCAGTGAGCACAACATTGACATATCACCTTATGAAGTTGTTATGGTGAACCAGCGAACAGCATGTAGCTACATTAGCATTCTTTTGGAGTCGTGCTTCTGGCCACCTGGCCAATGTAAGACCAATATTCACCTTCCTTTAGCTCTGTTTTGGTCTTTACTGACTGGCATTTTAGCTGCTAATTGTTCCACTATGTTCACCAGGTAGTCGCTAGTGTAATATTGTTTGTCTGCTGTTTGGTGCCGAGCAGGAACTTACAGTGAGTTTTTTAAAGCTTTTTCACAGGAAAACAGCTGCCTGCCGTGGCTGAAAAATTACACTGGTGAGAGTGAACCCAAACTGCAAATTTGTGGGGAGTAAAACCAACATATTGAAAACCAACAGACGCTCAGTAGAGGTGAGGAGACACCTTTCATATTACACACAATCATGTGATCCATTGTTTATATGAAAATACTGATCATAGCCATAAGATCTTCCACATTACGGATAAGACAACTCCTAACTGACTAACTAGAGAGCTGGTGGAAAAAGAGAGATAGAAAGAGAAAATGACAGAGAAGGATAGAGAGAAAGAAACAGTGACACACAGACAAAGAGATAGAGTTGAGTTCCTGCACCCTGCCATTCACTGTTTGCTCCATCAATGCCCCTCTGTCCCTGTGTGTCACCACTCGGGGCAAACGGCTTTCTCTCCCCATCACTTGCACAGACATAAATACCCATTTCCTCCAACTGTGACATTTGCTTTCAATAAATCTGCTGAGAACATTCAAAGCAGTGAACTGCAAGTGACAGAAACTCAGCGTTCTATAGTTTTTTTTTTGTTTACTTGCTGTCAAGTAATGCACGCTTGATGATCTTTTCTTTTTTATGTTGCATCTGCATATATTCTTTTAGTAAACAAAAGTATCAGTCACCATTGAAGCACATGTACAAACGTGTCAGTGCTGCCTTATTGCTGGGGGAAAGTGGTGCCATATTCGATCCGCCTAACAAAGGCCAATTTTGTCTCAAGTGTCTTGTTTGTCATGAATGTTGGCAAAAGGAAGCAATGGGTAGTGGCACAGAAAACACTTGTTTTAATGTGTAGCTTTGATAAGAACACTCTCACTCAAACTCTTCCTCTCATCCTTTTGAGGCTGCACTTTTTTCTTTTTTTTTTTTTTACTCTGCTTCATACGCACAAACACACTACACTGCAGGTGGACAGACAGAAGTAGAATCCAAATGCAGAGCCAATTTACCTGCCTACAAGTACAGAATCAAAACTCTTGTAGTATTTGATGTCGGCAGACTGTGTGCTGTGTACCGAGACAGTTTTTACTTCCAGAATAAAATGTCCTGTTTTGCTTGAGTCCCTAGCAGACTGAACATTTTGACATACGGAGATTTCGAAATTCAGAACTGTTGCCTATGAAGGGTTAGATTGAGAGCAGCTCTACTGTATATGGAGGCTGAGACATACTTTCTAAAGTATATATCTGGGATATATAAACAGACATAATGTTAGCAGTGTGCTGTAATAAAACCCTTCAGAGATGCTTCTTGGCTGTTGAAGGGGCCTCATTCCTAGTGGAGGAATTTCTCTCATTCCTAGTGCCAATTAAGTAAAGAGGCCTGTTACTATTTCACCATGGAATCAGCCCCAAATATTTCAATTGCAGAACTGCCCTAATCATAAATGAGGAGGTTTCCTTTGGAAATCAAATAAAAAAGAATGTCTTGTACAAGAGCAATTACAGACCTCAATGCCAATTAGCCATATTAACTTTATAAGTTAATAGTCAATATTTACAGCTTGTTGGGCTGACACAGTATCCATAAAAAGGGACACTGTAAGGGATTGATAAATCCGTAAAAACAGTATACATAAGTATACAGTAAGTATCTGATGGTTTGACATAAATAGTGGGATTATGTGGGAACATGGCAACACTTTACTTCACCCCCCCGATTTAACATTTAACAAATGGTTTCATAACACGCTATAATGTAGTTATAACGCCTTTTAAAGTGTTTATCAATGTACAGTATTTTTAAAACATATATAATTTCTCTTATGACATAGCACACATCCTAACACAACTTTTACAGAAAAACATTCTTCTAGTTTTCAATCATACATCTACCTGGCTCCCCCTCACACACCCTGACACACTCTTTAACTTTCTTTCTTTTCTTCTTCTCATAGCATTTGATAGACATTACTAATTCTACTAGAGTGAAGTGGATATTTTCCCCAGGCCCCTTATAAGGCCTGGATAAATAGTTTAGCAGGGCATTATATCCCTTTGCTATTGGGAAAAAATGGAAAGCATTCCAGTGCGCGGAGGATTAGTCGATATTCAATTAACCCAGGCAGACAGTCATGGTGACCGTTTATCAATACCTCTTTTTAACTGCACACCCTCAGCACACTTAATTAAACTTCCCATTAAAAGCATCAAACAAGTGAGCAAACTAACAACACAAACACTCGGCCAAGTTTGGAAAAGTGAACCAAATCCATAGAAGCACTAGTGGGAGAACTGGTTATTTAAGGGAGTCAACCAAGTTCCTGCACTGGTCTATGCTCTCTGTCGCACACACTTTCACTCCAGTTGTGGAGACAGAGGAGGACCTTGTGGGTTTTGGACATACCACAATTATGCATCCTCAACTTATCCATCTGGTTATTGATGTGTATCTGGGACATTTCCCGACCTTCGACCCCAAAATCATTAATTTCCATCGCATTCCTCAGTTGAGCGTATGAAAGCCCTCGCATAGCTCACAGCAGACTGTGGTTGTGGTTTCATATGAAGGAACACTTAGCTGTCACGTTGTTTAACAAAACCAGTTGCGTTGGAATAACGGGGCCCTTCTGTGTAAAGCAAGAAGTGGAGACGACCCTCCTCCCCGCCCTGAGCTACGGATCGTGCTACATTTGTCCTTTGCTAATCAGCTTCAAATCAGGGCCAGTGCACTAATCGGGGACAGCGATGTGTCTGTCTAGACGGTGATAATGATCTGCTAACATGTGATGTGATAATCAAACATGCCAGCTCTGGCATAAGTCTTTTCTAGTAACTGAAATAATTGCCCTGTTTGCGTATCATTGGGGATGAGTCGAACAGCAGAGATGTTGATAGACGATACAAAAACATTATATAATAGAGAGACACAAAGAGGATAGAAGGAGAAACAAGCAGACTGAATTATCTGGACAACTATGAATTGCCATAACAGTTGGTCATGCATTGAGTCCAGAGGAAGAATCCTACAGGCTTGCGTGATCCCCTCAACTTTTCATGTAGCGCCACCAACAGGTCAAACATTTCTTTATTTGACCCATACTTTGGTTTATGAACACCAAAACTTTGACATTTCCATCAGCCTCAGCTATACTTTGAGTTTCGTGCTAATTAGCAAATGTTAGCATGTTAAATATGATGAAGAACATGCAACTTAGCATTGTAATTGTGAGCATGTTAGCATTCTGTCAACTTTTTTTCTGAAAATCATTTTGTCTAAAAAATGCCAGCACAATTTCCAAGAGAACAAGGTGACGTCTTCAAATTATTGACGAACTGTCCATATCCCAAATATAATAGATTTACAATGATATGTGTTGACAGAGTAATCATTTCAGCACAACTTGTAATTTTAGGAAATACAATGAGGTAGTGTGTCCCTGGGCATACTGCTACAGAGGGTTTTACCTGCCCAATATTGTTTCAAAAAATTCTATGATGTACTTATGTTTTCATTATTATCTCTGACAGCTGAGATTAAACATTCAGTTCCTGTGTAATAAGGCAGCAAAATGTTGCTGCACAAAGTCCTTACTTATTCTGTGTGTGATCGTCTGACCTGAGGAAGAAGGATTGATACACATTGGTCTTGTTTTAACCGTGCAGCCACAATAATGGCACATTTTTGGGGGAATCACTTTCCTTTTCTTGTGGACGGACTATGTTAATCCTTATCGCTCTAGCAGAGGCATTGTGATATAGTAAATGTTCTGGAAATTCAATTGAGAAATCATCCATAGATCTCACTGCACAACCCTAATACAATATGTACTGTAGGGAGCTGATAAGTTGAGGCAGGCCAGTTGGACTATTCTCCAAGAGGCCGCACTAATGGACCCTGTCTAGTAGTCGTGGACGTGATCTGATCTGTAACACCGACTTCATCATAAAGCAGTGAACAAACTAGCAGTGTGACCAACAAGTTGTGTGTCTCATCCGGTCGTCAGTCTCGCACACTTGCAGTCCCATCTTTGTTTGTCTCTATCTGCCATTGTGTGAATACCAATGAGCATTGAGCCGTTATCGCCCGTGCATGGGATGACAGCATCCGAGTGATGTATCACTCATCGGCCTCAGTTTCTTGCCAGAGACAGGATGAGTTTTTTTTCTTGGGAAATGAAATGTCAAATGCAGATTCAAAGTTGTGATGGCTCAGCAATATCCGGGATTGTTTTAAGTTAAGATGAACGGCCTACCCGAGTCTCTATAACCTTTTGTGTGTGTCATGGAATTTTACAGCTGTACAGATAAGAATTGATGGCGGTGGTGTTTGTTTGCTGGGCTCACGGATAAGCAGAAATATAATCCCTCCAACTGTTTTTGATCAAAGAAGTAAAGCTCGACGATGTTCTCGGCACAGTTCGATTGTAATTCTCCGGGCCTCTCCTCTTTGTGTTTAGCCCATTAGAGGGCTGTGCCTCTGTCCTCTGCTAAGTTTGCTCTCTGAGTTGAAATGTTTTCCCCTTGGGCGCCTTGAGCCAGCCCCCTTCCACCGATGTGGGGGTGAGCTTTCCCAGGACAAAGAGATGAATATATAATGGGAAGAAAAAAGAGGGGGTGGGAGAGACAAAAAGACAGCGGGTGTGTTAGTGAGAGGGAGGAAGGGAGAGTGGGAGCAGGACTGAAAAGATATTGGGGGCTTGACCAGTGCTTGTCAAAGGGTTCAATGCTGCTGCCAAGCTCTGAGTGCAGGGACATGGAGAGAGTAAGAAGTAAAGAGAAACAATCTGTACTTTTCCCCTATTACAGATCCGATTGCTAACTCATTACAGACTCCATAGGGTGTGTGATACACAACACTCTGTAGTTAGAGAGTTACTGGAAAGCCGCTCAGTCCAACTGCGTCCCCCCCTCTCCCCTGGTCCTCCAGCACATGGTACAATCCATTTAAAAGGCTGCATGTCATCTCAGTGTGTGCTGGGTCCTCTCTGAGAGCAGCTGCTCACAGCACATTCTCCTCTGCGGGAGCACTCACTTTCCCCTCCGCCCGCTGAGCTAAATCTCTTTTTCTCTTCTGTCTTTTTTTTCTTCTCTCCCTCGTCTCTCTTTACGCTCTCTCTTCCTGTCTTTCTCCCGCGCTCTCTCTCTCTCTCTCTCTTTTGCCCTGCACACACACGCATGCTTTCTCCGACTGTGTGGTGCTTGGCCACACAGACGTTATTCTTTGTGCAGTAACAGGTAGACATCATCTCTGTGCTGCTCAGCGGAGAACAGAAGAGGAGGAAGAGACGTTTTGGCTTTTTTTCTTTTATATGTGCGAAGTAAACTGTAGGAGAAGAAGCACAGGTGGAGGAGGAGGTGGAGGAGGAGGAGAGGGGGATAAGAGGAGGAGGAAGCTTCACCCCCTCCAATGCTCCACTTGACATCATGCTGCTCTGTGTGGATTTGGTCCTCAGGGGAAAATTCTTAAAATGATGGAAGACAACAAACATCTGGCACAGAGGATTGATGGGGCCATCCAGTCCGCCAGTCAGGAAGTGACCAACCTCCGCTCCGAGCTCTCCGCCACCAGCCGCAGACTGGCAGAACTGGGTGCCAGCAGTCCCCCTGCCTTGGAGAACCACCACCAGTACAATCACCACGATGACAGCCTCCACTACCGGGGTGAGTGGCACAGCATGTGCATGTATGTGAATGAATGTGAGTGTGTGTGCACTCACACCTAATCCCCTGCCTCTGTGTGTGTGTGTGAGAACATGGACATGTGTGAGTGTTTTGAAATCAGCAGTGGGAAATATCTGAGGAATGTGCAGCAGGGGGACTAATTTCATTCCAGCGTTCATCCGCTGACTTATTTTTCCCCAAAGTCCACAACAGAATGACAGTGGAAAAGGCAGCAGATTTAAAAAAAAAAAAAAAAAAGCACAAGAGACAGACTGAGTGTTGTTATTAGATGGGAGGGGCTGGGGTTAGAGAGCGTGGGCCAGAACCAGTCCGGGTTTGGTTTCCCAGGCAGCAGCTGGGCTCCTCTGGGGCTGCACTCCCTCCAGCTCTGGCTCCTTCTCTGCTCTCCCCGAGTCTGGCAAGGAGTCTCAAACTGAGCCTTAGGATGAGGCACTGTATGCCAACATCTCTGACGGCCGCTGCCGACACCATGGCACCGGAAAGAGCCGGGAAAGAGATGTGATGAATGAGGATTGAGCTTTAAACTGAAGTTTTCATGGGAATGTTGAAGTTTTGGCTTCACGTCCTGAAATGACATACTTTTAAAAGCACTTCTTTTTTTCCCGTAAGTAATAACCTAAAGACTATGAATAATAAATACTGTTTCATATTTAGTTGTTGGATGCCTAGTGACTCTTGCTTGCAATTTTCTTTCCTTTATAGCTATTTTATATTTGCTTCAGCTTGTGAAAGACGATGGCCTGTGTCTAATTAAACCTTCCTATGACAGATTCTGTTAAGCTACTTTTATATAGCTGACATCTTGGATTCATTAATGATGACTTTTATTTTGTAAGGAGTGGAACAAACGTGTAGCAGGGAAGTCCCTGTGATTTGCCTGTTACCCTTTTCCTGATCAAATCAATTTATTGAAGAACTAATTAGCCACGACAAACTTAAAGCTCAGAACTGAATATCGGATGGCATGACAGATTCATATTTTCCTCGCCTGCCTATACATAAAGTTAGGCTTTCTGAGATAGTGAAAAGGCCACTGAAAAAAAGAACTAATCTTGCAGGTCTTTGGCCTCGGGGTGTCTGTGCTCTGCATTTGACTTGGATACGTTTAGAAGCCTGGAGGTTTTTGAGATCATACCCTACCATGTGGCTTGCTGTCACTCTCCAATAAATGCTTCCCTGTGTTGGGCATATGTAGTTTAGCAGCAGGTGATTCCCCATATCTGCTGGTGGCCCCAAAGGCTTATCTGTGTGAAATTTGGTTTTAGAGCGCTGTTGTAGTGAGATGTGTGTGTGTGTGTATCCTGCGGTGCCTTCAGAATATTGGTTGTGCACATTCTCAGGAATTAATGCATCAATGCGTCTTCAAGATGCAATTAAAGGGGAACGTCACTGATTTCACACACGATGATACATTTTGCTCTCATATTGCATTATGGGAAATGAAGGACACAGTGATTATGGAGTTTAATACGTTCTTTGGTTTTGGACTTTCTTTTTTTTATTGTGTCATGCAAGTCCCCCAATGTAATGGAAGTGAAATACTAAATTGATGGAATACCCCTTTAAGCACGTGAACAATGGGGGCAGTTCATCAGAACGTGATGTAAGGTCGGCAGCACACAGTGAACAAACCACAACAACAATGGCTGAAAGTTAGTAGAGAGAAACAGAAATTGCTACTGCTGCTGTGGCTTTTTCTGCCGTGCCCTCATCAACAATAAAGTAACCTCCATGAGTGTTTAGTTATACTTTGAGTGTTCAAACTGCAAGTTCTCAAGGAAAATATCCAAGTATCGACCAGGGCTGATTCATCTGCTGCCGAGAGGATATACTTTTTAATCCTCCAGGTACGCACAACGTACGCGGGCAAAGCAGCTTGCATCACAATTACTTGTCTACGGATTTTGTTAAATGGAAGTATATCACAAGACTTTAACTAGCTGGGTAGCTTGAGACTGGTGTAGTAACCGCAGCATCTGAACAGGTACTGTGTGGCAGATGCGGCAGGTTTTTCCGCGCTTAGTGGACATTCTGAGCGAAAGCAGCCATGTATTCAAAAATGCTGGTTGTTGGCGGCGTGCCGTTTCAGGTGCTAAGATACAATACGATTCATGAAGTGATAGAATAATGTGTTTGAAGGCTTATCAGATGCCTAAATACTAAAGAGCGGTTATTACGAAGACAGATTTTTTTTTTTTCATGTCGCCATGATTGAATCATTTGTTGTGAGGGTCGCAAGGTAAACAGTAGAAATAAGACGTTCACGTTACAAAGTAATCTACTAGGAATGTGCACTTGCATGTGATTGGCCACTGCATCAGCCTTTATTGAGCTGCGGCTAAAGTAGAGCCAGGTTATAACTTATTTGCCGGACGACCCCGCGTCCACAGAGTTGCCTCATTCAGATGTGGGGTAACGTTTTTTCTTGGTCTGAAATCTTGGCCTTCGTGTTTAGTCTTTAGAGTTGGAATAACTCAGCTGCAGTGAGTTATCTGTTGTGTTCGGCTTGCTCTCTGCTTCGTTCCAGCAGTGTTAACAGGCAGCCTGACATTCCCACATTCCTGAATGTCAGTGATGTCATACTTCCTGTTCCCAGAGGCCAGGCCAGCAGTCAGGTGACTGATTAAACCAAACACAGCCACTCAGCCCTCCACCATCCTCTTCTCCCTTCATCATCACACAGCAGAGCCCTCACCACGCCTGCATGAAGAACGATGAGCTCGAGAACCGCTTAGCTGTGGGATGTTTTTTTTAAAGATTTGAAGTTTAAGATGATTCGTCTGAGAGATCACCGGGCTTGGTGTCAGATGAGCCAGCATCAGCGTCCAGTGGCTTAGGGAGATTAAATGTTTTTTAGGTGTGTATCCCTCTCAAGGCCAGGCTGTTTGTTAGACCATTTGTTGGCTTTGCCCTGTGCAGGATCAAAGCAGACGCCGCAGACAAGGTTTTTTAATATGCATGAACTGACTTCCTGTAAATATATTATACTGTGCCAAAATGTCAGGATTTTTGCGGTTTCCCTGTGGAGCTTCAATAACATCTCTGACAGATGTCCAATAAGGCTATAAACTCAGCACTTCAGCCTGCTGTTCCCGTTGGCCTTGGAGTCAGAGTAATCAGGAGGAACAAGAGATTAAATCACCCAAAACTTTCAGTCACTACACCGTGCATCAGGATTAACTTTGTTTTGATTTTTGTTCAAATTGTGTGTAATACTTCAAAGCATGTCTCTGATTACTAGAGATTGTTTGTTTGATGTCTTGTCTCTTGTTAGAGTACATTAGAGTCAAAAAAGAGTGGAAAGCTCTTTGGCTGAACGACCTGCCTCCGTTTATTCAAGCCATTGACAGTAATGAATTCATTGTCGGGGTGATGACACCCCTTTATTATTGGTCCTTCCTCTTAATCCATCACATTGATATCAAGGCCTTGTTTAACATTCCTAAACGACGCCGATGTTTCAGCATCGACTGAATTGCTGCCATATCTAATGTCCATCTGACTTGTGAGGACAATCCAGCTTGCACTCAATTTGTCTCAGGGAGCAGAGGCGGTAAGAAAATATGTTGTCCTCTAAAATCAATGTGAACTCACCTTATGGGGTATTACATTATTTATACTTGCATTCTCTTGGTAGATCGGTGCCCTGCAGTCGGTCGGTGAGAAAGTGCTCATCACAGACTCATGGGAATATGCCAATACTAATCCATAAACCTTTCTAAACCACAAGCATGAGGCAGCTGTTGGTGACTCATACAGCATGGGGAGTATAGATGACACATTTTCACTTGTCCCAGAGCGTCACGGTCAAGGTAAAATAAGGGTCTCAATGCAAGGACCAAAGCTTTACAAAGTGAGAGGAATTATTTCGGATGTTCTGGATTATGGAAGTAAAAGTAATTTTTGGCATAGACAATGTTTCGGTGACTTCCAGGACTTTGGATGGGGATAACATTCTCGAGGCTGAACAAAAGATCAGGATCTGTGTTTTTGAATATCTGGTTCACTGATAGAAAGCTAAAAGTACAAATTATAAAACCTAGTACGATTTAAAAATATATATATATAAAAAATGTGGTTATGTGTGCTGCCGGAACAGCGAGTGGAAGCTACAGATTATGCTTTTCAGAAACCTGATAACACTCAGCACTTTAAATCATTCAGGCTTCGGGATCAATTTTGGATATATTTTGTTACTATAGCTGTGTGTTTGGTTCACAATTGCGTTCACAGTGGTAGAGGCTCATTGTTATTCTAGTACTCTGATAAACAAATTGAAACAATTAAACACTGATGGATCGTCCATTATGGTATTTTAAAAAATAAAGGCTTTTTATTGTAATCAGGAGTAGATACAATACTTGTATTTGTCCCTATTGTTTGCAAGAATCATGGCCCTTGACTCCAAACATCACTATTTGTTGAGTGTGACCAAAAAAACAACCTTATTCCTCATGGTTTTCGGAAACAAAATGCACTCCTGTGTTGTCCTTATTTCTTCAGTATATTGAGGAACATTAAAAACATCCTTGAAGTAAACTTTCAAATGGGAATTTAGATTAGTAAAAAAAAAAATACTTCCAGAACCAGCCGATCCTCCGACTCTGCAACACTATTACAGATGCCATTGAGAGCATGACAGTATACTGAATTCAGCTTTAGACGAAGATAACACAGCTTAAGGCTTTAAGACATTCTCCAAACTATACAGTGTGCTGAAAAACAGCGTTGATTAAGTATTCTCCTAAAAGACCCAGTGATTATCTTTTCTCACTAGAGGAGAAGCTGCACCGGCTCTAATGCTCTCTGCTGCAGAGTAATTGTGGGGAAGAATCCTCTCCCCATCTGGCCTGAGTTTGTCAGAGGCCCCGGGTCTCTCATTACTTCATCGTGCACATGAGTAGGGCTGGGAACAGAGCGCCAAACTACAGGGGCAAAATCCCACCCACTCCAGCTCTTTCTCTTTCTCTCACTGTAACGCTCACAGGGGACCACCCGCCTTCCTGTTCGCTGTCCACATGCAGAGAAAGTATGCAATGTGCTGTAACCTTCCCCCTGTATCCATCACCACCCGAATACCTCACCCCCTCCCCTTCTCATGTTCCCTGCCTGGCCTCCCTCAGCCACGCCCTGTCTGTGGTCAATGCAGCGTGAGAGGAACTGTGTCCAAACAATAGCAAGAGAGAGGCAGCCCCTCACTCCCCTAACATTTCACCCTCTCTCTTCCTCTTCCACACCAGACTTCCTCAAGTAAAAGAACTAATCATGGCATAGCGAGGACTCCTGGGCCTCCAAAACCAGATGAAAATACCGGTCTGGGGAGGGGTGGGAGGGATTTGCTCTTAAATTTGGAGAAGATTCAGACGCCTGATGTTTCCAAAAGACGGATGCGATGATCTATCAGTTCCTTATTATCCTCTTGAATGATGGTAAACTAATGGTCTACTGTGTTCTTTCAAGTTAGGAGTTGATGACATTTTTATTGCGTTACTTTCTTGGAACACAGCTGAGATAGATTAATACAGGACATTTAATCATTAAATTGAGTGTATAACTATATTAATGAGGAACGCTGACAAAAGTAGACTAACGTATGCAATTCAAAACAAACTTCCACGACTAAAAGAAAAAGCGAGATGAAACCAACCAAAAAAGGATTTGACAGATATAAGCAGTATAAGGAGAAAACAAATGCAGACAAATATTGCTAATTGCATTGCATTAAACATATTTGTGACACATATCTTTTTGCAGTGTCTGCAATTTACTTACTTCATAGCCAAGGTCCTCTTTCAGTATTTGATTTATTAGATTTATTTTTCCAATTATAGTTGAGTGTTTCTGCACTTAATAGCTGAACAGGGCTTAGAAGTACTTACTGGCACATCGGCGGCCTTTGTTCTACAGTGGCTGGTAATGGCCTTAAATAAATAATGACTCTAGTTATTTGTTTTGCTTTTAAATGGAATGCAAACCCAGGTAATGAACTGACACAACTGACACAGGTTGAGCAGAAGCCCCGTGGACTTTGACTGGTGAAAGAGTTTCCACTCCTGAATTTGGCTGCGTCGAGAGCAGGGAGGACAGCTGGGCGGCATGTATCCACTTTCATGTCCATACAGGGGCAGAGGAAGCTGGCCTGTATTGTTCCACTCTCTCTGAAATCTTTCCAAGTTTGTGGTTCACCAGGAGGGCATTGCGGAGTGCTACCGATTTCGTGTCGCGCCATTCGTTAAGGGTCAGATTTGACGGAGGACAGCTGACCCCTGTGTGTCTTAGCTCTATTAGCAGAGGTGGCAGAAGTGCTGCCCTGGACTTCAGCTGGTGGTGGCATTCCTTCAGTTTTGGGGGGCAGGTGGCCACAGTGACATCACTACGCGGACCCTGATGTAAACCGCCACCTAAGGGAAAATGAGCCTGCAAAAAGGCAGGCAGGCAGGTAGACAGGCATTGGAGCAGAACCAGAAATGCTTCAAGAAAGATGCCAACTCGAAGACAGGGTACATCTCCAACAGACATTCCTCTGCACTTGTGTTTTTCAGGCAAGCTTTATCTGAATGAAACTTCACAGAGAAAGTGAGTGAAAGACGATTCAAGGAGAGCTGAGGAGTACTTTAACCGTGACACTGAGCATTGAATTGCTTTCCGGTGTGACACTCTGCCTCTGAGATGATATTATTCCTATCAGTGAGACTGATATGTCTACGTATGCTAATTAGATTCATGAAAGTCAAAGTGCTGGTTTAACTGTTTCCTTCCCACCGGCTCAGAACAGGCTTTGTTTCCCAGAGGATTTTTGATGAAGACGCCGTTTAATATGGATTTCCTGTGTCTAGGTCATGGCTCAGGTTAAGAGCACATTATGAGAGTGGCTTTTATTGGCTGGGGAGTAGAGAGAGGAATTGACTGAGGAAGATATTCCTCAGCGTTATCGCTCCCTCTTAGTACTTACTTTTTTTCGTCAGAAAAGGAAATGGACTGTGGGAAATATGAACTCTGCTTATCCTCATTGGGTATTTTGTAATTATCACCACCATATGTCAGACTAGAGAATTCATGTTGTGGATGGGGTGAAGTATCCAGGAGGTGCAAATAATGATCAGACTTTAAAAACCCGTCTCCTCAAAACACATCCAACCCTTTGTTTTCAACTTGAATCATCCAAATCCCTGTTGAGTCTAAACGCCAAACAATTGCAACTCTAAGAAAGAGAGGAAGAGATAGACAGCGAGGGAGAGGAAACCTGCTTTCCTTCACAACAGTTTCAGCTCATCCTATTAAAATGCCTCATTGCTTTAGCAGCGGAGACTTTCTATTGCTGTTGGTACATTGTTGCATTGGCTGCAGTTGGAATCCATTCCCAAAAGACAATGGACTACACATGGAGGAAAATGAGTTTTGAGGAAGTGCAGAACACCCCCCTGTATCCAGAGGACGCAAAGCATGACATTCCAGCAGAGCGGAGGATAAGCAGAACAGGACATTACTGTGCGCTTTTAAAGACCCACACAAACCATAAATGGCTACACAAAAAATTGCATTGCAATGTAATATCATCTGCTCTCAAATCATTGAGCTACTGTCTCTATCATTTAACTCAAGGTAAAAATGAAACCATTTTTCAGGATATACTGGAGGACTTGAGTTTAAACTTCAAGCCCTCTGCAGACATCAATTAATAATTGAAACCATGTACATGCATATACAGTATACACGTATGTATAATCTATCAAGTCAGATTATTCTATCAAATCAAGTCAATATGATTTATATAGCCCAATATCATAAATCACAAATTTACCTCAAGGTTCTTTGCTCCTCGAAATTTATCAGCCGCTAATTTGCTCTTTAGCCTTTGGGTCATCATGCAAAGCTCTGTCAGAATTAGAGCTGAAGTGATTAGGCGATTCATTAATAACTGATTCATTGTTTTTATCTTTTTTTTTTAAGCAAAAATGCCAAAAATTTGGCATTTGGCTAACTTCTCTAAATGTAAACATTTACTGGTTTTCTTAGACTTCCATGACATTTAACTGAAGATCATTTTGGTTTTGGATTGTTGGAAGACATTTAGTCAACTTGGGCTTTCAGAAATTGTGATGATCAGAGTTTTATGACCTTTAAAAAATTTGCAATCATCTGCAGATTAATTGTTAATGAAAATGATCGTTAAATGGAGCTTGAGTTGATTGAAATAAAAATGAATTTACAGCTATTAATAATCGCTTATGTGGTTCGTCAAGCAAAAAGGCAAAACATTCACAAGTTTAAATGTGAGAATATTTGTCTTTCTTGTAAATTGAATATTTCATACTATACAAGCAATTTGAAGATGTTATTTTGGGATTTTGGAAATTGTGATTTTGTTGCGAGTCAACGATTACAGATTGCAACAAAACCAGATGAATCGATAATAAAAACACTCATTAGCTGCTACCCTAGTAAGAACCTAGCAGTGGCGGTTTCATTTCCATGTTTTCATATCTCCAAGCTGCTTCTTCCAGACAGCGACCGATGGCTCTCACTGCAACACAACTCACTGTTTACTTTCTGGTGGCATTTCACCGAGCACCGCTGCTCAGGTTGTTTCCAATCACTCTGAAATGAATCAATTCAGCGTTTTATCATCAACATGAAACATGGAATTCACAAATGAGATCACATACAAAAAGCACGCCATTAAAGACGACTGAACTTTATCTGACTCTGTCTGTCTGGAATAAAGCTACTTCATGGGAACCAAATATCGACCAAAACCAGAAACGTTATTTACAGTATCGGTATAAGGCCTCTTTTTAATTGTTGCTAGGCAACCACCAAATGAATGCTAATGTTAGCTTTACACAAACCATGAGCTGTGAAAACAATTGACCCGAAATCTCAATTAGCCTCCAGTTTTCTGTTCAGATCCCGACTGCAGTTGTTTAAGTCATATAGATTTGGGTTTTTTCTGCTCTGAGTTGAAGTTTTTTTTTTTTACTCACGCGTTCAAGTTGCTCCTGCAGAAAAAAGTGAAGCTAAAACGCACTCTGTCTGATCGGGCCCTTACTCTTCTTTATTGTTTTTCTTCTTTTAGTTATGTGCTTTATTTCATCCTGTTCTCTTTTAAGTAAAAACCCATAACCAGTTCTTACAGAACAGCACACAATTACATATTAACATTTCTGTTGACACATCATCATCATCATCATCATCATCATCATCTCCATCTCCATCTCCCCTGAAATGTTGACATGAAGCATGTAAGTGGGCTCCATCCCTGAATTATTTTTGGTCTGCAGCCTGAAGGCATTAGTGTTGAAAGCATGCCTCTCTGTTTTCTCCTGCTGAGGAGGTTCTACACAAATATTTATCAACTCGCCAATTACTGTACCCTGTGTGCTCAGGCATATTCACACACAAACACGCTGTTGAGAAGGTTGTGTATATGCATTCCTGTAAATTTGCTTTTTGTTTGCAATAAGTGTCTGTCTAAATGTTTTACTCAAAACAAAATGTGCTCCGCCAAGCAGGAGACAAGGCGGTGTTTCTCGTGGCTTATGTGTATTGTTAGAAGCATGTTTGTGTGTTAATGTTTCAGAGAAGGCAATTTAAAGAGCCATCTTTATCACCACGCCTCTTAAAGTTGCTCACAGCTAGAGAGCAGTGGGATCAATGGCCAGAGAGATTGCTTTTTTTTTTTCTCTTAAAAGCGTCTATTTTCAACCTCAATTTTCCACATAAAAGGATCTGATTACCTACCACATGCTAATCTCCAATGTGCCACGGATTAATTAAACTCATTGTTCCCTTTTTAAAATTGCGATACATCGGCATCCTCTTCTAAAACAAACGCATCAAAAATAAACCTGCTAATCTATTTCAGTTGATGGAACTATAATTCCAAATTGACTCTAAATCTATGCGTAGTCTACTCAATGAAATTGCAATGGGCTATTTGAACCTGAATTATGCAAATTACAATGAAAATAACAAAGAAACAATCAGCAGTTTCTATTCTATGCAGCATTTCTCCCTCGCTTTACAGTATCTGCTTCCCATTATGACTAATAGGGTAAACCAATAATATAGAAAGCTGCGTTAATATTCCCAGCAGGCTACTGCTGACTTAGACTCATCATAATGTATTAACTTTATTTCAGTTTTAATGCATAGCAATAAGACAAATTAATCTGTATGGCTCCACGCTGCAGTGATTCACTTTATTGATTGAATGGTATGCCATTTTCTCGTGGGTCACTCTCAAATTTGTTGTTTTGATTAAAAACTCCGACTTTATTTCATTTATTATTTAAAAATACTTGATTAATGGTTGTCATTGACACATCATCATTGTACTGAATGTTTTGGACGACAAAGTTTAGTCCCCACCTCCGCTTGGCCTTGCACATTACTGCCATGCTACCTTTCTTCTCGCTATCACTGTTTTATATCTCAGGCTGATTTGCTATTTCTCACCACCCACAACATCATTTCTTCAGACTTCACATGACGTGTGACAGTTCTGGCTAAAACCGATTTTTAGATGCTATTACACCTGTTTGGACACACACGACATGTTTACCTTCAAGAGATGATTTAGTATTGGATGAAGCAGCAGAGGCTGACATACAGTATCTTGACTTGTAGTTGCTAGTATAAACCTCTGAATATTCTGGATCTTGCTCTACCCATAATGCAACTTGATTGCTTGCCTAGTAAATAACCGGGCAAAGCAGGCATCTGCCCCGGGACCACAGACCCTCAGAGGCCCCACAGACCTCAGGTCAACAGTGTGTCACGTTTTGGAAATAAAATGAATTGACTATTTATGTATTTATTAAGTTTGGTCATATGGACCACTGAAGCACAGTAAATAATTTAATGATAAGGGACTTCAGGCGACTCTGCATTTACACACTAATGTCAAGGCCCTGTCACGAGTGATGTCACTAAGGAGGTTTTCTCCGACTTGACAAATCCTCGGGAGCCAAAGAAGACGTTGTGAAGACAGCTGTTTTCACAGATTGTGCAGCACTCCTTCTGACTACTTCGACGTGTAAAATTGGTGGAATGCTTTGCCCTCCTTTGTCGTCTGGCATTACTAACGCAGCCACTCTCTAGCATTGGCCCTCTCGTAGTTAGGACGACAGCTCAGATGACTGGACGTAAGAGATGGAATCTTGCGTTCTGGCCACCGCACAATGAGTTCCATTCAACATGGCCGCCATCACTTGAAGTGGTGTGGTTCTTTTGGAGGGGGGTTTCATATTCAGGGGTTTCCCACAGACTCCACTAATTAACCATGGCAGGAGATTCAGCTACTCTCTGTGTCCAGGAATGTGCTCCCAAACCCCCGAGTATGCCTCTGTTCCATCCCTGCAGCGAAACCTCTTCTTTTCCAATTTATGTGCAGCAGAGACACTAATGAGAACAAAACTAAAGACGTTTATTTCATGGTATTACACAGTTGGACTATCACATTTATCTGCTGTGGAGGGACAGAGCCACCTGCCTGAGTCGAGTTTACCTGTGGGTCTAAGGGCGGCAGTGGTGCTATGATACATTTTTTCATTGCTATTGTGTGTCAGCTGAGACAGGCTCTATTACTTTCCCTTTATGAGGTTAATGTGTGCCACAGGGCTGCAGAACATCCACTGCTTTGTCAAATAACTGGACTGAATGAGAGGAGCTGGGTGCGTGTAATTTACCGGCCACGGTAAAGTCCTGAAGCAAAAACAAAGAAGAGGTGAGGAGAGGCAAGGGGTGAAATATTGGAGGTTATGAGGAAGGAGAGGAGTAGTTTCAGAGCTAGCCCCATTAATAGACCTTGTGTGCTGCTGAATTGATTTTGAGGTCAGTCCATAAAGCACAGTGCCTTAGCACTGTACTAACAGTGGCATCATTATGGTGTTATTAGTGAAGAGGGGGAGGACTGGAAGAAAGGCGAGGCTGTCAGCTCTGTGGGAGTAAATTACAGGTGTGTTAAACACGACTGCAGTTCTACAAAGACACAAAAGAGGCAAAGTGGTGGTCAGACAACTTCTGGCACGCTGCTGTTAGCCAATAGCTTCAGAGCTTACCTGAACGGTGTGAATGTATCTTTTTGTCTTTCTCATATGTGCATATTCTGCGTGCATATGCACTCTTTGCTTTTACAAAAGCCCCAACCAGAGACTCACACATGTAGAACTGTGTATGTAATTGACTGCGTTCTGAAAAACGTATCATTCATAAAATATTCAGATAACTTTACTTAAGTAAAATTAATAATATCACACTATAGAAACACTCAATTACAAGTAAAAGTCATAATTTTAGATGTGTAGTCAGTAACAGCACAGAAATAGTGGCAACACAATGTACTCATATATGTATATGTGTGAGCCGTTTCAGTGTTATCTTATATCTTTAATCTATAACATGATCATATGTTTTGTATGAAAGATCAAATAGTTGCCTTGCAGTAAAAAGTACTATATTTTTAGAATAGAAGCCTAAAGTAGAAACAAATGGAAATACTCAGTGTACTTAGTTACTTTTCACATCTTTTCACCAGGTGTGAAAGATTCACACAGTTGTCGAAAACACACATTCACAGTGTAAACGCATCCTTTTTGAAGGAGAAATAAACAGACACAAGAAGTGATACCTAATTTAATTCTTGTTTATATTTCATTTTATTTGAAAAGGGATGACTTACATTAATCAACATTCAAACAAATGCGGATGTGACCAAGTTAGCCTACAGGCTAGTTTTCATAGGCAGGCATCCGAGAATACTAAGAATAATACAATAGTAATAGTTACAAAACACTACACTACGTTGTGGTAAAAAGTACATACAATACAGTTACACAACATGAGTGGACAACATCCAAATACAAGTAGCCTACAGTATGTCATCGGCTCACACCTCATGGTTAAAATATGACATTATTAGGTAAATGAAATAAGTTAGAATTCAATTAAATAAAAATAAGCCACATAAACACAAAAAGTAAATCTTAAGATGTCCCTCTACAGGCTCTCTGCTTTGCTGAATAGACTCACTTGCTGCTCCATCTGGACTCAATTAAAGGTTCTGGAAGTCACTGTTGAGCTGAAGTGACCATTAATATCTTTTAATAGATTAAACTTGTCCTTATTAGTTGTGTGTTTTGACCTTTCAACAAGTTAACACTGGCCCAGTAGGGGTTTAAATGGTTTCTACTCACACTGTGCTGCCTTTATGAATAAATGAAAAGGTACCTGGAGCAGGAAAGCTGCACAGTAATTAGGCTGGTTTCACTTCACAGACCTATAGCAGCAGTAATGCTGATTAGGAAATGGAAATGATCATAAGTGTGCTCTTGTGAAAGTGAAACAGTTTTTTGTCAAACTCTCCTGTTCCCTAAAGCGGTTGTAGCGGAATAATCTCTCATTTGCTTTGCTTTTCCCAGCTCCACTACAGTCATGGGGGAATTCCAACCATCTCATTGCTGCTGAGTCAAAATGTTCTCCGAAATTACAGCTCATTTCAGAGAGGTTTATGGTTGCTTGGTCTGTAGCGTGTTTTGCAAGAGGGAATGTGGAAATCTGAATCGTTCCAGATATGTCATCCATCTCACACGGATAAACTGTTTGGACAGCTTAAGCAACACCATACAGTACACATACCCTGCCTGTGACAACAGTCCAGCCCTTTGTACCCCAACATCTGAGTGTTTTGTTTTATTGTTCTGTGCGCCAACAGAAAGGGGAAATGTTGAGAGGCGAGCCTTTTGTCAGCGTCTGTGCATTTATGGATGTCTCTGTGTTGTTTTCATTAGGCGCCGTAGGGTATTTCCATATTTCAAATTCTCACGAGTTCATGAGCACACTCCTCTTTAATTTCTCTTGTCTTTGTCCTTACTATATCTAAACTGTAGCATGTGTCCAAACTCATTTATGATTTTTCACAGGCACAGATGCTTTTCTCCTGGACAATATATGTTGCTACTTCCTGCATTTCCTTCTCTAACAGAGAGATAGAGACAAGTAGAGAGAGACAAGCAGACAGTGGACAACTAAGAAATCTAGAAAAAGAGATGATATGGAACAGAGAGGATGATATGAAAGGGTATAACTCTGAGACTGTCAACAGACCAATGAGCTGCGATGTGAAGAGCAGCAGAGCACTGTGAGAGACAGGTAATGAGTGTGTGGTAATACACCTCCAGACCTTAATTGGTTTGAATGAGCAGGCTGGAGAGCCTCTTCCATCAGGCTGTGGATGAGCAGACTGTCAGGTGACAAGCCGTGGAGGAGAGAACTAATTGGTTTTCTCCTCCAGACACGGCTCCTGTCTTTCCTCATGTAGCTGACAGAAACCTTGGCTACGTGGTTGACAGAGTGGGTTGCTGCAAACCCGAAGCCTCATTTTGTAGATCTCTATCTGCTTGTTTAGAATATGTGCTCAGGTTCATAAACCCGGCTTAACCGAGGTCTACGTATGCTCAGATATCACTTATTATTCTTAATTGAACCAACGTCTATATTCCCTCCAAAAGGCTACATTTTCTTCTTACATCATTTACGTTCGCTCGCTGCTGAATATTTACGGTTCGCATATTGTTGAGATACTGAAAGTTAAAGTTAGAGTGGCAGTTGAAATATAATTGCTGAAAGAAGTTGACGTGGCAGTTGAAATCAGAGGACGAGGAGTGTAAGCACGGAATGAAGTTGAAGTGTCGTTTTAAGTGGGAGCAATAACTCCTCCAAATTAAACTACAAAATATGTTGCTTGTCCATTCCCTCTAAAACGACAAATACTGTAGATTGGCTTCCTGATCTCACGGCCCCATCAGCAGGACAACATCATTTGACAAATGACATCAGTTTTATAATGTGACAACACTATGGTTAAGGCTCGGTTAGGTTTGGGTTAAAAGAACTACTCATTGTCATGGTTACAATAATTAGCTCTTTGTTTACGTCAGTTGGAAACTGGGAAACAAACAACAATCTCCTGTGTTAAAATCCGATACTTTGCTGACCCATCCATCCACCTCAACCTCTTCCATATGCAGACTTTTTGACGTTATAGCAACGTCACCTGACTTCCTCCTTTACTCCCGTCATAATTATGCTTAAAACGCGAAGAGATGTCATTTTGTGGCTTTTGCGGAAACAACGGATACTGTCGTTCTTTGGAGGACAGTCTCAAAGAGTCTCTTGAAGTGAATGTGCTGAAAGGCGTTGAAATGTCAGTCAAAGTGTAGATGATGAAGTGAGCTGGAAGTTTCAGGTGAAATGGAAGTCATGGAAGAAATGAGTGCCAGTCCAAGTGTGCAAACTAAAAGAAGGTGTCCGTTGCAGTGTCAGCTGAAGTGTAAGCTCTGAAAGCAGTCGGAGTAAATTGCGCATGAACAGTGGGAGTTGTGGGCTGACAACTTTTTTTGTTGCTGTTCAAAGGAGAAGGCGCTGAAAGGTGTCCCATCAAAAGCAAGAGATGAATGCAACTGAAATGCCAGTACAGAAATGTCATTTTAAAGGAAGTTGCAGCATTTCCAGAAAAGAAAATGTCCAGAATAATGACAATAGAGCATGAATATTATTATAACTGTAAATTGTGCATGTACTGTAAACACACAGACATACAGTATCTGTCACAGTGTTTACAGTATTTCCGCACACATTCTGCTGATTTATCTGATTTCTGCCCTTGTACAGTGCTGGTTAAGTACTCTCAGGGGAGACAGCATATTGACTTCATTTGATTTCTCCGACAGGGGTGTGAGATACTGAAGTGGCTGTTAAAATGGAGACTGTGGCTGCAAGAGTCTCGTTTTCTCGTTTTCAGTCTCGTTTTCATGTCTAACTGTGCTCTTGGTATTAGAGGAAGTGGAGACATTGTTGCTGCCATACTGCACGTTCCAAGTGGAGCCTTTAATACTGCTGATATCAAAGGATTACGCCAAGATTGTTTCGGGCCTTACATATGTCTCCGTGTCACTGTCTCGTATTAGCTTTCTAATACAGTCTACTTCAGCTGTCTGATTACACAGCTGGAGGGTGAAGGTCTCGGCTCAGGAATGTCTGTAAACCAGCAGTGAATCCGTGTCTTTGGCCTGTGAGGGAATGTCCCATCTGCCACACTGGGATTGATGGTGGAGCGGGATCTTTGGGGTTGGTTAAACCAGCAGGGGGTGGGCAAGTCCATCACAGGGTGGTACAGGGTAAGCTTTACAATAGTTGATCAGGAGGGCAAAGTGGGGGATGGAAATGATGGCAGGGCGTGGATTGCTCCCAATGATAATCTGTGTCCAAATACCTCAACTTGGATCCTCCAAGCAGTAAGCTAATGCTGCAGCATGGCCACAAGTGACTGGTAGAGGAAATGCAAAGAAAGGACGGACAGATATGGATTTTGCCTTCGTGTTGAGGGCTGAGAAGATTTTGCGTCCCAGCTGTATACCATGGGAATTGCATGGACCTGAGACGAATGAAGGTACAGCGGCAATGCATTGCTTTTCCTAAACCAGGGTCACAAATGCAGCGATGCTCTGCATGCACCAGCTGCTATGCAGTGTCACGCAGCTGCAGTGCAGTAACCATTGACACATGAGGTTGTGTTTCTACTCGTAAAGAGATATGCATGGATATGAAAGTACATATCATTTAACCTTGTGATCAGCGATATGTGGACATCGGATACTGAAGCCAAGGGAAAATGCCTGTGTGTGTGTGTGTGTGTTTGTGCATGGCTGAATGCACAGGATTGGGTGATATGTTTCAAATTAATTTAGCTTGTGTCACGGGGGTGCACAGACACATCATGAAACAGGAAGTGGATGAATCATTTTGCCGCGCTGCTCAGTGTACTGATACAACTGTCTGACACAACAAACGAGGAGTCTTCGGAGGCTTTCTTTTTTTATTGTACCTCTTGTTTCTGTGGATACCACATCTTACGATGACGCAATCTAGCAGTTAGCTAAATTTACACTGCAAAGTATTTGATTCTTTCAGCTCTATTACCCTATTCTTTTATGCTTTAGGTGGCTTTAGGTGCCATTTCCTGACATTGTTAAGCACTAAATTAGCCTGTTTAGCTCGAGTCCTGCTGATCCAGCAGCCGCCAGCTGCTCTGACATTTCTAGGCCAGCATCAGGTATGAAGATGAAGAATGGTTAATTTGAGAAAGGCCAGCCACCCACTGCCTCCGTTATTTCAGAGCACTTAGGTGTTGGATAAACTGGCTCGAGGAGCTGAAGCAGAGTTAGTTTGATGTTTTTTAAATGGCTTCTTTAAATTATCTGTAGATATGGCGATATATGTATGTATGATGTCGTTTGCCCCTTTTATCTTGTAATTCTGTTGTAAAACCTGATCAGATGGATCAGATACAATCTATACGATCTAAATCTAGAGGCAATCTAGCTCTTCAGGCTTCATCAGTTTTTTTACTTTTTCCATTTGTGTGTCTACCTGTGACAGCTCACAGAGTATTCTTACTATTTCATTGTTTCGTTCTGCCTTTAACTTGCTTTGTATCTGTATTAATAGCTATACCCAGACTTTTTTTTTTTGCCTAGGGTTTCCCAGAGAAAATTGTTTATTGTTTAGTCAGTATATTAACATACATTAAATACATGGCATGCACTGTGTAAAACAACACCTCGGCTCATTTTCCCTAAAGGATACGTATTTTTGTTTGGTCTTCGCTTCAGGCAAGATGGCCGACTTCCCATATAAAATACTGCAGGAAACCCTGGTGCTGTCCATTACAAATATATGTATTCTATAAAATATTCTGTACAGTAACATAACACTGTTATCTCATGGCCAGCTTGCTATGAAACCATTCCTTGTGTGGAGAGGAAAGCAAAATAAATATTTCAAAACAACTGATGCAGAGGATGTCGCAAAAATGCCTTAGCAGTTCAGTGAGGATTAAACAGAAAGTGGCACTGCATACATAATGAAAATATTTTTAAAGAAATGCTTGAAAATCTAATCTTCACCAGCACTAAGTTAAAGGAGACAACGTGTGATTGTGGTGTGCACGTTTTGAGAGCTTTTGAAAGCTCAGGCTGCATGTGTAGTTTTAATGAGAGTTGTGTGTGATGACCGTGAGGCTTCTGAACCGAACTTATGCATAAAGACTTCTGACTTTAATAAATCGCACCGATCGTATGCTGTATGATTCGGAGGCTCTACTTTCTCTGACATGCTCTAACATTTTCTTTAGAGAGAGGATTAAAGTTTAAGCCAAAGGTTGCCACCACAACTGTTACTTAGCAACCCTGGTAGCACGGCATGCCAAGGAGCAACAATGGTTGTCGAGGTCTCTCCCAGTGGCTTGTTTTGAAGTTGCCATCTGCTACTGAAACTTCAGCATTTTGTTTGGTTCGAGGATACTGTTTCCATCAAAGTGTGACCTGTTAATTAATGAGCATCTGATGAAATTAATTTGACATGAAAGAGCTTCAATCGCCCATAGTTTATGGGCACACTGTACATGCTGAAACTGTTAATGGATTGGCAGAAAATGAACGGGCAACTGTTTTTATAATTGATTACTCACTTTAGTTGTTCAATCAAGCAAAAATGCTCGATTACAAAAAGTTTGTCAAATGTGAGGATTTACTGCTTTTCTCTCTTTTTATGTCACTGCACATCAAAGTGAACGGTTGGTTCAGACAGGACTTTTAAACATCAACTTGTTTGATGATACCACTGCACTCTTTCAAAATGGACACTGACGATGTGATTTTGTCTTGCATATTGATAAAGGACTTCCAAAACAATCTACCATTTTATTTATCTTTACCTCTCACGAGGCGATTTGGAGCTAGTTTCAGCTAAAGTCATTCTGCAGACCGGCTTCAGCTACAGGTTCCAACAGCAAATACACAGGAGTTTGCTTTCAGATTATGCTGCTCTAGACACGTAATTTGCAGCCAAGGCCGTAGTGATCATTGAGGACACCAAGGACATGTCCTCGGTGTTGTCTCTGGCAATTCATGGTGATTTGATGACCTGATTGATGAGTCAAGATGTGTAATGTCACGTTACACAATTACACAAAAAACTGGTGTTTTTTTTAAGGCAGAAACAATATGTTCAGATCTTTGTGTGGAAAGATGACATTTAGAGGAAAGTAAATGTAACAGTTAAATACATTTAGTAAATGTGCATACAACAATAAGACATTATTGGTGGCTAGTCAAACATTTCTTGGGCTCATAATGTTCAGTATTTCTAAAATCCTGGCTATGCAACAGATTTTGAAGCTTGATATTTTGTCTTCAGGTGGTTTCAGTGAACTCATTGGGAACATGATTAACCTTCAATGTTTTATTGATGATGGTTTTGCTCAGCTCTTTCTTCACATCCTTGTGCTTTGACGCACTTGTTTATTTTCCTTCTTTTACTTTGACTTCTCTTTGTGTGTGAATGTGAATTTTTGTTCTGGTCTTGTTTTTAAACTTGTTATGCTTGTACAAGCGGGCTCATGTTTCTCAATGTGTCTTTCTGAGCGCAGCAAAAGGCTGAATTGAATCTGTTAATACTTTTGAAACTAGGAAAATATTATCAGAACTAATAGGATTAATGGTTGAAACTCCAGAATACAACCCAAATTCCCCTTGAACAGTACAGTTAACTTGTGATGAGAGAGGGGCAGCACTGACCCATAAAATTGCATATCATATTTTTCAGTGAGATATAAGTTATGCTGTTTCCTTTACGTAGTTCAGAGACATTTTCCTGTCTGTGAATTATAAAGTAATCTTCTGCTCCACGCAAGAGTAAGCATACTTCCCCCCCCAGACAAATCTCACACAGTAACTTTCATGGTGAATTGATCTCCGGTGTTGAAAAATAAGCTTTCTATGACTCTTCAAAGTAAAAAAATAAATGGTTATTGTCTGAGGTTGGCCAGATGCTCAGGAGTGTCTTGGGAGGTCTGCCTACAGAAATATGGTGCAAATAAGAAACAAAATGGTGCCTGAAGTTTCTGAGCTGTTCGTTAATTAACCAGACAACACTGTGGAGGAAGAGGGAACCAACGAAGGTCTCCAGTCACTCCAACTCAGTCCCTGGGGAGTGCACTGCCTCAGGGAGACACAGGAACTGAACTTGTTGTTGCAATGTTTCTGATTTGATAACGATGCCACGCTGATACTCTAACTAATAGTAATGCTTATAGATCTATTTTTGAAAATGTCTCCTTTTATTTCTTCTCTTTCTGTTTGACTGTTTAAGTGACTTCATGGCTCTCTGCGGCTGCCCTGCAGGGCGCTGGCAGTATGCATCTCAGAGCCTCTCTGCTCTTATTACTGCAGTTACTCTCCTGGGAAGTGGCCCCAGCGGATCGAAGGAATGGTGATCAGTGACGCAGAACAACCGGTGGGGTGGCGGAGGAGCATTAAAGACTGAGGAAGAAACTGTGACAGAGAGTGAGAATAACTATCACTGCGGGAGCTACAGTACAGAGGCAGGAGGGGAATCTTAATAATCATGAGGAAAAGAATCCTGAGAGAGAAAGAGCTAGATGAGTTGAGGGATTTGGGGGCTTTAAATCTTCGAGAAGAGGTTGATTGATGAAGGAGGATGCAGAAAGAGAGGGCAGTGAGGGAGAGGAGAGGCGGTTGGACTCTCTGCACAATTGCAGTGTTGGCGGCGACATAGAAAAAGGCAGGGCGGATAGAGAGTGTACACAATGACATACAGAGAAAAAGTGCCTGCGTCCCTCTCAGCAGTTTTAACTTCTACAGCTAATGAGATGACATTAATCACTCAGTGGACCTCTAAGTCGGTTGGCTATTGTCTGCACTTGTGATATGCAGTATCACACAGAAGGTCAGCTTCCTGGACAGGTGGAGGAGCTTTTTGGACTGTGGTGTACCTACCGCGCTTCCTATCAGCATTTATCATTACAGCCTGGAGCAGGAGCGCAGAGAAACAAACAGAGTGAGTCTGTAAAGTAGCATACGACTCTGCAACAGGGCAGTGATAAAAACACCACAATGACTCCTACACAGCATATTCTCTATACCCTATATATGTTAGATCATTTAGATTTGTAAAGGGTTTTTCCCTCATATAAAAATGGATTAATCAGATTTTTGAACAGAAATCTTCAACACCAGCTTGCATCAGAACGTTGTCCTGACAGCTGCCGGCGAAGTTGTGCTGTCCTCCACTGAGACATACTTTCATCATCACAAGAGAACTTTAGACTTGGACATAAAAGTTACACAATAAATTACTTCAGTTTTCTTCACATTTTCATCTCTCGTGAATGACCTAAACTGGGTCTGTAAATTGCTTTACTCCTCGCGTTCCACTGCTATCGGTGAAAGCTAGCTTCAGGCTCGCCTTTCTCCCTAATGAGAATTCTGTTTCCACAGTGTTATTGGTTAAATTATATTGGCTAACATGAAAGAGTATTTACTGAGAGATGTGTAAGGAAGATATCTAGAACTAACTACTATATAATTAATAGTTGACATGTATTTCTTAAGTAACTCTGAATCAAGGACCGTAAAGTTTAATGATAAGATACTTGAGAATCAGACTGCTTGTACGTTACAGAAACCGATTGAGTATCTTATGAAAAAAAAATCTGTGTACTCTTCTGAACAGTGGCATTGGTTGAGAAAAAACTGTGAGAAAGCCAACAGAGAGAAGACATGTAAAGAAAATATTGGTATTATGTTAGCAATGTTAAGCCTATTTGAATTTGCATAAAATGGCAGCAATAACCTCTGATAACGTCCATTTAATCGCCTGATAACATTTGAAGTTGGTGTTGAGATCACATAAAAAATAAACAATAAGATATCTCTGATCTATCTTCTTAAAATAAAACATTTGCTAGGAACATTATTATTATTCTAATTATTCCTTAATATCAAATGCAATACTTAGTATATCAACATTGGAATAACAAACCCTGCAACATTCATTCACAAAGGACATTTTACAGATATCATCATGCACATGACTGACACACTATAGCCAACATAGATCTCCCAACATATTGATGCCTATTACCGGTACTTATTATAGCAACAAACACTTCTAACAAGCCAACCATGTCCAGACCTTCTGTTCAGGCTACAATCACAACAGAATAGGCGACTTGACTTTGCAGGTGTTACAATGTTTTCTGTGACCTGCCTCGGTCGGCCATATGGCAGCGTCTTAACGCCTGGCGAAGAAGAGGAGGTCGGTGAGGCACGGAGCATTACCATTTCACAATTTGTTCCGCAAATTAGCTGCGGCCAGTGTTGTATGAACAAGTCACTTCAGTCTGTGTTTTTAGGATAATTGCATAAAAGCAGGACAGCTCCCATATTGAATTGATGTAAAAATGAAGGGGGAGAAGTTAGCAGAGAAAATGAGGACATTAGTTCATTCAAACTCAGAGACCCTGAATAGAGGTCACCGTATTAAATAAAATAAAAAAAACTAATGTTCATACTGGAGGTGCAGGTATGAAACTTCAATAATTGGTGGATGTGTGAAGTGCATGTATTGCTGAAGTGTGTGTTGTGTGTATGACATGTGCATGAAGCACTGTGGTTAAGTTAGTAAAACTTAGCTGAGAGGCTAATTAGCACTTCCACTGGCATCCCACTAACTACAGTCTCATGTAGGCTGTAGCATTGACAGAGAGGAGAGGATGATTATATTTTAGATGGGGATGCTCTGCTTCACAGGAACTCATCTTTTTTTGCTGCTCTCTAATGTGGTGGGAGAGGAGTAAGTGGTCAGCTCCCTTCTCGAGATAGGGCCCGCGCTGAGACATTAGTCATTCTGAGCGGTGCATACTGCTGAGCGAAAAGCTGATTCAGGTTCTTATAGAACTGTGAGGTATTGCAAGGCGAAGGCAATGACCTTAAAGACTTTAGCGTCTATTGTAACACTAGCTGAGAGTAGAAGTCATGGCGTAGATAGCTTATGGGATCATTTTTCATTCACTGAATTTTTCACCATTACTGTAAAACTCGCCACAACAATGGGTAATTCATCACCTCACCAGTGGGATGTAATTCTGTGTGTTATATATTTCTTCCTCCAAGGATAACAAGAGTGACTTTACTATTTGTATTACTCACACTCACACGTCCCTTCTCTATCAAAGCTTATTACCTAATTCACGTGTAGTAATATGAGCAGTGATTATACGGCGTGTGGTCGTCATTTACCTTCAATGTTTATCAGCCAAAGGAGCCCGTTAGTCGTGCTGTGAGGTCGGTCTGTAAAGGGTTAGAGGCAGTTAGGCAGATCAGCCTTCACACTCAGGACACTGCTGTCTCTTCTGAATGATGTGAATTAGGAGAATTTGAGAATGAATCAGGTTTTCTTCAGTATTGTTGTTATTATGATGAGCTAAGAATAGTGGCGGACTCTGGCTAACTGAGGGAATGGGGCAAAAATAATCTTCCTTCAGTGGGGCACCAATCTTGCATGTAGGGCAGCCTTTTTCTTACTGTTAAGGACACCCTAGAGGGCACTTTATCACATGTTTCTCTACTCCAAGGGCTTTTTAGAGGGCACTTATTTTTTCCACCAGTGGCTAAGAATATCTAAGTTGGATGAAATGTCTGCTCAAAATGCAGAAATGTTTTGGTAATTTAATTTGAATGCTTGAGTTGAATGAGTTGGCTACCTTTGTTTCTAAAGTTTGGAGAAAAAAAACGTCTGGATGGTTTATTTGTTTAGAAATGTTTGTCATTTATGTTGATACTCTTGTTTCTGGTCTCTTTTTCTAATTAATAGTGTCTGGTAAGCCTGTTTGGGGCATAATCCAACAAAAATATTTCCCCAAAGTATGGCACCCTGATATGTGAAGCAGGGGTTTAACCTTTCAGTCCAAACCGGCAAGAGTGAATAGTTTGAACAGGATGGTGCGCAGAATGAAGCAGCTAAGAGCAGCATGAAGCTAACTAGGATGCTACACAATAATGTTCATCTGAATGTAAATAATCACAATATACATGTTTTCACCTGGTTTTCTCGTTCTCCTCTCTTATACTTTCTGTCATTCCTGAGAGGTTTTACGAAATTATTAATGAACAAATGAACTTTTCCACCATTGTTCTCTGCAATAATATTGAAGCGTAACTTCTGCCTCCCGTCATGGCCAGAATGTCATTGCACAGACTTGATGGAGGTCAGCTTATTTAGGGTCAGCGTTCAATTTAGTAGAACTATTGCAGCTATGTGGAAAGCTATGGCTCCCGCAGCTGTGTGGAAAAGCACAAACACTCTCTCTACATGGGAAATATTTGACATTGCTCGGCATAATGTCGAATTTGCACTTATGGTGTGAGAGCCCTGTTAAGCTAAATTCCAGCATTTACCTAAGGGTGGAACACTTAGGGCACCTCAGTGTGAGCTAAATCCCAATAAACATTCATTGATTCCCATGGCAGTCAAGGTACTTAACATAACGATAACATGTTGCTGACCGCAGGGGATGTGCAGGACTGCAGTGCCACTTGAGAAAACACTTGGGTGTTGGGGGTAAGTAGATTAGATGAGATTGCTTAGTTTTTCATGCGGCCGTGTGTGTTTTTTGTTTTTCATAAGCTCATGTATGTACTTATACATTATGTTTGCAGTTCCCTTGTGCTTTTTGTAATTGGGGATAACCTACAGTGAAATAAAGCCAAGTTTCCCCTCAAGGAAAAATCAAGTCAAGTTGTTTGAATCATCACCCCTGCTCGTATAATAATACAAGCTGGGCAGTTTTAAAACCAAATACAATAATTGTATTTATTTTTTATTTAAAAGGGGTTTACTTTATAAACTAATGATTTAACGGGAAAATTGGGTCACAGAGATAGCAGACCTGTTAGTAAATGTGTTCATCATAAATCAATTTTTTCACATCTCTCAGAACCATTGTGTGCCTGCCAGTTTGAGGAGCATTACTGCAAGAGAACACATTTTGACTAATAGCTCGAGACTTTGTTGTTGGGTCCAAGACAGCAGAAGAGCACTTGTGGCTTTTTTTTTTTTTTTTCTTCATATTATGCTTGATGCCAGGAGCGCAGCCTGGCTTTTGTGTTCTCTCTGCTTTTCTCCTGCAATTAGCAACTGTAACAGACAGTAGTGGCAACTCTAGCAGGCAAGCACTATTTATAACAAGAGCAAGATATGTCACACCACAATAGCATCTTTTAAAATCAATAAAACATGTACCATTTTATTTGACTGTTATTTTTGCTCCAGCAGGGATATAGTTGCTCGTTAAACTTTGCTATATTTAGTAGTTGTACATTGCAGATGATATTAAATTCCATTTGAAGACGGTAGTTAGCTGGTAGCGCTGTCAGTGCGGTCCCATCCTTCCATCAGTATATAGCTGGCTTGTCTAGGCCCAGTGAACATGGTAGTCTTAGTTCTATTATTCACACCTTTACCCAGCTTCTCTCTTGGTCAGCACTTGTAACTTTGCCTCACATACTATAGCTAGCTGTTATACTACAGCTGCCCCAACAGAAAGTCTGTGCGCGCTGTGTGTTACGCCCACCACTGACTCCAAGGGCTGCGTTACTGTGTTTTATTATTCGGCTTGATGAGTAGTGATGGTTTCCCCTGGAGAAGAGGCTCGGCTCTCCCACTGGAGCCCTTTAATCTTTCATTATGGGGATGTTTTTTTTTTAGCTGCTATTCTTCTTTCCTTGTAAACTCTTCTTCACCTCACAAACAAACTAGTAATCCACCTTTTAATTGCGAAGACCAGATTGAAAAAAAAAAAGATAGGCCAGTTCAAAAAGCATAGCTCAGTCTTCTCAGCTCCCCCCCCTCCTGTCTTTAAGAGCAAGGCAGAGGATGTCCAGTATAGGTCCTCTATCCTAGTCCTGCTGTCCAGAGAGAGGAGTGTCCTTCTTGGATCATGCAGAGGCAACTGGAACGGGTGTGGTAGGAGTGGCATGTGTGAAAAAGAGTGTTAATCAATTCCCAGGCCCATAAGCAGATGGAGGTCAGCAAAACGTCTCACATTTTCCAAATGTCCCCACACACGCAAACAATATTATAGCGCTGCAGCCAAGGCCCTCTGCTGCCATCATCACAGCTTTTACCAAAAGTAGGAAAGGCCTTGGCACAAGGAGCTGGGTGATTTTTTTTTTTGTTGTTGTGTCAGTGCTGGATTTCTTCCAGGCAGATTTTTCAGTTTAATCTTCACTTTAAATCCGCCCTCATCTACAGTAGCTTTCCTGGTCCGGCAAAGCCTACGGGTTATGGAAGGGCAGATGATGCCCTGCAATGACCAGCTGTGACCCATAGTATCAACCAGATGAGCCATAAAGTCTGTCTGTCTGTGTGTGTGTCTGTGTGTGTGTGTGTGTGTGTGTGTGTGTGTGTGTGTGTGTGTGTGT